>WUAM01000369.1:52126-169927 GCA_024336885.1 Actenoides hombroni | reverse complement strand
CCAACCCCCCTGCCAATGCAGGAACACCCAGGGCAGGCCACACAGGAACAGATCCAGGCAGGTCTTGAAAGTCTCTACAGAAGGAGACTCCACAACCTCTCTGGGCAGCCTGTTCCACTGGTCTGAACTAGCCTGTGAACTAAAAGACGCTCTGGGTACATTTATACTGTGGAACCAACACACCAAAGGCCTCATCTCTTCCCCTGAAGCCACTGGCTGTCTGACCACATTCATACTCTCACTCTCCAAGAGGATTTCAGAACACATGATAAGAAAGGTCCCTGAGCAATGTTAAAACTATTCCTGAGAACTGTAGCCAACCAGGGTCAAAATTGGGCCAGGGACTATTTTAACTACTTAAAAAGAGGATAAAATTTCAGTGGTTGGATCCTGCCCTTTGCACAGATTCCTGTATCAGTATACATGTATGCAGCTTCTCAGAATGGGCTTTGGGAGATGATTTCATATACTTTGAGTCACTCTTCATAGAAAGAGCCAAGTGAAGCGAAAAGAAAAAGCAAGGATTGCTCTGCACTTCCTCAAAGAGTTGAGGTTGAAAGGTAAGCTTACTTCATGAGGTCCTGGTTTCATCAGGAATAAGGTTAATTTTCTTCCTAGTAGCTGGTACAGTGCTGTGGTTTAGATTTGGGATCAGAATAATGCTGATAGCTCACTGATGTTTTAGTTGTTGCTAAGTAGCGCTTAACCTAAGTCAAGAATTTTTCAGCTTCTCACCTTGCCCTGCCAGCAAAGGCTGAGGAGGGGATACAGCAAGGACAGCTGACCCAAACGAGCCCAAGGGCTATTCCATACCACATGATTCCATGCCATATGTACCATGGCCAGTACATAAACCATGGGGATTTTGCTGGGAGAGGCAAATGGCTGCTTGGGGACGGTCTGGGCCTCAGTCAGTCAGCAGGCGGTGAGCAACTGCACTGTGCACCACTTGTCTTTTCTTGGGTTTTATTTCTCTCTCTTTTTGCTAGATTCATTTTCATTACAATTATTATTGTTGTCATTACCATTTTATTATTCATTAAACTGTTCTTATCTCAACTTATGAGTTGGGGGGGGGGGGGAAGTAAGATGTTTGTCCTGATTCATCCTCATCCCACTGTGGGGGGAAGGAGCGAGCAAGCAGCTGCATGATGCTTGTTTGCTGGCTGAGATTAAACGGTGACACACTAGTGTACAGCTTCCTTCCAGGAATTTGATTTTAGCATGTGAGATGAAAGCAGTGAGACAGCAATGTCATAATTTGAGTTGCTATTAATAATAATCAACATCATGATTCAGACTGAAGAAATTGACAAAAACACTATTTTTTCCATCTCCTGAAGAATCATTTGGTTTTCCTGACACAGGCATCTCTTGTAACACAATGGGATGTGGTAACACAAGCGTCTAGAAACTAGGTATCACAGAAACAGTGATGAAAAGAAATGAAGTCATAGAATCACAAAATCATTTAGGTCGGAAAAGACCTTTAAAATCATTGAGTCCAACCATTAACCCAGAACTGCCAAGTCCACCATTAAACCACATCCCTAAGCACCACACCTACACATCTTTTAAATATCTCCAGGGATGATGACTCCACTATTTCCCTGGGCAGCCTGTTCCAGTGCTTGGCAACCCCTTCTGTGAAGAAAGTTTTCCCAATATCCCACCTAAACCTCCCCTGAGGCAACTTGAGGCCCTTTCCTTTTGTCCTATCACTTGTTACTTGGCAGAACAGACCAACTCCCACCTCACTACAACCTCCTCTCAAGTAGTTGTAGTGTGCAAGGAGGTCTCCCCTGAGTCTCCTCCAGGCTAAACAACCCCAGTTCTCTCAGCCACTCCTCATAAGACTTACTCTCTAGACCCTTCACCAGCTTCATTGCCCTTCTTTGGCCCCACTCCAGCAGCTCAGTGTTTTTCTTGTAGTGATGCGCCCAACACCGAACACAGTATTTGAGGTGCAGCCTCACCAGTGCCAAGTACAGAGGGACAATCACTTCCCTAGTCCTGCTGGACACACTACTTCTGATGCAGGCCAGGATGCTGCTGGGTCTTCATGGCCACCTGGGTACACTGCTGGCTCATGTTCAGCTGACTGTTGACCAACACCCTGAGGTTCTTTCCCTCTGGGCAGCTTTCCAGCCACTCTTCCCCAAGCCTGTAGCGTTGCCTGCGGTTGTTGTGACCCAAGTGCAAGACCCAGCACTTGGCTTTTCTGAACCTCATACCACTGATCTTGGCCCATTGATCCAGTTTGTCCAGATCCCTCTGTAGAGCCTTCCTGCCCTCAAGCAGATCAACACTCCCACTTAATTTGGTGTTATCTGCAAACTTAATGAGAGCTTGATTCTCTTGTCCAGATCCTTCATAAAGACATTATTAAACAAAACTGGCCCAAATACTGAGTCCTGGGGATCACCACTTGTGGCCAGACATCAACTGGATTTAACTCCATTCACCACCACTCTTTGGGCCTGGTCATCTAGACAGCTTTTTATCCAGTGAAGCATATGCCCATCCAAGCCACAAGCATCCAGTTACTCCAGGAGAATGCTGTGGGAAATGGTGTCAAAGGCTTTACTAAAGTCCAGTTAGACAACATCCACAGCCTTTCCTCATCCACTAAGCAGGTCACCCTGTCAGAGAAGGGGATCACATTAGTCAAGTGGGACCTGCCTTTCATAAACTCATGTTGACTGCACTTGATCATCTGGTTGTCCTGTACAAGCCACATGATGACACTGAAGATCATCTGCTCCATAACCTTCCCTGACACTGAGGTCAGTCTGATAGGCCTGTAGTTCCCCAGATCCTCCTTCCAGCCCTTTCTGTTGATGGACGTCACATTTACTAACATAAATTTAAAGGGTTCCATCGGCATCCCTGAAGACTGACTGATTTTTGCACCAGCTGTAGGTGATAAGCATCAGAATTCAACACATAATTTATCAAGGAAAGAGACAGCCAAGGTAGATTATTTCCACGTTTTCCCTAAGAACTCAAGGATAGGTCTATCCAAAAATCACTGAAACTTTATTTTTCCTTCTTCCCAAGACTCTGTAGACATCTAGAGTCAAATACACACTACAGATTTCAATCAGCCTGCTCTCTTAGCTTCCTTTGGTTCTTTCTAGAATACTGATGTGGTTTATTCCTGATAGATCACAGGAAAATCAAAACGCTACGGAACAACAAGCCATACTGATAAGAATGTGGATTAAAATTTGTAAAAGGTATGTCTTTGCCCACTCACCCATTCACTTTCTCTCATTTTCCTCCTTTACAATTCTCTTTCATTTGTTTCTATAGCCTCTACTCACTGTTAAGTTTGTTATTCTCTCCTGATGAACACATCATGCTTGTTTAAGGGGACTACCTTACCCCCTCTGGGTCATGCTCAGGTGAAATCCTGACTATGTCTGAAGAAAGATCCTGTGATTTACTGAGACATTCAGCTCCATGATTTCACCATGTTCTCCCCAAAATCACAATATTGTACATAAAGTGAAAACCATTATTTTCACTCCTGGCGGATTGGTTACTAGCAGACTGCTACTTCTCTTAAAACTCTAATTGATATTGGTCTCTTAAATACCCAACATTTCCAATGCCAAAGCTGCAAGGAACAAACTGAACACAACTATTTATAGTTTGGGATCTTTGGCTCATAAGAAGCAATAGTGGTCACAGTACTGAATTAACTTAGACACAGAGACGCCAGGCTAGGTATTTGGGGTGTCATTCAGGTATCAGTCTTCAGTCCTACATGTGCCAGAGAAATATGGCACAGAACAGAGATAAGGTTGCCCTGCATCAACTGTTACACTTCCAAACACAAATTTTAACACTATTTAGCCTCTTAAAATCTTAAAATGAAGAACTAAAACGAATACTAGAATGGAGTACACTGCAGTTTCGAAGGATGACAGTAATGCTAACCAAATATACTGAGAATAATTCAAAGTGATATTACAGTAAATGACATTTGAAATTGTTTAATTCTATGACATGATTTTGCTGTGATCTACAATTTAATTCTGTATACATGTCAACAGCTTTCACTGTACTACTTACAGTCATCTTGAGGGGTACAACACATCTTACTATTGATACATGGTGCATTCTGAAAAGCTATACAGTACCTTAGTTTAGTATTCATTTCCATATTTTTGTTAGTGCTGGTCATCCTAACACACAAATTCTCAGTAGTATTCATAGCGTACATAAGTCTTTGGGATTTAATGTGGAATTTGTGAATGCAATATTACAGAAAGAACATTTTGACAAAGCCAGAAAACTTTGTAATGCTTAGCTAGCAAATCAGGTTGAACATTTGAGGGTAAGGTCAGCTGAAAGCATCTCTAGTTCACTAGACCTGACTAAAACATGAGGTTTGCCTGAGCAAAGGTGTTCATCAACTGGGTTTGCATTTCCATTTTCCACACTGCAACGTCGCATCTCTAGCAACCTCTAGCAGCAGAGTATGCCGAGTCATTGTGGAGGATGAGATGGGGGACATGCTGGAAGTCTTGTAACTCATACGATGGACAGTGAGTACAGCAACTCCACCATTCACCTTCAGAAGACATGACTACTTTGAAGATGAAAAAGAGTACTGTTGAATTCCAGAGCTCCTCATATAGCTGCCTGTCAGGACGTTTGGGTTGGGTTTGTTTTAAGGGGGGAGTTGTCTGTTTCAGAAAGGAGGGGAATGTTTTGCTTTTAAACAGGACTGATGCTTTGTGCAGTTATCTGATTTGAAGCTCTGCTAGGAAATTTTACACATATCTAACGTACACAACCTAATGGAACTTACCCTTTCTTGACAATTACAAGTTTTTAATACATTCACCTCTTTCGGTGACAAAATTCTGTTGATCATTTCTTGCCAAGAGAAACATCCTCGGGTGCCCATTTTTGTAATTAAGCTTCTAAAATTAATCTAAAAACCGCTGTGCTTTTTAATCTTTGTAGCAGGACCATTGCTAATGACTTCTTGCAGCTAAAACCCTGCTTGTACTCATACTGATAACATTATCTTAATTTGTCCTTGACATTAAAATACTATTATGTAGTAACTAACTCCTCTTTCTCCTTGCCAGTACATTTAAAAAACAAACACAAAAGAATCCAAAACACACACATACAAAAAAACCCAACAAACACACACATACAAAAAAACCCCAACAAAACAAATGAAAACTACAAAAGAAAAAACCAACTCACAACCCCAGAAACACCCCAAACAAACTGTAAAGCATTTACAGCCCTCCTCAAAAGAAGACTTTGCCCAAACCTTAACAATCCTCTGATCATTCTTCCTGTTTGCCAAGTGGGATTCTTCATGTTAAGTCTCGACACTTCATTACAAATGAGGGTTTTTTCCCCTTCCACCCCAAAAAAATGTTTCACCAAAATAATTATGACTTTTGAAAGTGTTATTTTCCTAGGACAGTATGTGCATATCCCAAACTGAGGGAAGAAGGAGACTGCACACTTCTTACCTTACATTTATTTTTCCAAGGGAGAGTAACAGCACTGAATGGCAAGTGAGACACAAAGAGAGATCACAGACAGGGAAAGACATAAAGGTAAATAAACACAGAACCACCAGCAGAGGAATAGGTAAGAAAATGTAAAAGAAAAATGAAAACCCAGGAATGTTATAGAAAATTGCATTACTGTAAAAGTCCTAATCATAGGGAGGGATCCAGGAAACGAACATCTACTTTTCAGAAATGGTTAAGGAAAAGATCAAGATGCAGAATTAAAATGAGTTTAAAAAAAGCTTCTATTATTAATCTACCATGTATTCCCCACAAACTATTACTTTTAGAAGCATCTGTCCTAAGTCACAGTATGACTGCACTTCCAAGAATACCAAAGTCATTTTTGGTGACTAGTACCATGCTTATATTTTCCACTTAGACTGAGTGGCCTACTCGAGCTGAATAGTATCTTACTCAAGTCTGGAAGAGTCAACAGTAGTTCAGTCTGAAATCCACCGTGGTTTACTAATCCTGTTTCTCCCATTATGAGCACTGAAGCAAGAATTTTGTTTTGCCAGCAGCATTAACCGATACTAGGGTCTTCTTCCAAGAGCTATCACAGGTCTAGTGACTAAATTTAACATATTGATGTGGTTTAAGCACCATAGCCAGCTAAGCCTCACACAGCCACTCGTGCATTCCCTCTAGAATGGGATGGGAGACAGAATCACAAGAGTTAAACTGAGAAAACTCACATGTTGAAATAAAGACAGTTCCATAAGTAAAGCAAAAGCTGTGCACACAAGTAAAGCAAAACAAGGAATTCATTCACCACTTCCCATCAGCAGGCAGGTAGGTGTTCAGTCGGCCATCTCCAGGACAGCAGGGATTCATCATGTGTAAAGGTTAGTTGAGAAGACAAAATGGCATAACTCCAAAAGTCCCCAAACTTCCTCCTCCTTCCCCCAGCTTTTATTGCTAGGTGTGACATCGTATGGTGTGGAATATGTCTTTGGTCAGTTGTGTGCAACTGGCTCGGCTCTGTCCCCTCCTAACCTCTTGTGCACCCCCAGTCTACTCGCTGGTGAGGTGGGGTGAAAATTGGAAAAGTGTCTGACTCTGTATAAGTGCTGCTCAGCAGTAACAAAAACATCCCCGTAATATCAATGCTGTCTGGTCATAAGTCTAAAACATATGCCCACACAAGCTACTATGAAGAAAATTAACTCTATCCCAGCCAAAACCAGTTCACACTTGCTGTTTTCTCAAAATTATTTTAAATATTGTTTTAAACATATATACATGGTTAAATTGATCCTTTATGAAGGATGTTTTCCTTTGACATCACAGAGAAATCACTACAAAATTTGTTTCACAATACAGGCTAACAAGTGGAAGACATTGTCAAGGCTAGCTCTTCAAATAAGCTTCAGTAGGAGACACTGCGATAAGACCCCTGACTAACTTCAAATTCCACATATATAATGACTTCTTTGGGAAAACAGAAGAAATTAAAAAAAAAAATTAAAAAATCTATAAAAGACAGCATACAAGAGCCCTTTGGTGACATTCACACCTTTTATCATATTTGAAAGCCGCTTTAAAGAAAAATGTTTCTCATTTTCTGTAGAGTTTAACGTATCTTTCTTGTGACCACAAAGACTTTATTCCCAGCTGTCAACAAAAGCTGCTTTTTTTCCACAACTTCCTCATTATGTTTCTTTATTACATATTTGCCCTACAGCCAGTGTAAACAGGAGCCTGCTGTTAAGGACTTAACAGAGGACCAGTTGCCAGGGTTCAAAGAGAAATTTGATTAAGAGGTGATGGAGCAACCTAACAAGTTGCACTGTGATACTCTGGTAACAAATATACCACTTACAGGCTAACTCCTCCATCCCTTCTCAATTTCACTGCCTAAATAGCTCAAACACACTCTAGAAATGGGAAATTTTCCAACAGTGTTTAGCAGATTGTTTCAAACCACAATCTTTTCCTGAGCAGGTGGAAATAAATCAACGTCTACTACAAGGCTGCTTTCAGTCTTAATTCTGATGCATTGCTTGTTAGTGAGTTACAAAATACCCAAACACTTCTGGTGCTTCAACTTACTCTGCAGCTCTTTCTTACACGAGTAAGATTAAAATAGAAATGAGAATCAATAACAAACGATAAAAGCAATAAAACTGGAAGTACTTACATTAAACTTAATAATGTCATATATCAAGTATCGAGGGACAACCTGTCCATTAACCTTGTCGATGATCATTTCCTTAAAAGAAAAGAGATGACATTTACACTTATTTCATGAATACAGAAGAATGTCAACACATTTATATTTAGTGCACGTACCTGAAAGAGTGATGCAGTCAAACACTGGCCACATCTTTATTATTATTATAATTATGAAAAAGATTCTACAATAGGTCAAGTGTATAAAAATATGATTATGATCTTAAACTGTCTCTCATGAAGCATTCAATAAGAAGCCAGGAAGCTGTACTAAGGCTCCACATTCTGATCTGCAGCATTTATCCATTCATTTCCTCACAGCTTTCAAAATCGCAACCTTTCTCGAGTGAATAATGAGGTTTTGAAACCTCAGTAAGAACTGCAATCCTAAATCAACCAAGCGATTTTGGTAATCTCACCTACAATGAGCAGTACAACAGCAAGGAAGTAAAGAACAAGCATTAACATCCATTTGCTATGCTCAGGTTGGATCTTTTCATGGTAACAGCATTCTAGGCAGCAGCAACAACTGCAATTTGCTTGAACGTTGCATTGTGGCTAAACGGTACGGTTCCTTCAAATGGAAATAACACAGATACCAACTCTATCACATAAAATTAGTTAACATTCAATTTATATGCTGGTAAACCATGCTGAAAATACATAAGATAGAAGAAAGACTATTAACAATCCAAACACAAAGCTGTTCCCCAAACTTAACGGTACATATCAAAATCACAGAATCATAAAACGTAGGGCTTGGAAGGGACCTCTACAGATCATCATCAACCCCCCCTGACAGAGCAAGATCCCCTAAAGTAGATCACACAGGAACAAGGCCAGGCAGCTTCTGAAAGTCTCCAGAAATGGAGATTCCACCACCTCTCTGGGCAGCCTGTTCCAGTGCTCTGTTACCCTCACAGTGAAGTAGTATTTCCTCACGGTGAGGTTGAGCCTCCTGTTTCCCCGTTTATGGCCACTGCCCCTAGTTCTGTCCCTGGACACCACTGAGAAGAGCCCTGGCCCCATCTTCCTGACACCTACCATTTAGATATTTACAAGCACTGATAAGATCCCCCTGCAGCCTCCTCTTCTCCATTTGTACATCTTACATGCTGGTGCTTAAATCTGTAACTCAGGCTTCCTATGATATGAATTAGACATCATTTATTAGTTTGATAAACTAATAAAGAATATTTAGGTTTATATAAAGTAGTCGTGATTGAAAATTGTAACAAATCAACCAATTGGTAGATCTTTCCAGAGACAACTTTGAAATATTCAGTTCTCTAAATGAAATCAATCTTGTCCCTGTCTCCCATCCCCCCGCCCAATTCTTGGCTAGTAAGTTAATTGTATCAGCTAACGATTTTTTGCTGCCAATATCAAGTTAAAATTCCAAATTCACACAGACAATATAAAACAATTGGAAAAGGTGAAAATAATTCACTACAACATGATGACAACAAAATTGTGAGGCTCAAGTATTATTCCAAAAGAGAACCTTACATCAACTCAAATTGATTTTGTTTAGTTTGTTTCTTGATAGCTTGGCAGCATTTTTATGTTTTACAACCTTTTAACTTCTCTGAGAAGCCATAGCTTCTACAAATTAAACCAGAACAAGAGTCTCAATGTAATGATATTTTCAGTCTGCAATGATTTTCAATCTGTACTCATACCAAGCTTCTTGAATTGCACCTAGTATTTAATCACATTTAGCTTTGAAAAGTAAGCAAGCAGTTCTAAAAACGTAGACTTGTTTTAAAGCAAACACAAAACTTGAAGCATTTAAAACTAAACTAGAAGAAATTAACTTGTCAAAAAACATTGGGAACTATAAACTGCCAACTTAATACTTCAGAATCTCATCTTCTGTGAACACAATACTGAGATGGAGATTGAGCTTTCAAAGCCAAATGCAACATTCACAGGTGTGACAGGAATGACTATCTGAAGTGACCTTACACATCCTCCCACAGTATTAAAAAACAATTCAATTGAGTGAAAAATACTGCTTTTTAACATTACAATATCTTATTCTTAACTCTAAAAAAATCATTTCTTCACTGGTACTGTAAATTGTATTTGCAAAAAGTCTGCATAGACTTGATGTAACAAAATGCCATTCTGTTACTTTTCAATATTTAGGTAAGACACCGACGAGCTATCAAAGGAACAGCAGATGCAACACTGCAATGCCTTCTTTGACAATAAATGTTATAAACTGCAAGAACAGATGGAGTAGGTACACCCTAAGAAAGAAGGCAAGATGTTCAAACTTGGAAGAATGTATAAAGATATAATGCAGAAAAAAAAGGGAAAAAACCCACCCGGAATTCCTGATAGTAATCAGGTAAAATGAATAACAAAGTAAAACTGCAACAAACGAATGCTGCCATCTTTCTTTAACGTTTCAAATGCATTAACAAGTGAAACCAATTTTAAAATTACATTTAATTGAACGTATATTTATGTTTTAAGGACTCATTTCCTCAGCATGCATATTCAGAGCCTCAGCTTTGATGCAAAGCTAGCATTTGTATGCAAAACCCCGAAAACATTTCAGTGCCTGCTATTAGAAGATTTTTATGCCTAATTTTCAAAATCTGAGTTGCTGGATATTCAGTTTGAGAAGAATTGTAAAAACACAGCCATGAGGACCAAGAATGATTTTTGAACCTTCTCTGGAATGTTCAGTTTTAACACAAAATCAATTTTATAAAGAGATTTTTTTCTCTATTTAGACATGTACGGACCTTTTGGACTTTGTTACTGGTCAAACTAGTCTCCTTCCTCACATCCTCACTTCTTTTCTTCCTGCCCTGCCTCTTGTTCTCTTTCCACATCCTGACTGAAATCCCAGCTACCAGAGCAAATAAACAGGAGCACAATATGCCTCAGAAGGAGAGATGACAAATTCCTGTGCTGCTCATCTCCATCACGACAACAACATTCACTGCTCCATTAGTTATGCCAATACAACTGTCATAAGGCAAAAGCTTCCAAAGTGATCCTAGAACGGCTCAGATTAGAAATACCCTAACACATTGTAATTTAACAGTCTGATTTCAGAAGCTTCCTTGAAATTATGAGAATTGAAAAATACTCAGCAAACAGACCTTAAAGGCAAGTTCAGAGACTGTTGGAAAAATGTTAGCATTTGAGAACCGACCCCACTCAAACTCACTCATTCTGATCTGAGCAATTACCTGATACTGTAAGGCTATATTTAAGCCAATTTTTAGATAACTAAAAACTTCACATTAAAACTACTTGCATGACATAACAATAGAACACAAAAGTACCCATAAGACATACCTGCATTCACGTGTTTCCTTTTATAGGCCCCATGTAGATTTGCAACTATTACGTGTGTTAAAGTTACCACTGCTAGTATGATCTTTACCACTTGCCCATTAGCTGCTAGTTCAAGCATTAGCTTAACCTGCAGGCTTGCAGAACAAGGTCCAATAGCCAGTTTCTTCAATGTAATCTGGCAAAACTGTTGTGGTATTGATCTCCTTTTCTTAATCTTCTGGTCTTGCAGAAAATGGTCTTGCAGCATATTAGAAACAGCAACTGTGCTAAGAGCTTTGATCTAGACAAGTACCAGAAGAACAATGCTGGACTGACAGCTCATGGACTTTGTGGGTTGTTTTTTTCTTTGAATCACATATCTAGCAAGCAACTTGAACTTAAAATAATCCAAAATTTAAGCATAAAGCAAAGGATCTCACTTAATCAGCCACTTGGCAGAATGTATTTTTGTTGACATGGAGTATTGAATCAGACCTAATCACACATCTGTTTTCTGTTCTTTTTCCTCCTGGGACTTGCCTTTCCTTTGTCTGTTTACCTTTAGCACAATTCTAGTCACTGCTGTATTCCGGGAATGAAAAAAGATTTTTATTTTTTTTTTAATTAAAATAAATATAAATCAATTTTTCACAAAGTATGAGCCTTTGCAAACTCAAAAAGTTGGAAGTTATGCCATTTCTGAGAGCATACAAACAAGTGAGATGTGTACTGATACAAAAACAGAAATCAATTTCAATCTCACTCTCCACTTTTGAAGTCCTTGACCCTCCTAAGTCTTCAAGTATGAACATTTAGCTTGTATTAAAATTGTAAAAAGTATTTAAAGCCTAAGAATGCCTCTGCACTTACTACTCAACTGTTTCAAAACTAAGCAAAACGCCAAGAAAATTCATGAAAATAACAAACTGGTTTTCTTGCATAACAGTCAAAACATTTGAACAAAAATCTATGCATTCCCTCTGATAGCTGTATGGATGCAAAACACTGGGCTTCTAAAGGAATACTCCGTATTATACTAGTCACCTGTAGGTGATATTCAAATTAGCTTTAATAAGCTTTGCAGAAAACTTTCTTCCATGCCAGGAGAACAATCACAACCAAAGCGCTGGAGATGAGCACAGGGTACTGCAGGAGATCTCTCATCACCCAAAACCAATCATAGCAAGAACTGTTTGGAAGTCATTTCAGCCTGAAGTGAACCGCAAATGTATTTGATATTCTCAAAGACAACCACATGAAAAGCTTACACCAGAAGGCTTAAAGCAAGTTAATAGATCAATGAATTCATGGAAATTACTTTTATGAAAGTTTTATATACACTGTCATTCTATATAAAGTTAGAGGAAATTACCTAATCTTTTGCATTCTTCACACAAGTAGTAGTTTTACTGTGTGACATTGATACCTCTGTTCTACCTTTCCTTACTCATACTTTTTAAGATTACTCTAAAGCAATGCAAATTGGACCACCTCATTCCATACTTTCATTCTCTGAAAGACAGAAAGCTACTTCAAGGGCAGCAAGTGCGAACAACTTCAACCTGTAATTAAAGGATTAACTTCCAACAGCCCTTCAGCACTAATTAGCAAAATAAGTTAACACAAGAAAGCCATTTTTTTTTTCTACAAATTAAGAAAAAATAAAAATCATGCATATATCCAGAATAAAGGAACAGTCATAGAATTTATCAGACACCAAAATTAAACAAATACTCAATTACGAAGTTAAGCTATTTTATTCTCATTATTTATTCTCATTATTAATTATTCTCATTATTAAGCAAATTTTATTCTCAAATCTGTTGAAAGGAATTTCAATTGAAAATACTGCATCAACATTTTTTTTTTAACTGACCATACTTCAGTAAATTTAGAAATCTGTACTATGAAAAGTATTTAATCCATTGAAAGGTTTTAGTTCAATCTCAAGACACTTCACTCAACCAATAGTTGTTATTTTAATATCATTTTGCTTTCCACTTCATGAAAAAACTGGGGGAGGTGCAGTGTGTGTAATCACAATAAGACTATTTTTATGCCAATGAAGCGAAATACTGAAATGCACTGTAGCAGTCAAGCTTTTACAAAACAAGAAATTAAAATAAGTTATAGTTCATGGCCTGGGTAACTGAGATTATTGAACTACTGCATCTAATATATTTTTATAAAGAAATAATCTCCAACAGCATCTCCTTTGTATCTCATACAGGAACAAGTCCTACCATAAACAGTTGACAAGGACACATTTGGAGTTTTTAGAATTTTTCTCTTTTTTTTGGTGATATTATATGGCAAAGTGACATTAGAAATTTACCAGTGTCAAAACACCATTAGTTCTTGAGAACTTACATTTCCCTCAGGCCTTTTCTGCAATTTGGGAGTGTTCAGGTGACTTTGAATCTGACACAGGATCAGACATATGGAATCTGTGGCACATTAATTTAATATTGAAGAAAACAGGATTGAATGTGCTATTAGGCAGATCTGCAACGCACGTAGCTTGCACCTAACCCAGAGAGAGGCCTAAGTACATATTATTCTGAGCAGAAATGTCACTTGTAGTATATATTTCAGTAAAAGCTGACACCCTGCCTGCTTTGGTTTACCTGGAGAAATGTTCCCCTGGAATTTCAGTCCCTAAGAACTTCCCTAGCACATTCCTGTATGCAGAAATAAGGAGATAATATGTTGTTATTAAGGACACAAGGAGTGCGGAAGTGATTTATAGCCTGTTGGAAGTTTACTGATGGAAGAAAACAAAGTCTTTAAAAAAAAAAAAAAAAAAAAGATAAAATATAATGCCTGTGGAATGATAACAGGAATTCAGGAGCCACTTAGCCAGCTTAAATTTCAAAGGTAGCATAAATGAGGTATCTGAATTCAAGTGTTCGTGCTTGTTGGTTGCTTTACTATCAAACCATTTCACTCTCCTGAAGAGCAGCAGACATGTTTCTGCATTCACATCATGCACCATGCTCAACGGGAGAAAGGGCAAAACCCTCCCAATTTCAAAGATGCTGCTCATCATGATGTACCAGACTATGTAAAGCACCTGGGTGCTTTCCACCTATGATCAGCTGCTATGAAGAACTCAGCACTCCTCTGATTCATGTACTCATGCTTCTAAAAGATCTTTTGCCCAGCCCTGCCTGCAATCCCCATGCTGAACAGTGTATCTAGCACCTCATCTGTTTGAAGTTCAAGACACCACTCGATGTGAACGGCAAGATTAGGTCCTGCATGGAGTTTCCTCAGTGGTAGTACCTAGGGGACCAAGTCATGAATCAGATTCTCTGAGCTAGATGATACACACACACAGATCTTACAGCTTCACATAGACATATTGCTTTAAAAGCCTGATATTGCACATGTAGGTGCTGAGGCAGTTAAACCTGACCTCTAATGCATTACAAAAGGAACCGAAATGAAGTCTTGCGCTGCTACAGCAAACCATCCAGGTTGATGCAGAGGTGATTTTATATACATAAACCTGCACACACTTTTTAAAGATTAAGTCAGTTCAATTCCTAATAAGACAGACAGTATTAGCCCACTACAGCTCTCACACAGTTTAAAAATAAATGCAGAAAAAAAATGTAAAAATATTACAAGTTGAGCCATGAAAATCAAGTCTGAAAAACATTTATGCAACAAAATAGATCTGGGGTGTATGATTTTCAGTACTGATCTACGTATTCATTAAGCTAAGCAAAGTTTGTAGGGAGAAGGTAGCATCTTTTGTTACAGGAACTGATTTACTTGGAGACAACAGACAGGTTTCAGGCTCAAAAGCTCTTTGCTAGGCCAGAAATAGGTACACCAAACTTCAAAGGTGAGTACGAGCCGAGAACAAAGGATGGAATTTAACTAGGTTCTCTTTAATCATTTAGAGGAAAAAAGAAAAAGTTTGGTACCTGTGGTACAGAAGAAAGGGTATTGCAAAGAGAAAGGTGACACAGCAGTATCTTCTACTGGAAAGAGACATAGAGAGTGAGAATTTATAGCTGATGGCACATGGGTGGTTTCACCAGGAAGCAAGTTGGAGTGGTGGTTGAAAGGGAAGAATTATAGCATGCCATAAATGTTTGTCTCTGTTGATGCTGTGACTTTTTCTTAACATGAGTTTTGATTGTCACCTTTGGAAAGCATTTTGTAGCTTTCTCTTGAGGATCAAGAGAGCAGAAACTGAGTGGCTGTGTTGTGTAAGTTTGTCGTCTACTAATAACTTGTGGGTTTGCCCTTTTACTTCACCCGTGCAAGTTTTTCTCTGATTCATGAGGGTTGTTTAATCCAAAAAGTTTCTAAGAGGACTCTGTGTAGTGGTTGACTTACATATTTTGGGAGGAGCAGGCATAGGATTCAGGGACATTTTTAAGATTGGGAATATAATGATGATTTTCATACACGTTACTCAAAAAATGATCTGATTCCACTTGGTACATGTTCTATGATATTTTCCTTTTAATGTTGAGTTTAGTGATCTGGGATGCAGCTTAAGGTTAGGGAAGCAAGTTTCTAAGAAAATGTAAAATTTGAGTCATATTTTACTGTCCCTGTTGAAAATATTTGCTGGACAAGCAACCCCTTTAGCCTGTCAAGGGGGTTATGGTTCCCCTCCGAGCAATGTGGTGGTGTTGTAAACCTGACAGACTATTATATCTTTTTTGATATGTTTTGGATGACTGCTGGGTCTGTGTAGGTGGGTGTGCTGGCTTGCACATTTTTATATAGCATGGTTTTTTGGTTACCATTTTTATGCTGACTATGGTTTGCTGGACTTTGATACTGCTGGAGCAATGTTCAAGAGAGAATTTGGTGGTGGGAATCTTATATTTCAGCCCAGACAATAAAGATGACACCTGTGTTTCTCAGGTAAAATACTGATTAAAGTTGGCTTCAAACTATGGTTGATTAAACCTCTTAAGCATTGAACAGTGAAGTTGTCATAATGTGGAGCCACTTTGGTGCTTACTTCTGTTCATAAAGTCTGGAGGAACTGTGTGGGCAATGGCTATGAAAAAGATGAACTTGGCAATATATTTAGGCCAGCTTATAGGTTGATTTTATTCTGACAGGTCCTCAGCCCAGGCTTTAGGCACACAGGACAGGCTGCCCTGGCACTGAAAGTGCAGTATCAGTGTACATTCCCCCTAACTAAAGTAACAGCAAGGTAGTTTAAGCTGTACCATCAACTTAGCTCAGCACTGAAGGTAAAAAATTTTACCTTGGGGTCTGGAAGAAGGGCTTGTTTACCTTAAAGTATCCCTATTTTGGCCAGTGATGACATTCAATCCAGAAAATTATTTTACCTGTTTCCACAAAACTTTCTTCACTTAGACACTTGGCCCATCAAGCTTCAACGCTTACTAAATATTTCCATGACAGTGGGGTCTGCTTCAGCTACAATGTGGACCAAGATCCTTGAGCTCCACCTGGCCCACATAATGTAGGTGACAGCTACCAGACAGTGTCCTCCTCCCACCAGTCCTGGTTCAGCCACTGCTGATATTACATCTCCTCCAATGACACCCAAGAGCAGTTGTTTCTCCTGCTGCTCGCTCTGTCTGTCTTTCCATCCAAGCACCCCCAAGGTCCTGCAAGGACTGCATTGGAAGATGTATAAGCTGTTAAAAACCAGTAACAATTCCATCTAAAGCCCACTACACATTACTGCATGCAAGCCAAGGACACTGATTGAATATATGAAGAGGAGCGAGGGCTTGGATTTCTGACAGCCATGTAATGAATTGCAATTAACTATGCAGTCACCATTCACAGAAGAATTATAGACCAGAGAAGGAAAAGAAAATGGAACATTTGACAGCAGAAATAATTATTTAGATCCCACTATTTAGAATGCTTAGGCAGACACACAGTGGCTCAATGAGAGAGATGCAAGGGGCATGTGGGTGAGGCAAATAAAGAAAGGGAAAACCAGGCTGATGGGGGGGATAAGAGGAGAGGTGAGATGCAGTGCTCAGTCACCGGGTTTCTGTAGGAAAGGAGACAGTGATCTGATGTATTTGTGAAGTGCTGGAGGCTCATGCAGGTGATGCTGGGGCAGGGAGGGAGCAGTGCAACTTTGTGCCTCCTGCCCATCATCAAATGCTGTGCTAGCAGGGAGCCCTGTGGCACACAGCAGGCTGGGAGAGCACCAGTTTGCAAACACAGACAGGTCCTTCCTCATGAAAAGCTCTGCAGCTTGGCACCTGCCTCTGGGGAGGGCTGAGCTCAGCTGCACTGCTTGGCTGCAGGCAGGGAAAGCCCTCTCATGCCTGAGAGCACCCTCCTGTACCAGCCCTGTCAGCCCTCAGGGCTCAACAGCAGCTGGTCTGGAGCATCCACCTGGGGATCAAAACCCCAGTCCTGTTGTGGGCAGTGATGGTATTTCACTCACTGACAGATGTGGGCTTAGAGTCTGTCCTTAAGCACAGGATTCACTGGTGTCAGTGTATGGCCACCAGCACCTACCGAACTGCAGAACAAACCAGCAGGACATAAAGCCAAAGGAGCAAAGTAAACTTTAGAGATGGTGTGAGCCCGAAGTTGTAATAGCATTACAGCATCAGAAATTCTTTTAAAGAGTGGGAAGAATGTAAGTGAGCAGTATGGGAAAGAGAACAAAAATGTGGAAGTAGAAAAGCATGCTACAGCTTAAAAAGTCACAGGCAGAAAGCAACAGAATAAAACCACGGAAAACAAGGCAGTATAATAAAGAAGAAACAAACTCTTTGGTAATACAATAGTAGAAATGGAAGGAAAAAGAAAGGATAGCTGAATCTGGAACAGAAGAGAAAGTAGAAAAGCAGAGAATCTGATTAACACAGTGCTGTAACTTTCCTTTGAAACGGGAAAGGACCACACTGAATATTGCAAAAGATGCAAACTATAGAGAGGGAAAAAGATACTACAGGAAACACGGCTGTGGAGGCTGAATCACAGACAAGAGCAAAAGTGGACCGGGGAGGGAAAAAAGCAAAAATTACAGGCAAGGACAATAGGGTTTTGTGCTAAGTAGTAAGCAGGATTACAGACAAAGAATGCAATTCTAGGAAAAATAGCAGCTGTACAACACAATATGGCAACGAAACAATGCTTGTAACAATGGAAAGTCACTCGTGAGGAGAAACTGTATCCATGAAAACAACAATGACAATAAAGAGATTAACAATATGGGAACAACTGACAATGACAATATTTGGGTTAGAGAAAGGGTAAGGATGGCACAGAAATCAATGACAAATCACAAGCAGGGCTTTCATGATATTTCTTTGTATCTCGTATGGAAGAATTGCTTACAAGCAGATGTCTTTCCCTGGACCTCAAGGAAGGCACAGATTTATTTCAAGCTTATTATTATTATCATTGCTGGCATTACAGGAGGCTTAATGACCTCAGCCATGGGTCGCAATTCCATCTGTGCCAGGCACTGTAAAAACATTCAGGGCAACTTTGTTATTTATGGCCCGGCGGAAAGAACCTAAGCTGATCAGCAGGGAAGGAAACAGTTTGGTAAATTCACAGGGCAGTCAGTAGTGAACTTATTGGAAGTGCCACTGAAAAGAAAAACGTAGTCCAGTGCAGAAAACTATGGTCTGGACACAGCACTAGTTAGATCCAAGTTTGGCACAACCACTGGACTATTGGGTAAGGTATTTGTCACTTCTCTTCTTGCTCACACTGATGCTCTCTGATGAGGAAAGCACCCATACAATACATGATTTCAAAGCATTTGAGATTGCTACTGAAGTGCAGCACATCATACCAGCTTTGTTATGTGGAGCATAACGTTCAATCAATGATATCTGCAAAGCAAAACTGGTGTGAAACCAGGGAAAATGAAGAGCCTCTGAAGTGTTTTAGAATGCGAGGTTTAAGGTCTTACTAAACCATCTTCAGAAGATTATACCCAGCTTGCAGACAAGAAGCTAAATTACCCAAGACTAAAAATGTACCAAATAAACTTTACAATGGAAACATTACAATGGAAGCTGGTTGAGGAAAGAAGGTAAACAAGACAGTGGGCTGTACTCACAAAATCTTGCAGTGACACTAGAAAGGAGGCATTAACTTTCTTTAGCAGGCAGTAAGAAAGATGGAGGTGATGTAGAGGGCAGAGCGTGGAAGAAGACCTTAACACTTGTACTGAGCTGTACCACTCCTTTGGGACACATGGGAGAAGCATAGAAGCAAAACCAGCCCTTTTAGTCAAAGAAACTAAGTACATAACTTAGAGGGAGAGAGGTGAGATGGTGAAGTAGCCAAGAAGGGCATCAGTGATATATTCTGCAGTTTAATCTTCTTTTGTAACTTGGTTCCAAAACTACAAAAGTGTATTTTTTTAAGTAAACAGTACTTCTGTTCCTATACCTTGAATAGGGCTCCTACTAGGCTAATATAAAACACAAGGTTTTCATTATCCAAAGAGTGGCAAATGCCAACATCGGGATGTTATCTCATCAAATAAATCCTGACAATAACTTACCAAAATGCTGAGATCACCATGTGCCCATATCCAGGCAGTACTTTCCATGGGAGCTGCACAAGACTGCTTGTGAGTGGCACAGAGACTCATGGGATGAAGAAAAGACTTGC
Organism: Actenoides hombroni; assembly: GCA_024336885.1. NCBI lineage: Eukaryota > Metazoa > Chordata > Aves > Coraciiformes > Alcedinidae > Actenoides > Actenoides hombroni. The sequence continues at coordinate 150,284 of WUAM01000369.1, read as the reverse complement.
AGTGGGCAGCGACAGCCAGAACAACTTTCTGGCACACAAGAGCAAGTGAGGGCACATGTTTAAACTCTGCATGTTTATAGGGATGACAGGTTACATTAAAACTGCTGCAGTGAGGTCTCACACGGGACCAGTAATGGACAATGTATTCAGGTTGGAAACCAAGGAACTCATGAAGCCAGTTCTGCTGCAGTCCAGAGCCCCATCTCCTCAAATGCAAAGACCAGACAGCAAATGGATTTACAAAATTTCTGACTACAGACAGATTGCCTCTCAGATGCTCTCCTCCATAAGGAGGAACACATCTCTGAGGAGCATCAGCAACCCTTGGAGGTCAACAGGAGCTAAGGGAGGTATTTCACTCCTCAAAGACTTAGTCCCAGACTGTAGTCAATCATTCCCGTGACTGGCATGGTTCATCTGTCCTCTTGAGCTCTTCCTGGCCTTCAGAAAATTGTAGCACTTCGAGACAAATGAAGAACAGAAGTCATGTCACATTGTGTCAGGGCTGAGAGGACCTGAAATTACAGACTGTTGTCTTAGCATTGTGTTTCATGCTATTAAGGATTTTCCCTGACAGCTTCCTTCATATTGCTGACTCCTACACTCCTCGTAAATGACTGGAAAAGGTTTGAACTTGCACTGCCAGAGAGAGTCTTCACTGACAGAAATAGTCTGCTATTAGTGCCAGAGTACCGCACTTGCTGCACTTCCAACTTCCTTTCATCACCCCCACAACTGCAGTGAGATGTTCAGATAAATCACTGTCTGTAGACTTCCAGACAGTGCTCAGCACCCATCACCCAGCCAAAGATGAGAAAACAGGCCATGTGCAGTGCTTTGGGTATATTATCAAGGAGGAGACTTGCACGAGCACCGAGTACATTTAATTTTCCTGTGTGAATGGCTCATTCTGCAAAGTCTCACACCTCTCGGGGGAGGGAGAGGTGACTGGGAGGACCATCAGCACCAGTGAAAGATGGAGAGGAATTATTTTAAATTGGAAAATCTCAGAGTCCTTTGGATTTGTTTAATTAGGTTTGCAACATCGTTTAAACATCCCAAATGCCCTCCTCTTCCTAAATAATAAACTGAATTATTTTGACCTAATTTTGGTTAATATACAGCACTGTTTAGACAAGAGCAATCTTGGTAAAAAAAGAACCTAGTCTTAGTACAGGTTGAGGTCATGATGTTCAGAGAAAATGCTGCGAGTTCCAAGGCTAATTCTAAGGGAAAAGGTGAAATGTGAAGGAGGACCTTTAAGTGAATAGCAATCCAAGTTAAACACATTTTAATGAAAGGGAAGAAATAGCTGTGTACTGCTGCTAGTGCACCAGTGTTTCATCCAATAGAAGCGTTTGATTAATGTGTCTATTAATTTCTTTATTAGTTTTGCACTTGACATCTCTGACCTGGATTCTCTGTATCAGCCTGTGGATTTAGCTGACTAAACAGAGACGTCTATAGCTGAGCTAGTTACTACAGACTCCCTTGAAAATCACAGGAGATCCAGTCAATGGGGACAGAGGTGGGGGAAAACCATTGTACTGAGAGAGACATCTAAAATAGGTCACATGACCTCCAGTCTTAACTACCTTTTTCTCTCCATTGACAACAAAGAGTCCCATAGAGGCAGCTCTTCCTGAGAAGTCTGAATGGGGAAAGCTATTTCAATTTGTCTGTGATCATACTTAGGTCTTACAAAGTCCTTTTTATTCATATACCCTCTTCTTCTGGAGTTATCTCAAGCCATTAATTAAAATAATAAACAAAGGATATATGGTGCTGGAGTTCCTGACAGAGACTCACAGAGGAAAGCCATCTACCTCAGGTGTATTAGCATAGCCCAGGAGTAGCCTGTGGTCCTTAGATGCAAAAGCCTGAAGGTGTGGGAACTGTAGGGGAAAATTTTCCTTCCAGGCCAGACACCCCCCTTTCCTGCATTTGTGGGCTCCAGACAACTATGTTCTTGTGGCTGAGGAAAGAAACCTGTCCTTAACAAATCTCAGCATCCAGTCTGTCTTCATAGGAACATGAAGCATCCATATGTGTTCATAAGCATGAAAATCTAACACTACCTCTTCAAAATTTGGCATAATACACATGACTTCCACACTCCATACTGCCTTGTACGGACAGGATCCTTTCTGTCTGGTAGAGAGCTAAACTGAGCTTTGTTCCTCAAACCACTTAGCACCCCAGGTCCTGTAGGACAGATGCCATTCCCACACCTGGCTTGCCCGGGATTCACATTATGGACACAAACCCACGCTCAGCTGTGGAGTCTGGGACACAGTCTGTTAAGCACATGTATATTCATGCAGTCTGCCCAAATACTGCTGCATTCAGAAGCTTTTATTTTAACTCCCTCTCCTTGTTATTATAGTAGACTCACTCTGCTTCCAGCTGTCTCCACAGAGGTTTCACTCCAGAGCCGTTGTAACTCAAGACCTTATTACTTTATAATTAGAGTTAAGTTAGGGCGGCCAGGGGACTCGAGTCTTTCTGTATCACTTTCACAACAAGGATGTGCACTCTCTCACCGTGTGCTGGATGAAGGCAGTTACACAGGTCCTGGCAGATGGTCTTGACCACAACACAACACAGCTCTTCCACATCACAGGGAAAATGCTTGGCTCCCCAGTCAAACGCACGAGAGGAGCAATTGCAGCATCTGTGCTGTCTAACGTGGGCAGCACAGCCCCTCTTTTTCTTTGGTTCATTTTATACCTCAGTGCACAGGATGGTTTTTGCTTTGCCTCCAGATTGCACCAAGCCAGCTATTGTTTATGCAGAGATTTGTGCACCTTTCCCCATTAGCCAGCTTTATGCTTCCAGTTGCCAAATTCCTGCTTGTCAACGAGCCAGGCAGGCCACTTTAAAATCAACCACGGCAGCTTAAAAAAGTGGATATTGCTAAGCCATGTGTATAGGGTTGATTTGTTCCCTTGCCCATACCTCTGATTGACATCCCCTTTAGATACTCCTCGGGTGTCTGCTTGGACTTTATACCCAAGCCTCTGGCTTGCAAAGGTCATGAGAGTCTGGACACAAACTTAAGAGCAGATGTTCCCAGTGCAAACACTGGTTTTGACCCAGTGGTCTAATTGTATTTGCCTTGCCCCTAATGCTAGGTTCATCAAGCCTTTTTAGCAGCTACTGCGTGCTCTGAAGTAGTCTCCAAAGCCATCTCTTGGTTTCCACTTTGGGAATGGTGAGACTCACAGGTCATCCAGGTTTCTCCAAAGTGAGGTGTGACTTTCTTACCCCATACTTAATGTAACAACCAGACCTCTCCTCCAGAAGGTCTTTCCCATTCACCTTACAATTTTGTCACCTATACATCTAAAAATGAGCAGGAGTCCCCAAAGTAATTGTATTGAAGTATTACCAAATGCAGATGTCAATATAAAAATTTTCTCATGCGGCTTTGGAGATCATTTGACACAGTCCCAGTTAGCAACCACTGACACCATTAAAATGAAAAGCAATTAAATCAAACCTCATTTGTTTTACATAAACTTAGTTCCCAATTCTACAACAGCGGTGTATTAGGGCCATGGTGCCCCACATGAGAAGGAAAGGAGAAATAGCAATTGGGATCACAAGACTGAATTCCATCCAATATGATGAAGGGGACCACAGCAAAATGAGCTTAAGAAACTGCGATGGCATTATTTCTGTTCACCATTCACTAGATGCCTTTATGACTATGATTTGCTAAGCAGAGCATGACAACTGGTTAACAAGGGAAACAGAACTGGAACTCGAGCCCCGTGGAAGCTTCTATACTTCAGCGTTTGTAGCCTGAAATTGTTTATCTGAACATCTGCTTCATTAAGAGATATTGTGATGCTATTCACAACAGCAACAAAGAGCTACAGAAGGCACTTTTACATCTCTCTTTTTCCTACCCGTGTTCCAAGTCCCCCTTCAAAACTTTTCCACTACAGATGTATGCCACAAGACTTACTGCTGCCTTTCATTGTGCTTCCCCACGAACAATGGTAATATCGTGCTTCAAGGGAGCATCTTGGAAAGCAGACCGGCAATTGCTGAGTGTTTCTGAACTACAATCTAAGCAATTTGTTGTTTCTGTTGTTGCAAGAGACCTTAAACTGTGAACAAGGGAATATCTGCAAGTAATCTGCAATTACCCAGATATTGTCATTGCCCTGCTTAGAATCAAGTGGAAAAGGCTGAATTACAGACGTGCTTTTGGAGTCCTGTGCTCCAATGACAAGCAGCTGCATGAGGGAGGCAGAATTTTAAGCAGTTCCTCAAGCAGGATTGGGAGCCCTCCTTTTCCAGTATTTCCTCCTTCCTTGGCTTCTTTAGTACTTCATAGGAAATAACAAAGATTACTAGAAAAATCTGTGTCTGTGTTGCACATCCCTTGTTAGCAGGAGAGCGCATTAGCCTTATGATGCTTAGTTGTTATTCTATTAATTCTTATTAATCTTGCTTACTGATGATTTTGCCTTTCATTTTCTACTTGACCTCCAGCTCCATCATTATTTAGAGAAGGCTGGCCAATGATTACAGTATTTTTAGGATAATACGAAGTATCCTCTGTCTCAACACACTGTTAGACTACTACTATTTTAATATAATATTTAAAACAGCCAGAGTGGATTGCAGTCAAGGTTAGCCTCCCAAGAAATAACAGCAGTTGCTTAGAAAAGTGCTAAGATTAGCCAATAGATGAATGAACCCGATAGATGTAGGACCCTGCTCACCCAAGCAAACATTAGCAACACGCCCAAAATTCCTTTTCCTGCCATTGTTCAGCACCTAGCACATTGAGAGCCTGGATTTATGACTGCATCTTCAAGGGGTACAGCAGTGCAAGCTTTAATCCAGACAGAAATGGAGATTTCAATTAATTTATTCACAGACATGTGCTTATCTTTAAGCAGGCATGACTTGCTGGAGTAGGATGAGTGGGTGTTGCACCTTGCAGGCTGTTCTTTAAAAGCAAAGCAAGCCCTATCTTTAGCCAGCATATGCTGGCAGTTTTTCCTTTAATAACACTTGGCACACACACAGTCAGCCACCTTATGATTTGACACAGCTTGCACTGAGACCTAACAGCCATCCACTGTCTCCTAGGCCAAAAATTAAATTAGTAGTGTGAATATAGCCCCAAAATGTCAAAACAGTGAACCACAAAGGAGGCAAAGAGTTATTAACTGACATTAATAAAAACTGGGAAACTGTGTCATGGAGAAATGTTTGGGTTAGGGTACAGTGATGCCTTAGTGAAGAACAGACAAGAAGAAGCAACAGTTACTCCCTCATTCTTCTCTACCTCCCTTGGCTATTGGGCAGAATTGTGCTATTGTGCAGAGGACAAAATTTATCCAGTTGAATTTAATACCAACTTTTTTACAACACCGAAAGTCAGATTCTCATCTCATTTACACTGGAAAACTCTCCTCACAGTGACAATGTCAGATTGATTGCTACAGGTGAAGATCTGTACTGAAAGAAGACCAAGCCTCAACAAATGTAAAAAATTTTATCAGAATTATTCACACTCTAAACTGTAATTTCCCAGCATGAGTCTTTGGAACACAAACCTTTTTATTTCACATGATTGATAGAAATAACTGTTTAAATAATAGGTTTAGAATTTTTGCCTGGATCCCTTCTTCTCAACCTCCACTTTTCATAATCTTTGTGACGAGCAAGTCATGAAAAAGGTATTCAGAGGAACATTTCAGAAGAAAAGTCTCCAACTGAGAACCAGTATTCCTAGTTCTTCTATCAATTAACATACTAATACACAAAATACTTGATGCTTAAAGCTACTCATCAGAGAACTAAGCTTTCTGGGTTTTTGTGTTGTTTCTTTTTCCAACTGGATTTTTTAATGATACTATTTGCTGTCTCTTCTACTGCTGTTCTTTCCATTGCAATATGAATGAAACCATCAAATTGTTTGTCCTTCCATCACCACCTGCATGCTACTGCTGGACTTTCCTAGAGGCTCCATAGTATCTCACAAAATCATCACTGGCTTCTTGTTTATCCCACTGAGATGCATCACTTTAGTGCCCATTCCTGAATCAGAGCCAAAGGTAGGAGAACACAGAGTAGAGAGCAGAAATTAAACCGAATGGAGGATAGCCTGAGGAAGATCTTCCAATTAGGAAGGTCTCCTAATTTCTGGGATATTTTAAGAAGAGTGGTTGGTTTTAGATGTGGGCATGATGAGAATGTACATAGGAAAGACATGTCTCCAGGAGTTGTAACAAATAATTTCTTCTTCCTTCTGAAAGTTCCTCTTTCTGGAGCTCTTCCAGAGTCAACTCTATGGGAAAAGATGGTCCATCATCTCCTGAATCTCACAACAACCTTTGTATTGGAACAAGGTCTACATCCCATGTTCCTCTGCCAAACAGCCTGATCTGTCAGGCACTCAGTGCAGCTTAGTTCCATTCCAGGCCCTCCCTTGTGAGACGCAGCTGGTCTCTGAGACTTAAGTGAGAAGCCATAGTGCTGTGTTGCAGTAAAGAACAGCAAGGCTTTGTCCTCAGAGACAAAGCTGGCAACCCACATGAATTGCTTCAAATCTTGGACCCAACCATAGCACTCTCATACCTAACATTTTCATCACATGAGGTGGCAAACAAGAAAAGCCTCTTTTAGAGTGACATGAAAGCCCCATTGTGTGATCTAGAAGGTTAAAAGATTCACAGAACAGAGCACAGAAAGTTGCTAAGCCCTTTGCAGAGGCCAGACGTCTGGAAGGATCATGAGCAGCCCCTTGGAAACACACTGTGTTGACCTTACAGCAGCCACTGCCAAAGCTGGAAAAACCCAAACTGTGGTGATTCTTGAGACTGCTGCATGGAGCTGACAGGCAGAAGCCAGCCTCCAGAGAGTGCAGCACTAAAGGACTTAGGAAATAAAGATAGTTCCACCCTGGGAGAAGAACTGCAATCTGGATGGACTCCAACTGGTGTGACAATTTTCAGTGCAAAGCACCCTAAACCAGCAAGACAGCTTTTGCATTTGTAGAGGCATCTGTACTCTCTGTCCAAAGTCATCAAGCATTTAAGGTGGATCTGTCTTTGAGAGGTCCTTTTCTTGGACCTTGCTATCCCCACAGTAAATGGCACATATCCCCTACATGTATCTCCGTGATGTGAATCAGAACTTCAAAAGCCTGACTGGATGTAAGTAAACATCGATGCTCCTAGGACATTACTTTTCAAAATGAAACTACATAAAAATAAGGCATCTTTATAAAGTCCATCATTTTTTTGGTTGTTTGGTTTTTTAATTCTTTTCTCAGTCCCTTGCGTCCATACGAGCTCCTGGGCATTGGCATGTGGAAATCCAGTCACTTACTTTGGCTCCTAGATGTGTATTCAGGAGTTTAAGGTAGGAAAAATAAGTTCACCATAGTCTCCTAAACCAATTACTGTATTAAGCACTAAAGAAGTGAGCCAAAAAAGAGAAGCAGGTACTTTCCTGCTTAAAAGCATCCCCTAGAAGTGCTTGAGATATGTAGAAGCTGCTTTTTTTTGTTTCATATTGGCAAACAAAAACAAACAGTGAAGTAGGAAAACCTGAGCACTCCATTACCCTCAGTACAATGTTGCCCAAAGGATCTCTTGTCAGGAAGCCTTTGTTTCTGCTGTTTGTTTCCCTCAGCGCTCATTGCTGGATGCTTCAAGTGTTAGATTTTATTTTTGGGGTATTTAAACAAATGGCCTCACCTGGTGTAGGCTCAGTGTAATCGCTGCCCTGTGTCACACATCATTTTTTTTTCCTCAGCCACAAACACAACTGTGGCAGTTCTACAGAGGACCTGCCCTCCAGCCCCATACACAGTGGGAAACTCAGTCCAGTGATGGCCTTTGCAAATGGATCTGGCTCTAGTTCCTTCAAGAAAGTAGGACAGTCAGTGCTTATCTTTGAGTTTTAGGTTATTGGAAAACTATAATGATGGAAACCTCAGAGTAAAATATCGTTGAAATGATCCTGACCTTAGCTAGCACTTAGCAGTGCAATGTTTTCTGCTTGGAAATAAAACATTTTGTCAGGACCAAGTATAAATGGCTTACTTGGCCCTTACAGGATGCTATACTAATCTCTGATTAAAAAATAAGTATATCCAAATATACCAAAGGCACCCGCACACAATATAGCAATTATGTGCTTCAACTCAGAGCTACCTCAGCTACTCTCAAAGACAAGCTTATGGGAAGGAGTATGCCAATCTTAGAATGTTTTGGGTAGGAAAAGACCTTTCAAGGTCATCAAGTCTAACCACCCTGCAGTGAACAGGGACATCTTCAGCTAGATCAGGTTGCTCAGAGGCCCCCCAACTTTATCCGGAATGTTTCCAGACACAGGGAATAATAACCCATCTACATTTAGACTGCATTTGGGGCTAAACCCCTCCGCAGCCAAGAAGGGGAAGCAGGAAAAGGAGAGGAGACTCACAGGTTGAAATGTAAATGGATTTAGTGAGACAGACAAACTAATACAAATATAAAGTAAAAAAAGAGTTATACTCAGCCCAGCAAATGTACAGTGGTCCCAGCAAACAGGAAGGAAATCATTGAGAGCACGGTCAGGAGGAACCCAAGCAGGAGATCTCTTTGTTCTCAGCATACTTCCCTCTTTAAACTGAGCATGCCATTTATGGGATGGGATACACCTGTAGCTAGCTCAGGTCAACTGCCCTGGCTGACTCCAAACTGCTAATGGCCTGCAGACCATGGCTGGCCTAGGATTCTGCCCCAGCAAAACCAGGACATACCCAATTGCAGTCAAGATACAGACAGCAAAGAGTATTTTTAACCTAGGAAATTCTGAGAAAAAGTCAGAAACTGAGGCAAATTCCCTGGTATACAGAGAGTGTATTTGATGTGCATCTTCCATCTGCTACAGGCAAACTGCTGTCACACTCTGCCCCATAGGATTCAAACACGCAGTCTCCAGAAATGAAAATCACAGTAACCACCTAAATACCTAAAAACACTACCCAGCAAGGTATATCTGAAATTTCTGAGCACTGTTGTTGGAGCAAGATGGTATGCAGAGCGTCCTTAGAAATCAGGACAGGAAAGTTTTACGACAGTCCCTCCTGTCCCCAGCCCTCAAGCTGGGAGAGATGGAAGGCTGCAAATGTACAAGTATGAGCATTGCTGTAAACTCACATCAAAAGCTGCCCTGATCTCAGCCACGCAGAAATGGATGGGCTGGGGATGCGGCCACATCTGGTGTCAGTTATATCACTGGATCTTTGTGACTGTACACAAAAATAGCTGTGCTGTGATCATGCTAGTCCAGGTGGTCTAGTTTGACCAATTCTGGTCAACACGGGACAGATGAGACACTGGAATTGTCTTCTAAGCATTTGCAAAACCTACGGCTACCAAATTGTTTTGAGCTGAACAAAACAAAGTACCGTGCATATTTTGGACAAAAGTCCTGTAATAGTAAGAGGATGAATTAAATGACCTAATAAGTCTTCTCTATCTCTAATCTCCGTGATTACATGAGATATATGAGAGAGGGTTTTTATAACCAATAATATTCAGAGACTAAATATCTTTCATGCAGGAGAGAAAGATAAAAAATGAAATGTGAGCTAAAAAACAATAGCTGTGCTCCTAAATCAATTCATTCTGAAGATTTTTTTCTTTTCCCAGGCATTTGGGTAAAAGTAGCTCATGAGAAAAGCCTTTAAGAAATGCCTTGGGCAATGGAGAAATATAAAAAGCACTTTGCTGCTTCACTGACATGTTTAACATAAAAGAAATTTAAACGTCATCATTTTTCAGCTCAACAGTTTTTGACTTTGTAATGAATAAAAATTTGAGTGAAGAAGGAGAAGAAGAAAGAGATGCTACATTAAAAAGTACTCCAATCAGAAGCTTTGTGTTCTGATGGAGTAGCCAAGGGCATTCATAAGGTATATTTTTTGCAGCCTATGGCTAGATTTACCATTAATGTCAAGGTTTTTTACAAAACTGAAATGATTGTCAACAGATAGAGATGAACACAAGCTATGTCAAAAAGCATTTCCCCCTGCTGGTAACGCTCCGTATATTAGACACCCAGTTATGTTTGCTCACAACTACTTACTACGTTTTCTGGTGCAACTTGAATGCTGAACCATCCATGTGAGGCAATGCAGATTGCGTTTTGCCATAATAAATAGTTTAAAAAATCATTTAACCCTCCCAAAGTTATTAATTTCTTGGTCCCCTCACACTGGTCCTTGGTCTGGAGAGGATGGTTCCCTCAGTTCCAGTGGTGACAGTGGTGAGGACAAACTGGTGGTCTCAGGCTCTACCCCTCTCTTCATACCAGTTCTCCCTTTCTTCTGGCAGAAGCATCTCAGTGAGGATGTAGCCCACCCCATGCCAGCATGAAGAGTGGCACAGAAAGTGTTACTTTGACCATGACTGTTGTTGCCCTGAAGTTGAAAAGGCATTAGTAACTACCTACTACTTACAGACTTGCCTTACCATCAAATGGCTTGGAAAAGTCTAAAACTAGGCACTGTAACAAATGCCAGCTTAGTCATGTTTCATTTCTTCTGTTTAACAAGTCCTGAGCATTATTTTTCTTACAGTGAGGTAATTAAGTGCATCTGTCATGTATTTGACTTTTAAGGTTATAATCATTTGGTGAAACATTAAATGAAAACTGCAGTGATTCAGAGTTGTTGAATTTCTAATGTAATACTAATCCCCACTCAGCCTTTTATGCAACATGGATACACACTCACATACACTCTCACTCCCCCTGCTTGATTGTTCAAAATCTTTCCTTTATGCCAGTCATTTTTTTAATAGGGCAACTGCAGAATGCTTCTGTCTCTGCAAAACAGATGCACAGTTATTCCTCTCCTCTAGCAGGTAATGGAGGAAATTCAGAGTTTTCCAGAAAAACTATGTAATTTTCAGTCAAGGCAGTCTCTCTTTACAATACATGTACAACACATAAGGAAAGACCTGATGAAAAGGGCCCGTGATGTCTCTTCTCCATCATTAGAGGCTGTACCCAGAGGCAAAATAGTTCCCAAATATAAAGTCAAGCTAGGTCTAAGGGCAGTAAAACTGTTCACAGGCATTTGGACCCCTGCAACACCTCTGGTGCCAGAAGCACTCATCTAGGTGATGGAGAAAAGGAGTACACATTCAGGCTGCCTTAACTCTGTTGGCATGAAGGTCAAAACCTGGCTTACTGGAAAGGAGAATTAGGCCAGCAGGAATTGCTTTGATAAACCCCACCACGAGCACTGCCAGGTAAGCATTTCCCACATTTCTATCCGTGTAGGAAGAGTAGAATTTTGTTCCTTATATCTCCACCTTCAGTAATTTGCTATTACCTTCTCTGGAGGTGCCTCACTGGTTCATAAACCACAAGCCACTAGCAGTGACACTAAGGTTATTTTCATAGCTTCACTCACAATACACTTTCTAAAGCTCGGTAGTTTATACGCTGTCATCCATAGAGCCTGGCAAGTGAGAGGACTATTTCTACAGAGTCAGGGAAAGGTAAGTAAGAAAAACAAGCTTATTTTCAGTAGGCTTAAATTTGCTACACATGCATCCTCCCCTCCAGGGAATAGCTGCTGATAAAAAGTCAGAACATACACATTTACAGCAAAGAGAGCTTCTAGTAGATAGAAAAAAAACCCCAAGCTTCTACCCACCAAGGATGCATTTGGTTTACTAAATGTAGCTACCTGCACTTAAATATCTCAACCCACACTAGTCCCTCAAGGCTTCCTTCAGAGTCAGTGGAAAGCCAGGCAAGAGAGCGAGCAGTGTTTTGTGGGGTCACCTCTGGAAACAGGTGTCTATAACACTGCTGTAGGTGCCCATTCCTCTTACTGACTGCAAAGGAAGCTATAGGTATCTAAAGCTATGTGAGATTAAATCCACCCCAAGCAGATGAACACAGCAGGGCTCAAGAGGCAGCTCATCCCTTCCACCCTGAGCAGGGTGTGATCTCCTGTGGGTCACGCTGAGTTAAGATCAGCAAGTCTCTGGCTGAGGAGGGGTCCTGTGTGCTCCTCACCTGCCCAGCGTGTTCATTATTCATTCTTAGTGCCTTGATCTGCACAATGCAATCTGCCCCTGGCATAAATAAACAGGCTTGTCGCGTTGGAGAACAAAAGAAAGACAAAGACAATCAAAGCTGAACTATCATTCTGTCAACAGGCCTTCTGTATCAGTATTGATATTTTGAACTGCCGCCTCGGCTCTGTTACAAAATGTGTGCCACCTTCTTTGTTTTCTCCAAATAAATGCATTTTTCTTTTTAATTTTCCAAAAATATCCCGCAGATTCAAATATAGTTACTGCCCATGAAAGAAAGAAGTGAACAGTACTAGAAGTTTGATATCCACAGAAATGGTTCTGCACATCTCCAGAGGCCACTGACAGGCTGTGCTCCAAAGATGGCTGGCACAAAAAGAGGACTGAGGAGGAGTTTCCAGAGTGTGGAATTTCTGCTGACATTATTCTTAAACCCACACTGCTGTGGAGACCGTTGGGCACAGAAGGGCTCACCTGAAGCTGTTGCTCTCCTCTCACTTTGCACGTCACTGCCAAATCGGTGCTTGTGGGTAGATGTTAGCTAGTCATAGTTTCTAATGAAGGGCACAGATGCAGGATTTAACAGTTGGGCAAAGTGAGTGTATCTCGCATCTCTGTCCTCCAGCAGACAAGACAGACAGCTGATGCACTGAGGGCAGGAACGGCTGAGTTGACACACTGAAGGATGTGTTCTGCCCACTGCTCATTTTTCTCTTTGCACTTTCTCCCTGTTTATGCAAAGGATCTTAAATGCAACATGATTGACTGGATGCCTCTTCATTAGCGACGTGCCTGAACAACTTCTTGGACTCTCTGATCATCCCTGGAAGCATGAACAACCTTTGAAAGGCTGCAATGCCCTTCCTTCCATTTTCTCAGCAAACTCCTGTGTCCTCTGGGTTCTGACCTAGACCAGTCGGATGTCAATGCACAAGTCTTTAGCCAATGTTCTCCTCTGCTTAGAGGTAACCAAACTGAAGACACGAATCATCTTCTGCAGAAGACCCAGGCAGGCAGGCAGGGAATCCCCCCTTTCCCATCCACTTGTGCACAGTCACCAACTGGCCACTGTTGATGTGTTACAGTAAATAAATCCTGGGTGCTTGCCTGGAGGATTGCAATGCACCTAATCAACTCACAGCCTGTTCTTTGTTCTATCTAAAATGCAAATTAAGCATGTTACGGCTCCAAGCACATTAAAGTATTTTAAAAAGTGGAAAGCACTGTTTTAATAATTTAATAAGCAGCACTGCAGGCATTTCTGGTAGCCTTGGTCCCTACCGCAATCTGCACACACATTGGAAGCACTGATGCCCACCCTTTTCTGACGTCCATCCCCTAAGAAGTGCAGAATCCATACTCTCTCCCCATCTAGTAGATGACTAGGAAAAAAGCAAACATGACAATGTTCCCAGTGAGAGCAAAGCGGGTGACCAGGCCTGAGCCGGTGCTACCAACGAGAGACTGAGCAGAGAGCGACTCTGCTGCCCTGGGACGGGCAGATAAATTAATGTTCTGCTGCAGACAGATCTGAGCACTTTTCCTATGAGGGCCACCCTGCTACAAGAGCCTATTTTGGACAGAAAGAGCAGCAGGGAGAAGCTACGTCCAGCAGTTCTCAGGCAGGTGAAGCCAGGGAAGAAGCACACAGTGGGTAGCCAGCGGTGCGTACTGTGGGACCAACTTGCTCTGCTCAAGGAGGGAGTTCAGCTTTGGAGAGCTGTGCTTAGGGGAAACTGAGCAATTACCGAGGTTGGAAATTAAGATACAGCCTGTTTCTTTTCACCCATGTGCAGCTTCCACAGCCTATGGTTCTTTTATAACTGTAATAACAATGCAACTTTGTAGGAAAACGCAGTTTCTGGAACATCTCATGAGTTGGAAGAATTAACAGTCATGAGCCACAGCAAGGTACGGGGCAGGGAGATGTGCAGCAGTGTGAACTGGTCCTTATGGCAGATAAAAGAATGGGATGACTTTTTGGGAGCAGGCAAGTCTGTTTGTGACCCACATAGCAGTGAGACAAAAGACACAAACAACATTGCAGGGACCTGTGGGAAGTAACAAAAAAAAATGGAAAAAATTCCATCTCTGCTACTCTTGGCTCTTATTTCATCCATTTAGTTTTGCTTATTTGCCTATATAAGTGGCAGTGAGACCAGAATTTCTACTAAGGGTCAGTGTCCTGTCTCTTGGCTTCCTCTCCCATCCCTAACATCACAGAATAAGGGCCTCATCAGAGTAAATGCTGGCCATCTCAGGCCCCAGTGTAAACCTGTCCAAATATCTCTCCTGTCACTGGTCAGTGCGACCCTGTGGTACATCATAGCTCTGCTAGCAGATTCCAATATGCAGCTGTATGTAGGTACAAAATACAGCAGAATTCATCCAGACAAAGGACATGGGATAAAAAGGCTGCTGTCTGGCTTTGGCTGTGATTGCTTATCAAACCAGAGATAATAACTTAATTAATAAAATTAGCTATGCTCAAATATTTTTTGTGATTAAACTGTATTATGGTGGCACTAGAGATTGCAATCATTGTATGCTATTCCAGTACAAATCTATCTCTTTTTATAGCACAACAAACCTGCCCATCTCTTCTCCCTGGTGTGGGCAAGACTGTCTCTCAACAACTCTTGTCCCATTTAGGCAGAACGCCTTAGCTTGCATTATTCAGTTGATCACTGGCATAACCAGAACTGCTGGATGGGCTTGGTGAACATCAGCCTGGCTTCTGGAAACATCACTACCATGTTTTGGTTGGTGAAGGAGAATACACAACACCACTGCCAGCACCAGCAAGGAAACCTGACTGGTAGCTCAAAATAAGATGCAGCAGATGTGAAGTGTAACATCACTAAACCTAACACTGGGTAATTTCAGTACAGCCCAGTGTTCCTCCTCTGCCTCTAGCCTTGCCAGCAAACCTCCCACTGACAGAAAATGCATTTATTATAATTCCTACCACAAGATTAATTCTCTAAAATGTCAGGTGTAACTGATCAAGATTGCCTTTCTCATTTGCCCAGTCTTGAGGCTTTCCCTGGAAGATCTCCAGGAAAATTCTTTAATGATAATTTTTCCTCCACCTCAGCTGCTCTTTATGAAAAAGGACAATGAGTAGACCCTCCCTTTTTAAGTCTTCCTGGGAGAGTACATATTTGACACTGCAGAGAACACGGCATAATAAAAGAATCACTTTTAACTAAACTTCACAATCTTGTATGGAACCAAAACCAGAAACAGATCCATTGAAGAGAACAGCTTTCTGTTGGAAGTAGAAGAAATGCAAGAGAGACCTTCTATAACCTCACCCTTAAACTTTGAGGATTTAATTACAAAATGGTACAAAGATTTTGAAAGAGGGTCTAATACATTCAGGAAATGACACATGCATGAAACATTAAACCTTTGAGTTTTTTGGTCCCTTTAAATTTTCTTTAACAGCAGCTTAAAAAAAACCCCCAAAACCGAACAAAAAACCCCAAATGCCTAGGTATCAAGTGAAGTACCAGATCCACGGAAAGGGAGAACACTTTTAGAACAGATGTGTTGGTGCTAAATGGAACTGAGAAACTTCTGCTTGAAAAGGTCTCTCTGCAGGTATTGGCTGTTCACATAAGTCAGTGTATTACGAATATTTAACGAAATGTAAGGTTAGTACAGGTCTTTGCACACATTTGGATTACTGACAAAAAGTAACTAAAGTTAATCCTCAACAGTATGATCTGCACTTCATGTTGCAGGTTGGAAAAATGAGGTTGTGATTAAAAGAGTTATACAAGGTCATAGCCAATGGTGTTAATGCCATCACTATAACCTAACTACCCATATCAAGAAGTTATCTGCAACTCACTCCCTTAAAAACATTTATTTGCAGAGTTACCAAGGTTTTATTTGCTGCCTCCTCTTCTGTCTTTCTGTAGGAAGACAGTTAGATGTGAGTGTAGTACCTTCTTCATGGTTCTTCATCTTATCTACTGCAGAGAGTTTGGTACAAGAGAGAGACAAAAAAGTTTCCAGAAAACAGCCCTATAGTCATGTATGAGACACACAAAATTCAATAGGAATTATGATAACCATGGAGAAAGACAGAAAGATGGTGACATAGGGGAATGATGGAAAACATTATCAGCAAGTTTATGGGTTTTCCTGACTTGAGCAATGCTATGAGGAAAAAAAGAAAAAAATCTTAGCAATAGTTCTGGCTTGATGGCATTAATAATGTTGTTTCCTGGGATTATTATGTATAAAGTTTCATGTCACAGAAGCATCGTGGTTTTCGCTGCTTTTGTGTTCATTAACCAAAAAAAGGGTGGAACAAAACCTCACCACTACATACTTCCCAGATCTAGAGAAGTGGCAAATCCAAGGAACCTGCATTTCCCTTTGTACATGGCCTTTGCTTGGCTGTAGACTGTTGAACAAAATTGGAGTAAAAAATTCAGATTGCAAAGCCAAATACTTAAAAATATTGAGATGTTTCAATAGAAGCTGGTAGAGATAATTCCTCATCTCTGTTTTCTGAAAGAGCAGAACTACTTGAACAAAAACCACTCCATAAATGCATCCTGAAGCAAAACTGAACATGGATAATTTGGATCCAAAAGGTTGTAAAGAACAGATGAAGGAAAGGAGCTTTAAAACAGCTGCACTCCCAGCCCTGCATAAACAAAAGCCCACATACTTCTTTTGTGAGATGCATCATCAGTGGTGGTTGTGGGAGCAGACACCTCAAGCAGAGAAAGTAGCTCCCGGACCTGTGACAGGTCAAGAGTGACCATGCCATGGTTTGGGTGCCATCATTGCTACACAAATAGCACCTTGGCACTGTTCTGCCTGTGCTGTTGTAGGATGTTACACCAAGGCTGGGAATGACTTCTTCCTGGTCTCTCACTCTCTGGTAGATAACTTTAAAGTAATAATTTGACAGGGTTTTGGGCAGTAGTCTATTCAATCCCCCAGACTTTGAAAGCTGCTTCGGGCGTTATCTTCAGTATTCTGTTACCCTCACCATGAAGAAAATTTTTCTCATATTTATGTGGACCCTGCTATGTTCCAGCTTGCACCCATTGCCCTTTGTCCTATCACTGTTTGAGACTGAGAAGAGCCTGGCTCCATCTTCCTGACACTTGCCCTTTACATATTTAGAAACATTAACGAGGTCACCGCTCCATCTCCTCTTCTCCAAGCTAAAGAGACCCAGCTCCCTCAGCCTCTCCTCATAAGGGAGATGTTCCACTCCCTTCATCATCTTTGTGGCTCCATGCTGGACTCTCTCAAGCAGTTCCCCGTCCTTCTTGAACTGAGGGGCCCAGATGCTAGGACTCTGAACACTGCACTTAAGACAATTATATTATCTATGTGTAGCAATGCCTGCGTTTGAGATCCTGCAATGATGGGGCTGAGAAGAATATGTTCCCCTTTGCTCTCAGTGAACCATAAATTGCCTTTCCAAGACATTCAGAACTGCCAGTCTGAAATCTGTTTTTTGCTTATGTTTCTTCATGCTTTTTCAACTTACATTTATATACACATCACTCTGCTAATTTTAAGTCAAATGCATTAGATTATTACTGTTTACATTTTAAGTTGTGAACAATAACATTTCCAAGCTTTTCTCATTAATCATAAACCCATCAACGTCTTTACTTTTAATCAGAGAAAGAAGAGCTGTGTATGATCATACAGACCTAAACACTAGCATCTGAAGGAAAATACTGAGTATTTGGAGCTTTGTGAAAAAATTGTCAATGACAGCTGGTACTTTATAGATCTAAACCCTTTCACACTGTTACAGGTAGGATAACAACTTGCCACCAGCTGGTAAAGTCTATGTGGGAAAATAAGCTCTGTAGATGGGCTTAATGGTGTCCAGTTGCCAAACACCACGCAGTAAATTCATTTTCACCTGTGCCACCAAGGTTTATATAAAAACTTCTTATAGAAATGAAACAAAATGCAATTTATACAACAGACAAAGAACCCGAGTGTCAGTGTAAGTCAGATTGTAGCATTCTTGCCTTAATGTGTTTGAAACTTGCCATAGAGTATAAACTATACTCTGCAGGCAGAAACTTCAAATGCATGCCTATGAGCTGATTTGAAAATGTCATTGCTCAATGTGGAATAGTTTAATTCAGCGATAATCCCAACTCAAATAATTTGAGGTCAGTTCTTGGCAATGTCATTAGTGAGTTTTTGTCCCTGCTTTTCAGTGTAAGAATCCAGTTCTGCTTTCTTGAGTTGATGGAGGTAGTGCTCAAAGCATGGTGGATGAGAATTAACTATCTCATTGTGGTTGGCTAACTCAATACATACTGATTTGTGGGTCCTGTGACCTAAAAAAAGACACACTATATTAAACTTGGAAATAATGTTAAATAAGGATGGGCTTCACCAAATTAGATAAGAGAAAACACATCCCAGTAGCACCCTTGTGGTAGAATAGGCAAAAGACATTGGCTTCTGGAAACCATAACTTATGGACAGTGAGATTCCTTTGTCTAGTTTGATCTCAAGCCAAGCTGGCTGGCTTGTAGGTGTAGAAGTCATCACAGCCATATCAATCGTGACCAGTTCACACAGAGTGCAGCTGAGTGGTAAATGTTGGAGACATCTTGAGACCCTATGACTAAGACTATTGAGTAGTATTTAAGAGATTTATCTCCAGATCTGCAGCAGAGTTCACATAAGGCATTTTACAAATCCATGCATTTCTTTTCTGTGTCTCTTCCTTAGGGGCAAAGGCCTTTGACCACCCCAGGGTTCTGTGACCCTGATGTCCAGATGGGGATCTACCACAGTATGTTTTGCTCCCTTCTGGCATACAGATATAGGTTTCTTTCCCAAGGAAATCCGGATGAGGCAGAAGAAGCCAGTGAGTATCTGCATCTTGATGTGATAAAGGCACATATCTGAACCTGGAAGATGGTAAGTTCCCTAGTTCTGCTAGTCTGGAAATACCAAATTAATCATCAAAACCCATTTCTACTGGGCTGGCTGAAACTTTCACTCACGCAGTAAAATTGCATGAACCATGAGGGGAAGGAGGGGAACTATGCAGATGAGGGCAGCAGAGATGAGGGGGGACTCTGCCTTTCAGTGGCAGCCTTTGTTTAAGCCAATTGAGAAACCACACTATACCTTCACCATCCACACTCTCACTGATCCAGTTAGCACCCTGGGCCATACACTGGGCTCCCGTACTCAAGCACACAGTTCTCCCCAGGTACCACATTCACTGTCCTGCTTTATAAACAGAATATAGTGGAAATGCTCATTGCCAGTGTTCGTGTTGCAAGTTACACTGGTGACACCAAGGACAGGACGTGGCCCTTGACTATAACATTGCCTGTGAGGAAATGAGTAAGCACCTGACTCTGTTTATTTGTTTTGATTTTTGCAGGTGACATTATGCTTTTTCATATCTTTGGGGTTTTTTTGCAAGACCTTCACGTTAAATGATATACTTTAATGTGACACATTCAGGTGAAAAATACCAATAATACATTAAAATAATAATTCTGACTTCAATAAAAATAGAAGTTGTGCTATTAGATGCAGTATTTACTGGCAAGTCATAACTGACCTAGTCTACATGGGAACAAACCTTATCTTTTGAAGTCAGGTATATTAGGAGTTTTTGATGGAAACAGCACTGATAATTACATAAGAGTTTATTGTCAGATATTTTATTACAGCATTAAAATAAAAGTCCTGCTTCACTGAGAACTGTACCACAAGTAAATGCAGACTCATCCAAGAAATCAGATGCAGACGAGCTGGCTTTCCCCTGCATGAAGAACAGTAAGATGCTCCTATGATGGCATTTGTAGCCATCATTCAAGCCTATGGAAATCTATACTTTGAAGGGCTGTATGGAGAATCCCAAGGAAGATCTAATTTGGTGACAGCTGCTCCTTACCAATGTGTAAATCAGTGTGGTTTATCTGTAAACCATCTCTGCCCTGGCCGGTGCAGGACTGACAAATCTTTGAGAGAAGGAAGAAGACCCATCCTCCGTGTCCTTTCTGCCCCCAAATTCAGCCCTGTCCCAAAGCTCTCTACAGTCTCTTGAACAGATTTCCTTCTGCTTCAAGCAAATGATGCAGGGATGGAAGGGCCAGGTGCCTAATAACTAGAGTTATGCCTGGCTTGTGGAGCACATATCTAGACCTGTTGTATCAGCCTTATTTTCCTATATGCTTATCTCATCCATCTCAAAAAGAATTTTAGAATACTTCTGAAAGTGCTATGAAGTCTTTGGAACTGTACTTTTGTTACAGTCCATCAGTTTCTAAGCCTACATGACCATGGTCCCTCAGACTAGCAGGTCTTGACCATGAGCATGTGCTTGCCACTTCAGACGGAATCCTGAAACAGTTTTCACTTGTGACATCTCCCAAACTACAACCACAGGGCAGTGCAGCAGTAGTATTAGTCTCCTGGGGGATCATATAGGTCAGTGACTGGTCCCAAAAGGCAACATGGAAAACACTCTCTTGAAGGAAATGGTTGTATGGACACATGCAGCACTGCACCAGCTGATTTCAGAGCCGGAGTGTGTGCCCTGGCACGGTTACTTTACTTGTGGATAAACCTCTGAGAGCATGGGCTAGTAGCTCCAGTGCTTAATCCAGGCTGTTTAGAATAGCTCAGGCAGCAGAGCATCTACTACTCTGTGAGATTACTTCCCCCAGTGACAGCACTATCAGGGTACATGCCCTGTCCACAGTCAGTTGGCTAATCCCAACTGTGGCAAAGATGAGAAGAGCTTTTTGGGTCTCTCCACTTACCCACTCTAGGCTTCATATTCTCAACACGTGAGTGTCTCACTGTCTCACCATTCCTTTCACATCCTGTTCTTGTGTTGTCACCAGAGAGAATTAGTCTGGCACAGATGGGGAGCCTTGAGCCATTTTTGGGAGGAGCGTTCCTCAAGTCTGACTTAAGTAGGACCTTGTAGTCCCCTGTGCTCTGGAGTTCTTGATTCCATTTGGAGACCTCAGTGGTAGACTCCTTTCAGAAATGCATAGCCAGAAGTTTACTGAATTCAACATCTCGAGCCGTTGCTAAGATGCTCTTTTCCACTAAGCCTCCTAATTCTCTAGCTGACTTTGCTTCACTGTTCCCATGCTGATGCTGTACAAGTCTCATTAAGTATTCATAACTTTTGCTTTAATAACTAGAACGTCCATGGGCAGAAAGTCAGAAGATCTTTGAAAGATGTGCCAGGAGTTAGGAATAAACTTTTTTTTTTTCTTTTTCATTTTTCAAACCATCTAGAATGGTTGGAACATTTTTATATTGATCTACATTTTTTAGTGCACGTTCAGTGAAAGTTTAGCAGCATTCTTTAAAGAGTTTTAACCACAAGTAAAGAGGATCTGTAAAAAGTTGAGCTGAAGGGCACAACTGTCAAACATCAACTCATAAGCTGGCAGTGCAGAAGAATAGAAAGAGCTTGTAGAAGCAAAACATCTCCCCTTTTCTGCTGTGGCATTTATCTTCCTACATTATGGCTTCTGATGACAACAGATGACAGGAATTTAAAAGAAAATGAAGCATTCACTCTCTTCCAGTCTGCTGTCACCAGTTTTACAAGCTAGATCATCAAACAAGAGAAAAACCCACCGCAATACCAAGGAAACACTCCCTGCCACATTTAAGGACATGTAAATGTGAATGTAAATAGTGCCTGGCACCAATCTCCTGACACACCAGTTGGTGGTAGTTGCTAAGTGCTATAATAAAAAGAAAGAAAAAAGAAGAGGGAGTTTGAGAGAGCATTCTGGGTTTTCTTTTTTGAGTGAAATTAACTGAGGCCTCTTCACTGAAGATTCCCAGCTCTCACAAATGTTTCCTAAATGGAACTTCCCTCCCATCCCTTCACAGGATATTTCCTATTTTTTGATAGACCAGAGGATAAATCCTATCACTGTTCCTAAAAACATCTAATAGCAAAGGAAAGATTTCCCCAGCTTTAAAGAATTCAAGGATGATTTTTTAATCTGAGTTCCCAAATTCCCCAACTCTGAATAGTTCAAGAAATACCAAACTTCCCCCCCCCTCCCAATAGAGTCTGAAAAAGTGTAACAGAATAGACATGGAAGAAGCACATCCAGTCTTTCCTACCCCTCTGCAGCAGGATGCAAGCATGTCATGGCAAGAACCTCTAGAGGATCTGAACATCTTCAAATGATGCACTAGAAACTGTTTGACACCTTGGTAAATCTATATGCAAATAAATATATAGCCTAAATTTCCAAGGTGTGTCTGAGGCAAGAATAGGGCATGCTGGGAAACACAGCTACTCCCACAGTGTTTTCTCTTCCAGAAAAGCTCATACTGGCCCTGCTTATTTGCAGCCTTGTTTTAAGTGACTCGGAGGATGTCAAGATCTTTCTCCCGTGGGAACATTTCCCAAAGTTACCTCTGCAATGTTAGGAGGATATTCCTGGCTGTCAGATGAGGCTGTCCTTCCCCTCTGAGCAGTTCCACTCCCCTACTCATGCGTATAGCTTTGGTTAACTTGAGAAAGTCCCGTCCTTCTCAGGGCAGCTGTGAGATGAGACACTCTGGTGTGGAGAGGAGCCAGACAATCAGCGTGGATCACTTACCATCCACAAAGCATGCAAATTGCAACTGTTTTGTCTGCTTTTATACGGGTCACGCAGGTCAGATATTTTAAGATATTTATAGAAAGGTAAGAGAGGTACTTATCAGCATTTTCTAAATCACCTGGCACTCGTTGAAATGAAAGCAAAGTAGTCATCAAGGTGCTTTGCAAACCCCATTCAACACCAGCAGGAGAAAGTGCTTTTTAATACCCAGCTGTATTTTATCTTGGGCACAGATAAAATGTATGTAATTTTTGTAAATGAGAAAGGTACAGCTTAGTGGAAAATTATTTCCTGTGCTTCTAAAAAGAGCCAGAGCTTGCTTCTGAATAGGTCTGTAGGTCAGGAGAAGATGAATGGTCAGATGTGCAATATCTCCCTTTCAAATAGGGCCTCAATGTTTTGAGCTTCCTCACCTCAGCTTTTGCTGCGAATTCAGGTCAAATATGGCAAAGCAAAAATGGTAGGAAAAAAAGACAAACCCCAAACCTTTCACTGACACAATGTCTAAATGACACTTTATGATTTTTCCCTTACAAGCCTGAGAGAACATTTGTCCTCATACTCCAATACTCAACACTGATCAAAGACAGAGTGGGAAACCAAAACCCATGCGAATAATGTGCCACGTCAGTAATGTGCAGTGAGTGGACTGTGGCTGCTGTTTCCCTGCTTTAGATGTCTCTTCTAGCAGAGGACTTACTAAGTACTCCTTCTCCTTTGCTATGCACTTCTTCCCAGGTACCCTAGGAAAGCAACTGCAGCCCATGCTACAGAGGAAATAAATCCACTTTCCTATTCTCCCACAAACAAAACCAGGCGAAAAATCCCTTCTGGAACCTCAAGGCAGACAAAACACAGTAATAGAAGATATAAAGACTGATGGCACTAGGAGCACCCAGCCCATTCTTCCTGTCACATAATCATAAGCATTCTTCATTATTTTCCCCTCCCAGCAGCTAAACTATGGCTTAAAAATGGAGACAACAGATCTTTCCTGGCCCCTGAGATGACTAGGAGGAATTCCAAAGCAAGGGGTTAATATGGCATAAACATAATGCATGTGGACAGAAAACAAATCAGGGTGTTGGTTTTTCAAATGGAGTTCTTAGAACAAAGCTAACTCTGTTCCTCTAAAATGTAATGAGTAAAAATTGATCTGAAAAATGAAAAAGGACCACTTCCTTTGGAGAAGGAAAATTTTTGCATTACTAAAATCATCAAGAAAAAATAGCAATTGATTGTCACCAGCTTGATGAGATCAACCCTTCTCATGCTTCTCCTAACCACCACCAGTGGTTGCCAGTGGCAGGGTGAAGGACAGGGTGCCTATCTATTGCTAGAAAGCAATGTAACATGGTCTGAGCTATCTCTTGGTCCTTGGCTGATATGACCAAGGAGAATATTGTAGTTCTGGAGCATGGCTACGACCTGTGAGATCTATGCCTCGTACGTACCCTGAGGACACCTCACTGGGAAGAAGCCCTACTTTTACCTCTCCTTCTGCCTTGTATTAAGTTGTTAGTCAGAAAAAAATGGAGATTATTTTAAGCAGGAAACTTGTACAATAAAATGTATTTTTCTACCACCAGAAAAAATTCCTAGGACAATACATTTACTAAAGTGTGCTATCAATGGGCTGAAAGAACATATTTTACATTATGCATGTGTTTAAATGGTACTTTAAATAGGGAAGGATTTAAGGACTTGCATAAAAGTGCTTAAATCAGGTCTTCATCTTGTGAAATTCTTTTTCATGGAATTTGATGAATCTTCAGCTTTTCTCTTTTGCAAAGTGAACACTACATATATTTAATGTAATCGCATGATTTAAAAAAAGCAAAACCAACCAACAAACAAAACAATAAATCCCAAAATATTCAACCAGACTTCCAGTGCTGTTCTGAATAAATAAGCTCAGATGTACCACTAGGTAGATCAGTCCTGCTGAGATCAGCTATCAGGCGTTACAGTGATGAGCAAGGGTATAAAACCCTGTAAGCCTATATAGGGCAGGCAAGGATGTTAAGTTATGCAGAATTTGTGTTAGATTCCTACTCAAGGCTTCATTTCACCCCTTTCACTTTGCCAGATCTCCCTCTGACACCACCAAAAGCTCTGGATATGCAAAGAGCAAAGCATGTAATCAAATGCATTATGTATTATTTGTTGGCACTCTTTAAAGATTATTTAGTTTCTCTTGCCAGACATTCTCTAATTATTTTTCTGCTGTTTTAAGGGGTGACTGTGTTCTGCTTGTCTACACCTTGTTTCCAGGCTGCACACATTTTCACTTTTTAGGCTGATATTTATCGCTCTGTATTTATCCTTTAAAAAAGAATCCATTTCCAGTATTTGTAGTTGTTAATTCTTTCATCTCCTTCCCCATTTGTTTCACCTGCAGTGCAATGCTGCATGGTTTACATTCATTACTGTGCCGTTATTTGCCTCAAATATGTTTTGCACTGTTGCGTGAATTATTTTTGACAGCTGAACAAAGGCAAGATGTTAATCCAAGGAATCAATCTGCAGAAGGTGCTATTAAACAAGAGCAGGAATCTCTGTGCAACTTACCCTACCCAAAGAGGTATAGCAAAAACTGGGAATCATCAGTCTGTGGCTATCATGAGACTGTTGAAGCCAACAGCCCTGGGAAGTCATGGGCTAGGTTGCTTTTTCTGCTTATCAACCGTTTGGAAAAACCTTGTATTGAGCTCTGAACAATAAAGATGAAGTCAGTCAAAATGCTGCAGCTCCTTTTGCAAAACTGAAGGGAGGATATTTCTGCTTGTTAGCCAACAGTCTTGCACCAATGGACTCTTTTGTCTGCAGAATGAGAAGTTAGTAGATCAGGCAACATTTGGGCATGACATCACAGTGACACAACCTCTGTGCTCCTGCTTCTAGGCAAGTTATCCAGGGCTTGTTTGGGAAATTTCTGCATGTTGCTGGGTTTCGCAGAGAAATCATGCTCTTGGCAACGCACATTAGCAATTTAAAGTGGTCTTTCTAGTCTAAAGGGACACATTTCATTGTCCTCTCTTGCCACTGTAGAGAAACAGGCACCCATGTAGTCACAGGATGACTGAGAGTGAAAGGCATCCCTGGAGATCATTTAGTCCAACCCTGATGCTCAAAGCAAGGGCCAAGTGGATCAATGAGACCTGAGTTCTCTCAGGCTTTGACTGTCTCCAGGGATGGAGACTCCACAGTCACTCAGGGCAACCACTCCATTGTTTGACCACCCTCAAGGAAAAAACTATTTTCATATGTTTAAATGGAATTTTCTGTATTTCAGTTTGTGCCCATTGCCTCTTGTCCTCTCACTGAGCACCGCTGAGAAGAGCCAGGCTTCATCTTTATTGCCACCCTTCGGATATCTATAAATGTTGATAAAATCCTCCTGGGTCTCCTCTTCTCCACACTGAGCAATCCCAGCTCTCTCAACATTTCCTTATGGCATCTATTCCAGTCTCTCAATCATTTTTGTGATCCTGCACAGAACTCACTCCATCATGTCCATTACTCTTTTGTCCCAGGGAGCCCAGACCTGGATCCAGAACTTCAGATGTTTCCCACTAGTTCTGAGCAGAGCACTCAACTGGCTGGCAACATTCCTCCTAGTGCAGCTCAGGTGAGTGTTGGCTGCCTTTGTTGCAAAGGCACACGGCTGGATCATGTTAAACTTGTCCAACACAAAGCTCCCTTTCTGAAAACTGCTTTCCAGTGGGTCAATCCCCAGTTTTCATTGGTGTGTGGGCTTATTCTTCTCAGGTCCAGAATTTGTAACCTGAGGAAGAATAATCTTTCTATGATGGAATCTCCTGGAGCACAACCTTTGAATAACTTCATGAATATGCTCTCAGTTCTTCATGAAGGGAAATTCTTTGAAAGCACTAAAAAATCTCCACCACTTCTGCTAAAACTTGTAGCAGACTTCCTTTCAAGAGTTACACTCCCATGTTTTGGATACTGATTATACACCATACAGGCCTCATCCTTGGTAAGAGAGCTACCCATGGCTTATGTTTCATCCTCAAGTCCCTGATGTATCACTCAATAGATTTCAGTTCTGGGACTATAGTATTAAAACCCTGCTTGCTCACAGGGCATGTAATAACATTCAAAAACCTCCATCATGCCAGAAAAGTTATCCTTTCTATTTCAGTGAACACAAAACTGTACTCTCTTTTAAGGGTGCTTAACTTTCAGCTGTTAAAACTGAAGTAGTCGCTCACCAAAAGCACTTACATGCATCGCAGAAGTAATAAAAAGCTAATGTCTCTTCATTTATTTATCTTCTGAAAGATGGCCTGAGTGCTGGCTCACTCAGCACTGGGAGGTATGACTAACTCTCAAGTATGGATAGCAATAAATACATATATTATTGCTTGTTACTGATAAACGTACATGACTGCAGTAGGAGCTACAGGGCTCACTGTGCAAATCAATGTCGACAGATAATAAATTATAACTCCTCAATGTTGACTCCTAATCAGAGTTCATTCAGCTGTTTATGGGTGATCTTATTTTCCTGTTCATAATGTTAACAAATAATCACAGTGTTCAGACAGCCATGTGATGTCAAGAAACTATCTGAAGTTTTCAAAGCAGAGACTACAAAATAACCAAGATGCTCCCTTCATGCCGGTGGGCTGCTTCTTCTCTCCAGTTTGGGAAGCAGGAAAGCAGGAGCTGCTGTGGATTCACTGTGGTCTGAGAAAGGGAAATCCTACAGGGCAACGAGAAATACTGTGCTTTCTCTGTGAAGTAAATGTTAACAATAGATCTTAAGTAGTCATTTTTAAAATAGTGCTATGTATTTATTTATTTGAGATGTTGTAGAGACCAGTGCAAGATTTCAACCTTCCCTCACCTGTAGTTACAAGAAGTCTTGAAATCAAAGCCTGTGGACCTTGCATTATTTTTCTTCACTGACTACTTTTTCCAGTGGGTCACCACTTTGCCCTTGAGAATGTAGATTGAAGAAAGAACTTTTTTTTTAATTACGTCATGCTTTGCAAGAAGCCAAACTGGCTTCTGAAGTTCCCTAGCCACTGTGTGCCAATCTGGAGAGCTGGTAAGCAGCTGCAGACTCATTAAATAATCAGTGAGACAAATCCTTTTCTGATTTACTCCTCGTGGAAGGTGGCTGAAATGTTCAAGTCGTGAAAGATGTAAATCAGGGCAGGGCTTGTCAAAGTGACAAGCCCTTTCCATGTAATTTTTAGAAGCCTTAAATAAACAGCTTATCTGCCCTTACACAGACCTGCAGAACACACCCGTCAGTGCTTGCAGCACTGCTGAGGGAGGGGGTAGTTCCTGTGTTTTCATATTTAGCTGTTCCTTAGCTCCAGCAGAAATGCTTCTTCACATCTTCCTCTTAAGGAAACATTTGGAAGCCCTAAAATATTAATAATGATCTCCTGGGCTGCTGCTGAAGTCTGGCACCAACAGGCTGTCTGTCTTCACGTTTCCCATGAATTTCAGCTTTCAATTTCCACCCCAGTGCCACTGTCCACCCCAGTTTAACCTCCTTGGGCTTCACAGAGGGATCAGAAGGTCTGAGTTTAGTCACAGTTGCCCAGTGAGTTTTCCTGAACCTTTACCAGTGGCTTGTGAGAGTCTGGACAAGACAAATCCTGGTCTTGTCAATGCTAGCAGGGAAACAGTGTTTCCTTCACCACCGTTCTAAGGGTACTTGATCATTCTCCATCCTTTCGTCAATGGGCTGCACCATGCAAGCTTACCTATCACATCCCCATCTTGATGAGTTGCCCCTTAGCACTCCTATCTCAGTGCTGTGTCTCCTATATCAGGTTTAATTAGAAGGTCTATAAACAGTCACTTTCACATCACCTCTATAGAGAACCAACACCAGTGTGATTTCATGGCAAGGAGAGTTGTGCTATTTTTTTCTTCCATATGAAAGGATCAGCTCTTTGAGAACAAGAACCAATCTGGATCTTCTAACTATACTCTCAACTGTGACTAGGAAATAGACTGGACCATTCTATCCCCAGAACACTTCATAACATCTGTGGTCATATTAGGTGGTTTCATGAAACGCGGGAAAACGAAACAAAGAGACTTTTCATAGACAGGAATCTATTGATTGATTTTTTAGACTATGACAGTATTTAATTTCAGCAGTGCCAAAATATTTTGTAGGGATAAGGTAAAAATAGCTAACTTAGGTGATGCCTTTGCAACAATGTAAAAAATACCTCTTGGCATGTGATAGAGCAGTCTAGGCAAAATGAATCCCGACAATATAGTCAGAACAAAGGATTTTTGACTTATCAAAGCAAATAAGGATAAAAAAACCCAAACCCACTGTGATTCTTCTCTGGCACATTTTGTGAAAACAACATACTCTTACAAGCATTTCTATTTAAATAATTGTGATTTTTTTTTTTTTTTTTATGGAAACCTCATGCATCCAAACTTCTCCACAAGACCTACTAATGATTCTCCCTTACCTTGTGGACCAGACATAATAAAGTAATCCTTTGATTACCTGTGTTCCACTTGTAAATAATAAGGACAGGGAAAAGTGAGGAACCCAAGAGCAGTATGTACTCTGGGACTCTTGGGCTGAGAAGACAGATTACTGGGTGCTGGAAAAGCCACAGTTTCTATCTGGCTATAGAGGAAGCATTTCAAGAACTGGATAATTACCTAAAGTGGTCAGCTATTGAATTTTTCTATTTCCCATCGCTATGAAAAGTAAGCACAGACTCTTTGCCAGGCAGAACAGTAATCAATAGGTAATGGAGAAGTAATTTGGCTGATGACATCAACTGGATGCCAGTCTTTCAGCACCTCTATTAATAAATGTCATGTATCCATGCCAGGAGACTTCAGATGACATTGAGCTTTGAAGTCATGGTATTGACTATGAAATATTTCTAAAATAATGTCTCAATCAGTCTATATTGCCAGTTTCCACATGAGATCTAGATCAGATCTGCCTCTCATTAGCCATAGTTCAGAGCAACTCCACTAGCTAAGTCCAGTCTGAAATTAATGCTGCTGAAGCCTGGAGATCTACTTGCCTAGGTCAATGTTCTCCAGAATAGACTGATTCAGTGATAACTTTCACCTACTTAAAGTAGTTCATTCACTTTTAAAATATAATTTAGGGGTCCAGTTTTCAGACTGGATTCTGTTTTACCCAGACATATCTTCAGAGAGCAAACACTTCTCAGGTCACTGGAAAGAGGAGCAGTAACACCAAACAATTAACAGCCTTAAAGGCTGAGAAGAACTTGCCTTACCTAGGGGACTAAAGAGTCCTGTGATCCTTTCCTGCCATCTTCCTCCTCATTACATCACTCCTCACCTGAGATTCTGGAGGCAACTTTGCCAAAGTGACATCTACTTGCAGGAACAGTTGCAGTAGCTGCAATAGTTGTGCTCTAAAAGCTGCTTTGTCTTTTTCCTGTGGAATAGACTGAACTTACCTCATGTCACTCATATCTTCACTCCAGCCCTATGCGCCCAACTTCTCCTGTTTCTTCCTGTCTCAGATTTATTCCACACTCACTGTTCTAGCCCTTTTCTTCACTGAGATTTCTTCTAAAGCCCCTTGCCCCTCACGAATTCTTTTGGTTGTTCCTACACACTGTGGTCATATACGTGTTATGCTCTTTATTAGTGATGTTCTCTTTGAATTCAGTGATGCAAATCGTCTCTTTCACTAGCACTCAGGGATCTGTAGTTGTAAAATGAATGGATTCATAGACTGTTGACTTCGATGGCTTTGAGACAGGCCTGTGATGCTGAAAAAAACATTTTGTCCAATGGCAGCTATGCAATAGTGCAGCCTTAGAAAGCTCTTCCAAAATGCACAGGCATAGATTTAAAAGAAACCCCTTATAACGGACTGAAAGTATTCTCATGGCTGCAGTGGGGGCAAGATCAGGGCTGTAAATTCAGAATGTAGAGGCAGGATTGTGTCAAACTGTGTGTGACAGCACCCATTAACAGTCTGTTACGCTACAAAACCTGATGCAGTTCAAAGTGAAGTGGGCAGATGTAACACAACATGCTCCCAGCACACTCCCAGTCTCAGAGGAACTCTGTCTCTGTTCATTTTGATTTGAAAAGCAATTAGCTAATACAAATTAAGAAAAACAGGAGATAACTGTTAAATATGGCTTTAAAAAGAATGTTCTAAGATGACTGTCTTTGTGTTAAATTTCCACAAGTATTTGCTTTGGTAGTCTCGAGTCCAACAGGAGCTGCACACATGCAAAGAAGTCGTATTTTGTAACTTGTGTGAAAATGTTGTTTTCTTTTCTGAGAGACTACCTACTTTTGAAGACGCTTGAATGACTTTTTATAAATAAGATACTGTTAGTAACAGAAATTATACCTTATAGCTGACATCCAATGTATAAAGTTACCTGAGAGTTAGCTGGCCACGCACCTAAAATGTCCCTTCTTTCAGTTCTCACAGGATGGAGCATTTAATTTTAACACCTTTCAAAATGAAGCACTCGTGTTACCATTTTGAAGACGCATTTTCCCTTCAAAAACAGATCTAAATTTGAAAACCAGAGGAAAACCAGGAGGCTTTTACAGCTTACACACATGAAACTAAATATTTCAAAACAAGTATTATGGTTACAGTGTAAATAGATGCCCCTAGAAACAAGCTCCATCACAACTGAAGCAGGGAGAGGCCTGTCAAGCCTTGTGTGTCTGAGGTGATTCCTGAGGCAGCGGAGCTGTGAGGATGGAGCTAAAGCTGGTCCATCTTATACTTCTCCTTGCCCATCTCCACTTTCTGCTCCATTAAATCTCTGCCTGTGATGTTGCTGCACAGCACTCAACCCAGCCGGCTGTGCTGTAGCATTGTGAGCTGCTGTCCTCTCCTGGACAGAAACACAGATGGTCTCTTGTAACACTCAAGAGCCTCTACAACTTTTTCCTGCTCCTGCTGTAGCTTTGCAGTTTTGAACACTGTAGCATGTTGCAACTCAGTCTTTCACTGTGTACATGTTTCACTCTTTCAGCCCCAAATTCATATAGAAAATAATGTTCCTTTTGTAGCTGGAATTTAACTGCAAGTCATAGTTTCCCATTTGGACCTCAAAGTATGGCTGGAGCTGAGGGTCACTGCCTGACACCTATTTGTTGGGGTATTTAGTCTGATGTGCAGCCCTTACTTCCTGCTTTGCCAAACCAGATGACTTAAAAAGGAAGCTGATATCGGAGGTTAGTTGGTTATACCAAACCAAACACAGTCTTTCTTCAACTGGAAATCTTAGCACAAGCTGTACTTGGCTAGAGAAGGTTTTCAGTGTGAAAGCATAGGATGTACACTGCCCAAGCCTAAAGCCAACCAGTTCAAATATATTCAGTTGGTTATAGTTTTGAAAACTGTTTCAAATTTGTAGAGGTCTCACCATTCCCAATGATGTAAAAAACATTTCTGAAAATGCTCCTTTGCTTTGTTACTTGCTTTAAAGCTTTGACAAGCAATTTAATGCCTTGTGGAAGCTAAGAAAAAGTATGAGTTTGTATATTTATAAGGAAGTAAGCCAAGACAATCCCAGCCAAGTAATTTCTAACCTTCAGGTGACAAAAAGATGTCGAGTGTTAGTTCTGTAATTTCCTGTGTACCATTGCTGTAGGAACTGGCATGAGTCACTACAAAATAACCCAGTGGAAATTATTTCTTGCTATTAATAAAACAAAATCAAAAATCATGCCAAGAAAGTGCGTTCCTCATTTTCTGTTTTAACCATAAACTTGCAAGCAAGTAACCACATTTTGTTTTCATAATTCCTTTCTCCTGGAAGATGAAGAAATACTTGCATTTCTTCATCAGGTATGTTCATATATAAATCTTAAGGCTGGAAAGACACTGTGGTTTTGACAGGTGCTAATCCCACTTGGCCACAGAATATCCTGGCACACCAGGAATTTTCCAAACAGTTGTCTTTGTGTTCACCAGAGCTAAAACAGAGACATGGAATTGATTTTCCAAGGTAATGGCAAAATGGATTGAACAATTTGTGAACTAGTTGGAGCAATGAGCATGACTGATGCTTTTATTGTGTCAGAAGGATTCAGATTATAATGTTCTGGCAGTGAAATACAATAGCTGCAGAAACAAAGCATCCACAAGGATGAGAACACACCTACTTAGGGCAAATCTCCACAGAGCCTTTTGCCTTCAATATTACTTAAGCTGATGTTTACTACATCGATTTATTATCCCACCCCCGGAAGCATTTTTGGCAAGTTCCTCTTATGTTATCATCACATCATCCCTAAAAGGGGAAAAGTATCACTAAAAATTAAAGTGCTTTAAAAAGACACTTTATGGCAATCTTTGACGAACTACAGACATCTAAGTAATTAATGTATTTAATTGCAACTAATACGAGAAGAACCAGAAGTTTAGCTATTAAGAGGGATTCTTCCTTTAGCTCACTTTGAAAACAAATTCTGCAGTGACAGACCCTGCAAGAGCAGAAATGATAAATGAGGAGTTGAAGACTTTTTCTTTAGCTTTGTAGTTTGGAATGTTTGAAATACAAGACACAAAGCAACACTCTCAGCATATCAGATGACGACTTTTCCACTAGCTGAACATAACTGAGTGTGCAATGTTGCAGTGACCACGGGAGAGGGAATAAACAAAAAGTCCTGTGGCTAATGAGGTCTCAAGATACTTGGTCCCAGCTCTTACCCAGGCTCTTTATATGGGATTTTCCACAAAGTACCCAGGATAAATTTTCTAACGCCCAGATCCTCAAAGTCCTTAATTCAGTGGAGTGAGATACCTAAAAAAGGCATCCAAAAAATTAAAGAATATAAATTCCTAGACTTGGACAATTTGCGGAACTGCCACATTTAGTCTCCTTGTTCCTACTACCACCTATAGCTCTATCTCCTATATTTGCCCTACCTACCTGAACTATGATCTCCTTTCATCATAACAGGTGACTGAACAGGGAGAAGCAAAATGATGTGGTGGTCCTGCTCTGTGCATTACTCTATGCAATCACTGTAGAGCAACAGTACTGTGAGCACTGGAGCCTCACTTCCCATCTTGTCTTGTGTGTGCCTGGCTCGATCTTAAAGAAAATACAGTCCTTGACTCAGAGCTTCCTACGGTTGGAGTACAGAAAAGGTCTCCCTCCTCTCCTTGTTTTCCTCTCAGTTTGGCAGCTCTTCAGTCTGGGATTTCTGATACTCAATATTCTGGAACTTGAGGCTGCAGACTTTAAATCATATGGGGCAATTACAGACTTCAGCTTGGTGCCTATTTCCACAAATCCTTTTGGAATTTGATTATTCTTGCTACCTTGTCACTTCTCACTGCCAACGGTTCAAAAATTATTACACACACATTTCTATGCCTTATTATGCCTCAGAAAAGCAACCTAAATAATAGTAATATCAATAATAATCAGAAGTATCCAAAGGAGAAATAGTTTCAAAGCAAGGAAAATTGGAAGAAGGAAACAATCACACTAACATAACTGTTCTGTCATAAACTGATGAAATTGCAAAACAGCAAAGCAATGTTGTTGACTTAGTGGGGGTCTGATAAATGTGTCTAGGAGAAAGGCTATGAAGAAAATCAGATGTCTAATTCTTATTCCATTTGGACGGATCTAATGATAAATAAAAGTGATGTATGTTTTGTCAACTTGCATCAAGATACTTGGGGATTTTCTTGGGAGGTCATGATGGCATAGTATAAGAATAAAAGATGAGAAGCATAAAATCCTTTTGAACTGCATTCAGATTATAAAATCCAATTTCTCTAACCATTTCAGAATGTTAAAAAAAAAAAAAGCAAAATACATGCCACACTCTCAAAGTGCCAAAAAAAGTAAAACAAAACCAAAACAAAACAAAATGAAAAAGAAAAAAATAACAACACAAAAGTCTTCCAGATGTCCAGCAGTATAACATACACAAACTGACTGCACGCGTCAATACAAATTCTTGATCAAGGAAACAGTTCATACACGGTGCTGCCTTGAGTAGCAACACTTATTCAGGAGAAGTGTCTGATCTTGATATTGAAGAAGACAGCGACAAAACTTCAAAGGAAGAAGGACTTCAGAGAAGGCAGCACTGGAGCCAACATTACACAAGGCATTAAATTAATTTTTTAACAAACCATTTGTGGATCAATCGCTCTCTCAGATTTAAGTTATCATCAGTGATATAACCACTGCAACAGTGATTCAGATGTTCTACAACAGTTACGACTCCTGGAGACAGCACACATTCAGTGTGCTTTGTAATGACCAATATAGAGTCCTTTATGCCACAGAGGAGTAGAATCATAGAACCATAGAATGTCGTGTTGGAAGGGCCCTCTAAAGCTCATCTAGTCCAACCTCCTGCAGTGAGCAGGGACATCCTCAACTAGAGCAGGTTGCTCAGAGCCTTGTCAAGCCTGACCTTGAATGTCTCCAGGGACAGGGCCTCCACCACCTCAGTGGGCAACATGTTCCAGTGTTCCACCACCCTCATAGTAAAGAACTTCTTCCTATCGTCCAATCTAAATCTACCCTTCTCTGGTTTAAAACCATTTCCCCTTGTCCTATCACTGCCTGTCCTTGTAAACAGTCCCTCTCCATCTTTCCTGTAGCCTCCTTCAGGTACTGGAAGGCCACTATAAGGTCTCCCTGGAGCCTTCTCTTCTCCAGGCTGAAGAAGCCCTCAGCCTGTACTCACAGGAGCTGGGTACTAATTTTCAATTCATTTCATTTCTTCAACAACACAGTGAGGAAAAGGAGGAAGAAGGAAGCCGGCAAAGGAATCATTTAAGTAGGAGAGTTCTACTTCTTTGGGAATACAAGAATATATTTTCTGATAGGAACTTTCAGAATTAATTACTTCCTTGTGAATCACTATTTTGCTATACCAATACTTCCAAACAGCATTTTTTATTTCACAGAAACTGTGGAAGAAAATTTCTTTACGTAATTCATGAATCAACTTTTTGCAGAACTGCAACTTTTTAAACACGGGCTTGTTTCATTTTGAGGTGCAAACAAATATTAAGGCATTGCCATCCCCCTCAGTATGGAAACTCCCTTCTCCACATAGTTCTGTTTAGAACTTTTCTGCCCCTTCTTCCTCTGCTCTTGAAAATACAAACGGAACTCAGCTAAGGAAAGCTTCTGTTCATTGTTGCTCATAATAAAACCCAGCAGAAGAAACTAATAAAATAAAACATTTTTCTCAAAAAAAAGTTCACTTGACATTTCCTCTTGCACACTTGTTTCAAATCCTTTACACCCCTACCTGAGAACCATTTGTGTAGCATCACAAAGGGAGGCAAATTTGATGTGAATAATCTCAAATGTTATTTTCTCTGTTTCTTTTTAAGAAGATACAAGATAACAAGAAAAAAAATAAATCAGGACACTACAATTCCCCCATGATGAAACTCTGTAAATACTGCCACAGTATAAAAAAAAATCTAAATATCTCTGTCTGAGTGACCTTGATTTTTAAGCTTAAGAAATCCCTGCCACAAAGGTAAGCTTATGCAAGGGCTCAGTTGTGGGTACTGCTGAGCAATGTCACTCTCACCTGACACAGCACAGCAGCATATGCATAATTTCAAGCATGTCAATAATCACATTTAAGCTCAGGCTGAAGTGATTCTGATAGCAGGATCAAGCGTGGAGCACCTAGTAAAACAAAGTCCCAAGCAACAATGGACCTCAATTTCTTCACAAATTACTGCTCTGAGATGTATGAGCTAAGGGATTCATTTTTTCAGACATCTATTTCCCCTTGGTAATCTCCTGTTGGAAGCATAAGGAATTTGCATACCAAAGGGATTCAAGTGGTTTAGCCTATACTGTGTAGATCCAAATCCTCTGTGACCCTTTCTATGTCTCTTGGCAGTTTATAATCCAAGGTGTCCTTAATTTGTCTGTTAGAAGAGAAGCCTACAGAAAATTCAGATCTCTGCAAGTTCATCTGATCCAATCCCATGAACAAAGGGAGCCTCCTTCAAACTTATATGGGGTTGCTCAAGCCAGGTAGGTTTTTAGTATCTCCAAGGACGTAGAGTGTCCAGCCTCTCTGAGACCCTGTTCCAGTGTTTGGTCTCTTGGAGACTTAGTCTCTGTGTTTCTGGCACTGACAACCTTAGGGTTCCATTTCAGGACCCTCTTCAGCCTTGTAATACCTTTCATTCCCTGGCAGCACTTACCCTGGGAACTCTGGATCAAACCTCACCAGAAACTTATAACCCTCAGAAAAATCATCCTTTGTCTTATTTCCCTCCTGTACCCACACAGGGATGGTGCCCAAACCAACACCAAGCCCAGCATCCCTGCATGCTGGACACACCCACAGATGGTGCTTTCTCTCCATTTCCCTGCCTGCAGTGTGCTCACACGTCTGAGGGGCAGAGCACCTCAAGTTACTCAACATTTACTGCCTGGTGAGAACAAGCATGGAGAAGAGGGTGAGATGCTGTTATGTGGTCATACCTGCTATCGTGCAGTCAGATGCTCATGGTAAAGGGATGGTCATGACCTTAGACTCCGTTGAACAGGGTTTAGCATCATCATATTTTCCAAGGGGAGGAGCGAATGTTAATGGTTCCCAGGGAGCAGCTGTTAAACCTCTGCACACTGCAGTTCCCAGTATCTTCAGGTCTAGAGGTTGCCGAGTTACTAAAAAAGACAGGGAGCAGAAAGCAAAGAATGTATGAAATATCCTTCAAACACAGTTTCAGAGAATGATTTCACATGCTTTGAACATAAATAGGCTCCTTCCAAATTAATTCATCGTACCAATTTCTTTAAATGAAATGCCTGGGTTGATCCTGCCTTCTTTGAAACTGTGGCTTGTCTGCCATTTCAGTATTCCTGAAATATATGGATTCAAAATAGCTTTGAAACAAATGGATAATGATCTGAGCCTGATCAGTACATCCAGCTGAGCACAGACTGTAAGATGCAAAATTCTTTCATTATTTATACCAAATTCACCATATGACTTCAGTTCAGCTTGATCTCTGGGTAGAAATTACTTTCTTGCATGGAGGACAGGTCCTGAGGTGGACCCTGGAAGGTCTTATCTGTGTGCCTACAAAAGCCTGCCAGTGTCACCTGAACAGACTCATTTATGTTTCTCTTTCAGTGTCCGCATGTACCCAGTGGAAAGTCTTGGTGTCTGCAGCTCATCTGCTTCCCCAGCAGCTTGCCTACATCAGGGTCTATTCCCCTATGCAGCACTCCTCTGAGCTTTGTCACTTTGTCCCTTCCTTGCCAGCTACTTCCTCTGTCCTGAGAGTGCTTCATGCTCAAGGATTTTGAAACCTCATCCATCAAGACTTAAGCCATTCTTCTGTGATTAGAGGCCAGTATGGGGAAGTAAATTAGCCTATGTGTCTCCTGCCAAGCTCTTTGTCTTCCTTCTGAAGCACTTCCTATGGGTCAGTGTCAGAGGCAAGATACTAGACAAGGTGGATTTCTGGTCTGGTTTTGGGTGGCAAGGTTCCTATATTCCCTGAACGACATGATTTGTATTTTTCCCTAAGATCAGGGGACTCTGGGACATAGAAAATATCTGCTGAGGCTTATAAAACACTGTAAATTTTAGTTAGAAATTTATCCCACTAAGCAATAATGATAAATCACTGTGTGTGAAATCTAAGCTTTTAGAGAGAAGGGGGTTTATTTTTGAATCTGAACTCTCCTTAGAAATCCAAAAGCTCATATATTGTTGAGAAATAGAAACTGTTCCTTGATGGTGAGCCAAAACCTACAGTTTTAATAGTCCTTTTTCAGAGAAAACTTATATTTCCTATGTTTGGTGACATTGGGATGGTTATTATTATTTTTACAGCATCAAAAGGTGTAGCAAGTGCTTGCAAAGGAGCAATAGCAGGACAAATCCTTTAATTAAAAAGAGCATTAGATCCATGGGTAGGAGTTAATGTCCATCTTAAATTACAACAGGCCATTTTTCAACCTTTGTTAAGTTTGAAATATGATTATGCCAATCCTAATTTCAACTGGGCATTTTTTCATTTTTCTTTTATTTTTTCTGGTGCTTTAGTGTAGGAAAGCCACCTTACAAAAGGGTTGGTAATGTATGGGAGGGAAGAGAAACAATTTAGAAATGAGACCTGTGAGGAAATAAACATAAACCCAACTCCCAACAAGAATAATAGAGCTGTGCTCACAAGGAAACATCAGCATTTTGAGAGAGCTCAAGGACATGAGAGGTGTTTAGGATCATCCCACCTTCATTCAAACATTTGTTTTGGCTCTGAATTAAAATATAAACACATGGCTCCAAGCTATCCAAGCACAGCTGTGCTACAGCTGGAGATATACTGGTTAGATAGTTCGGGGGTTAGTGTCCTGTGCTGTCCTTTCTAGCATGCTTGCTGCCCTTCTCAACAGGTCCAGGGGGGGCACTGGTAGGACCCCACCTGCCCCAAGGCTCTGTGCATCCCCCACCCCCCCATTTTGGGTGCAGTGTCAGCCCAGCCCAGCTGCTTTGAGTTTTGTGGCTCTGATCCTTCTTCTTCATCTCTCATCAGACTGCTCCCGGGAGAGGGAGGGGAAGGAACAATCTGCAGCAGTGGACTTTGAATCTTGGGAAATCCATGCCAAGGACCATTCTCCATCATGGGATTGCAGTTATTAACTTTAGACCCACAGTTTACAGCTGTGGCCAGAACGAGCTGATGCAGGA
Organism: Actenoides hombroni; assembly: GCA_024336885.1. Classification (NCBI taxonomy): domain Eukaryota; kingdom Metazoa; phylum Chordata; class Aves; order Coraciiformes; family Alcedinidae; genus Actenoides; species Actenoides hombroni. Next base: position 110,866 of record WUAM01000369.1, on the reverse strand, counting down.
CAGTAGGCAGAGCAACATTACATGCACTAAAGGGCACTCCAGCATCTCTTACATGGGTGCTGCAGGAGGGATAGCTCCTCACTGGGCTGCCTGTTTCCATTTCAGCCACTGGACAAGAGCAGATCATTATGCACTGGGCATTTGGGGGAATGCAGCTTCCCACACACATAGGAGCCTGAGGTACAAGAGCTATGAGCAATACTTGGTGCTCCTGTCCCTTGTGGCTCCTGGGCTGCAGAAATCTATTCCTTGGGTTTTATTCAGACAGTTTTACACTCTTTTTATGGAGTCACAACACTTTATTACAGAAACATTCCTAACGAAAGGTGATTCTAATAGCTCCCTTTCTGGTAGGAATTTTATTTTTTTTTACCATTTTTATAGCTCTTTAAATAAACACTGCTTCATACTTTTCCATCCCATGTATCTCTTAACAGTACATTACACTGAACTTCTCTTGACCTCTTGCTCAGGAAGAGTGGAAACAAGCAGGTTGCTTAACTAAGTATGACCTGCTTGTCACAGCAGTACTAACAACTCCACACTCACAGTGCAACCCTTCCCGCTGCCTTCCCATGATTGAGTGCTTCGTGTCTGGACTGAGGACCATATCGTAAGGATCAGAGCAAATGCAGCTTGTGTGTCCTGCCACTGCAGAGGGAACACACTGAAGCTGTTTCAGCTTTAAATCTCAGGGCTATTAAAACATAAGAAGAGTTTCTTGTGAAGTTCCTACCCCAAGCAGGAGGTGCAAAAATGGGCAGCAGGTGATATCACTGTGAGCTTTCAAGGAGCTCACATATGAAACACAACATGGCAACACTGCGTTGAGAAGAGATTGTCTTCCTAGCACACCACAGTGAGCTATCCCTCATCTAAACATGAATGGAAGTCAGCTCTTAAAACCTGAAATGTTTTCTGTCTTCTAGAAATCAGCATCTTCCCACTGAAATCTACAGCAGAGATGTTTTTCCTGACTACTAGCATCCCTCTTTAAGGTGACAAACTTCATCTACTTTCACATAAAGCTGTTCTTGGAAATGAGCAAACATTCAGAGAGTTTCAGCCAAACCCCAGGACACTAATTTGTGACTGTCCTCAATACCAGAATGTGATGCTAACAGTAATAAATACTTGCCAAAGCTTAATTTCCCTGGGTGCAGTTTTTAGGAACATTTACAAGATGAGAGAAGAATGAGAAGCTGATCCATTGCCATCGGGTGGAACACAGACTCAGAGCTGCACATTCCTCCAGAAGATGCTCCAGAACCCATGGACAAATACAGGTTATTTACCTGTCTTACCCTGGGATCTCTGATCTCCCTTCCTCTAGACAAGCAGGCTAAGAATGAATGTGGTACCGTAGAGAGAGTAAAGTAATGGCACATGCAATCTGTCATCAACCAGGCTTTCCCAGAGAGAATTAGAGCAAGAAACTGAATGATTACAGTTGTGTTTTCCTTGAAGTTCTGCTAGTGATTCAGGGCATGAATTTTGTCCTGACCTCCTCCTACCCCACATTCCAGCTCACCTATGATAAATACATGTACTCAACAGAGGAGCCACAGAGATCAGTCCTTTAAGCATTTGTCAAGCCCTCAGAGTTAAGCAGCTGGAACATGTGAGCATTAATACTGTAGTCTTTTTATGAGAATACCCAAAAGTGTCCAGAGAAGGATGGGGAATTTCTGTGGGTGTTCAAAGTTAGGCCATTTACAGTTAGGTGTTTAAATGCAGCGTTAGCAGCTCAGATTCAGCCACCTGGCTTCAAACCCTTTAACCAACAGGAACTTAAAGCAACCCAGCCTTTGACTTTTCCAACTCTATTCTTCATGCATGATACAGAAATCAGAAAAGCTATCTGCACCAGCAACTAGAGGCTGTGTAATACCAGGACACAGCCAAACCGATGTGACTGGAAATGCAAAGCATGATGCCATCCTGAAAGAAGGGATAAACACATAAAGCAAGTAACATGTAAGATGATGTAAGCAACAGATGTCTTCACTGCCACTGGGCACTCTGAGTGACAGGGATCCAGTGGCAAAACAGCCTAAGTGTTTTGACGTGTCATGTCCAGAGGCTTCTCTCCCTCTTGATTACACACCCAACGGCTGTTTGCCACTTCTGTTATATAAGGGCAGTTCTCACTGGCCACCCTTATGCTTTTTTCCACTGAATAAAATGCACTCAGGCTCCATTCATGCAGCTGTGCAACGCGCAGCTTGTTAATTTGAAGGGCATCCCTCCTCCGCCTCCCCTGATGATCCAGGAATACAGCAGTGAAGTGCCTTAATGGTAGCATCAAATAGCCTCATGCCATACATTTTTTATTTCTAAAATGGTCCTCGTTAGAGTTTCAGGGTTCTGAGAACAAGTGTGAAACGTTGCTAAAATGAATAAAAATAGCTTACCTAAAATAAACTATCATCCAGTTCATGCTGCATCACCCCAATCAATTAGTGACACTTTTTCTGGCAACTAATATAGCTTTATTACCACAGTGTCCAAAGAGCTGGTAATCATTAAGGATTTTTTGGCCTTGTAGACGTAGTAGTGTAAAATATAAAGACCTGAGCCATTGATGGTTGAAGAAAATGTGCATTGGCAATGCAAGCTCTTAACATGGGTGCTGAGATCATGTACAGTCTTAAGAGTATTATGAACTGCCATCACGTTAGAGGTCATAACTCAACCCTCATTGTCAGAAATGTTTATCAAACCTCAATATCCAGATCTGGGGCATGAAGAAGTTCTTACAGTTGCCAGAGGAGTTGATCCCAAGAAGCCTCCTCCCAACCACCTAGAGACAAACTTTGCTTTCTTGGCCTCCATACTCTGTCTGCAGCACGGCTGAGCTTGATCTCATCACAGTCAAATGGGAAGCATAATTAAAGGCTCCTTTTGAGTACCTACCACTCCAGAAGTCCTCCTGTGGGGACTTAGAAAGGCTGGTTGCAAAGCTCCCCTTTTCCTCTTTCCTTTTCTGCTAACAGATAGCAAGCACTATTTCTAATCTTGAGCCTCCACCCAGCAGCAGAGCAAAACGAGTTACTTTTCTGAGCTTCATAAGAACCTTTTGAGGGGGACAAAGTTTTATTTTACAAAGGAAGAACCTGAACAGACAATGGAAACTGTTCCAGGGCTGAACTTTAACACAGATGTTTTGATCATCATGTGCCCTTATTTCCATTGACCCATCCCCCAGGGCTGTAGTGGTATCACAGTCCTTTTTCACTTGCTGGTCTCTCCTTGTTGCAGAAGGCTACAAGTGTGGTGTGCTGATTCAGAAGAAAGACACAGGTTGACACCGGTAGCTTTCCAAAAAATTAGGATGCTACTCCAGGTCATGATAAGGCTCTTATCTCTAATAATGTCAAAATGATCAGGAGGACTCTTACTTCGTATATTTTTTGAAGCTTCTGTATGAGCTACATAAAGCTGAAGTTAATCTCATTTGCTTGAAGTGCATTCATTAGCGATGCGGAGACAGATCAGAGCTGTATCACAGGCTCTTGTGGTTCCATTAGGATTTGTGGTGAAGGGCTGATCAATAACTACCGAGCTCTTAGGGCTGCCATATGGAGAGGAAAAAACTATATATAATCCCTTAAAGATCTTAATTAGGCAAAAACAAAATTATTATGCTAATAAGCCAAAAGTATTTAATATTAATCTAGTTGCAACAACTTTTGCCTGAGGATTGGGGATGGCATATATTAATCACTGAGTGTAGAAAAGCAGGTGATAGCTGATAACATTAGTGAAGTAGGCAGCATCTGGATATGTTTGGTAGTTTGTCTCCTTGCAAGCACTTAGCTGTGGGATGTTTCATCTTCATTTCCACCGAGTTAAATGTTCAGAAACTCTTTGTGCTCAGAAACTCTAAATGGGGCAGTATTTCCAGAAGACACCTATCACAAGTAGCCAAGGAAATGCTTTTGAGTGTCTGGAGACTTTGTGGAGATCAGAGGGCCTCAACCCTTTCCATGCTTTGAATTTGTATCTCCGAAGGGAAAAAAGATTCTACACATACTTAGTCTCATCACTCTTTAGTATATCTGCATTGCATTTTCCTTGTTCTTTTTGCTGTAGAGATAGAAAGATAGAAAGAAAAAGAGAAATGTTGGGATTTTTCTCTGTGATCTTTGGATCAAGACTTCATGATCTGAGTCCTTAACCTCATTTAAAGATGTTGCTAATTAATTTGATGCCTATATTTGAAGAAAGCAGATATTATGCCTTTAATGAGAACACTTCAGGCTAGAGATGTGGAGAAAAGAACAACATATAAAAGCACAGGCAGAGCACTTAGATCTAGCATCCAGCTTGTGACTTCAGAGTACTCAACACTTTTTACATTTAAGGTTCACATTATGCTAGGAAGTAAAGCAAAGGTTTATCGGGCTGGGCATGGTGGAAGGCAGCAAAAGACACAGTGGTAGAAAAGAGTTTTTGAGAAATTAGAGTGCAGATATAACACGGAAGAAAGAAGAAAAAACTGCTAAAATTCCTGGCATTATATGGCCCTTATGGCAGAATTGAGCACTTTGCACTGAGTGGTACTAAAAGCCTTTTCTTCTCCTTTGGAAACCACAGTGAACACATGCAGTAAGCAGAGATCCGACTGCCTGCCTGCCATTCCCAGGACAAATCTGATGTACTGCAACTATTTCCCCTAAGATACCTCCTTCTACCAGGGTTTGGACAGCATGAGCTGTCTCAGTGCCACTGCCTTCTCCTTTCCCCCACCAATGGTCCATTCCCCTACCAGGAATGAGAGACATGAGGTAGATGCACAATCCTCCATCCTGAGTGTAAAGCATCTGCTCTGATATTCTCTTGATGCTGGCAAGAAAGAGACATCTAAGTACCCGGCAGATCTATGGGTCTGATTCAGTCACAATCTTCCCTGACATTTCCACGCTTTTCTCAACTGTCTGAAATGATGGCCACTACACACAGAGACCACCATTTTCTAGCAGCTTTGGCGACCAGCCACGAATGTTTTACAGAACTTTTTTTTCCATAAACCCTGCAAAGGAGATGCCTGTGAGGATTTTGCAGTTGGGCATCCAGATTGCAATCACCAAACACCTTTGACACAGTAGCCATAGAGCCAACCACATAACAGACACACAGACACTTAAGGCAAAGAGTAACAATTCTCTTGTTTAAATTTCAGCCAGCAAGTGAGGACAAAATGAAACTTTGGTCATGAAGGAAAAACACCCTATCTATTCCTAAAATAGAGATGTGCATTATTATATACTGCAGAGTATTGTTGCTTTCAGAGAGAAGGGACGCTCATTTTCAGCAACCAGTTTTAAAGACACTGATATAAAGATATGAATCCCTTCCACAGACAAACAAGTCAGTGTACCCCAGTTACTCTACAGCAGCTGACCTGTGTTCATGCTTTTAGTCCCCAGTGAATAAAAGTTAACTTGTCCCTTTTTCATTAAGTGCATTAGCCCAAAATCACTCACATTGACTGTCAGACCCCTTAAGAGGAGTGCACATACCTGGGTAATGATTATGAAGCAGCTGACACAGAGTAATGTACTACTCCTCAGTAGTGCATTCACATGTCAGAATCTTTCCATTGCTAAACATTTCGAAGGACAGGCACATCACAGCTCTCACACTGTAATTAATGTACCAGTGGGCCAGAACTAAACTACTTTTCCCTGCAGTGACTTGAAGCATTTTTCCAACATGGTGGTCTGAACACATTCAATTTCATCATCATCATTTTCACAAAGACTAAACTTCTATTGAGAGGTATTTTTTACCCCTGTTTGACACCAGGTCTCAAAAGGCTGCAGAACTTTGACTGTCTGCATGAACATCTAGTTCCAGTTTTCTACAGCTGACATAGCAACAACTGAAAAATAAGTTAGGGCACTAAACTTCTACTGGCTTCAGCTGACACCGAGACAAGACTTCTTCACAAAAAATGTTAATGTAGTTCTGTTTCCCCCCTTCACTGCTAAAACAGGGTTTATTCAGGAACATGGTCTGTAGGACAGATCTGTCAGTTAAAGCAGGTATATATTCACATCTGCAACTCTAGCTTGTACTGTCAGCTACCACGATGGTACACACCCAACTGTGCTATCAGAGGTCTACTTATGCAGCCAACTGTGCATACAGTGGGGGCACATATGCAAGAAGCAGAGTAGGTTTCACTCGCCTTGCATCCCTGCTTGTTTGGCCTTCCAAATTAGGACACAAGAAATAACAACTCATTTCATCTCATCTCAAAGTTATTGCATTTTCTTTGATAGTTTGAGGAGTGTAAATAAGCCACATAAGAAGCATAAGCTATATAAGAAGCATATACATGAGGAGTATATTTGATCAGGAGCTGTATGTTTTATTATAATTTACAGTACTGCTTGCTCAGAAAGCTTTACTGTGAACAGTAAATAACATTTCAATTTTTATAACTGTCATAAACCAATAGGCCTGAGCCTTGATCAGCACACTGCCTCTTCTTCTTTCATTGCATGTTTGCTAAATAATCTGCCAACCTTTTTATCAATACAGAATGAGTGATTTTTCTACCAAAGAATTTCATATGGGTTCATAACTAGTACCTTCATTTGCATAGTGCTTGAGTTTATAGCCTTACTGCCCAAGAAGGTTTGTGTCCACTTGTAGCAGCCCAATTTGAGTCAGGCTCTGTCACCTTAGAAATTCCATGTGCTACCAAAAGCAACAGCCTCGCTTCCTTTATTTGTATTGGATTTGCCTCCTTGAACAAAAATGTTGATCTTATGTATATTGTTAACATGTTTCTCATGAGACCCAAGAATCTATTGGTTTGCACTGGTTTAGAGAATGGAGATGATGGAGAAAGACATTTTCTGCAAAGGTACAGATAGGCATCTTCTGCAGGGAGGATTAAAGAGACACCTCTACATGCAGTAACTGGAAAGATAAATGGACTGGCAAAGTTATATACTGGCAAGTTATCTGAACCTGATAAGGTACAAGCAGCTAATTAATAAAATCATCCACATTTTGTCATGTCCACTGAAAACTATGTCCAGCTTTGGGGGTTTTTAAGGGCAGTGGACATGTTAGAAAACTACGATCAGCCCGAGTTCACTTTGTGAGCCTCTACGGCAGGAATGGCTGATAAACAACAGAACAACAGAACAAAAAAACCCAAACTCTAAAGGAGAATTCGGAGCACTGGAATGTGTTGAAATCCACTAGAAACATCGATGAAATGTGATTTATTGTATCTGAAGGATGTGCATGTCAGCAAAAGAAATAAAAGGGAGGTGAAGGTTAGGAAAAAATCTCAAAGGAGTAGAAAATACAGGTGAAAGATCCCAGCTGCCCCACACTTCCTACCCTACAGAACTTCACTTCAACCTAAGGTGACAGGTAAAAGAAGAGCTATAAAGGCTTATTGCACTTAGAGACTGAGATGTTGACTATTTCTCACAGTAAATATGCCACAAGAACAAGTAGTCTGCACAAACACCATGCCACACTTAAATTGTGGAACTCATTGCTGTGATATATCACCCAGGCCAGAAGAATAAATGGATTAAAAACCAAAGTAGTCATAAGCCATCATAATGGACAGCAGGTCTACTGGCAGGTATTAAACACAAAGGTTAAGATGTGTTCAAGGTTAGAAGATTAAATCTTTTGCAATACCAGAGTCTCTTGTTATTTCCTGTAACTTGCTGGGCAGGTGAGCCTTCCCTTGCTCTCAGGCAACAGCATGTCCAGGAGCCACAGCTCACAGCATCCTCCTAGTGATGGATTGTGGTCGTGCATCTGTTCCCATTCCTTTACACCTGCCTGTTGTCTTTGATGGCCTCTACCCAGAGATTTTTTTTCTCTGTCATTTTTGGTTCCCAGTGGGTCTGAAGAGGTTTGTTCCCTCCTCAATTTTTGGGAAGCTCTGGGATTTACATGAAGAGTATCTACCTGTCCAGGTGTAAATGCAGGAAGGGCAGGAATGCTTTTAAAGAAGCAGGTCGTGAGTCCAGCTCTACTTCCCTGGCCACTTCATTCCTTATTTGTTGTTTTTATTTTTGGCTCACCTCATTTCAGCAGTTACATTTTAAAACAGGAGCATTATGCAGCTCTTGACAGACTCTTCTGCCTGCAGTTACTTCTGCCCTAGTCCTGACTCCAAGGTGCTGACAGAGAGTTTCAGTGTATAAAACTCTTCTTAGTTTTGGAAACCCATTTTCAGGAAAAATAATGAGGTGCTGGAAAACATAGGAAGCATTGTAGAAGATAACTGAGACTCTGCAGGTGAGCAAAGTGTTTCATTTTAAACATGAGGCACACACACTAATCCCCCTGCCCTGTGTCTGGCTTTTGCTGTTCCCAACGTGTTGCCTTTGCTGCTAAGAGCTTGGAGGTAAAATGTAACACTTCACTTTGAACCTCCTCAGCATAATAAAGAATTAAATCACGGCTCTAATTCACATTTCACAGTCAGTTTAAGGGTGGCTGAAGTTTAGACTCTCTGCCTCCCTCCTCACAGCGGTATCCAAACTGAGCGCTTATAGCTACCCCTGAACTGCTTCAATTCATAGTCCCTGGATTAATATAAATCATCACCAGCTACAGTTTATATTAATGCCCTGGGCTTCAGCAGTCCTGGCTTAATTGCCTGCAAACTAAAACATGGTTACTTAGTTTGATATCGCTGTCGAAAATGCTGGTCCCATCGCTCGCCATGCCCTGGGCTGTGAGGTCCTGGGGAGCCAATCTGGATGGAGCCTCATTTATTTCCCTGCATCACCACGGTGCTGGATCAAGCTCCTCCAGCACTCCCTGCTTTGCCAGGAGGGATGATTTTGGGGCATGGCAGGCTGCTGGGGCAGAAAGCGGTGCAAACTTACACTGTCTTAAACCAGCTATTAAGCTACATTGTTTACCTGACAGTTTTACAGGCCAACACAAAAAGATACCAAAGCAAAAAGTGACCAAAGAGACCAGACTTTTTGTGTGAAGAGGTTGTTTTCCTGGGGTATTTCAGACAAGCTCCAAGGCTGGTGTGTCTAGAGCTTACGCACGTTATTGCCAAAAACCCAGACAAGCAGTTATTTTTGTGGGTCTTTTTTTTTTTTTATTGTCTGTGAGGAAACAATAGTCTTCCAGATGAAAACCAAAACCAAATCACTCAGAAAATCCTGTAGAGACTTCAATCTGCTCAGCTTCAAAAGTGCAATAAAAAAAAAATCAAAAAAATCACTGTTGCCAGAAAAAACAAACACATATTACGCCTTTTTATCACCATGGCTAATGTTTTACTAACTGTGAAATCACATTTTGCAGGATGAACTGTCTCAATACACTTCTGAAATATCTCAGCAGTGCTCAGTGGCCATTTGAAAGACAAACTCTGTCCCAGCCACAGATGGTAGACAGAAGTCAACTGCCTGGAGGACAGCACAGGACACAGGTCCATCCAAGAGCACACAGGGACCAGATTCAAAATGCTGCACATCCTCCAGTTCACACCAATTCAACCCCTAAAGACAGGATTTGGGTTTCCTTGGGGGTGTTTTTTTTTTCCCCTCCTCCCTAAAACACTTATGAAATCTTTAATATTAACACTGATAATAAAGACTAGCTGCTGTGTACACCTTGCATCAGCAAGCAACAAAATGGTTTGCAAAAAGAAAGGTAAACCTTAGTATCTCTGCTTACTCTTGGGGAAAATGAAGTGTGAGGAGGTGATGACACCAAAGAGACCATAGTCAAGAAAGAAAACTAGATGTCCCCACTAAATGTTTCTACCTGCTAAGGTGCATTTCATTCACCCATGAGGAGCTGTTGACTAGTTTAAAGAGTGTTGTGATAGGGTGGGAGGGAGGGAATGACTTGCCCAAGTAACCATGGGAAGATGGAGGAAGAGCAGAAATCAGACAGAAACTCTCAAGTTTTTAAAAGTGTGTATGAGGGGGTGGAAGGAAGAGGAGAAAGCCCCAATTGTACCAGCACATGCATACGTGTCTTGGGCTGCTACCCGGGGTCCCTGTACCATTTCTTGACATAAAATTCACCCAAAGTGCAATCCTGGAGTTCTTGCTATTTCAGGATTTCCACTGACCTCAGTTTTTCAAGGCAAGTATATGGGGACCAGCTGTTCTCCACAACTGTGGAGAAAAGTTGTGTTTGAAACATGCTAAATTCTTCATGCTTTGGAAGGGCCTTTCAATGGTTAGAAACAGTAACCACCAATTAAATCTGTATTTAGTGCCAGTACTTTGGCTTTGGTGTGCCTGCCCTGGATCATGGCAGAGGGATACAAAGACAATTTTATTATTCCTACAAGATATTGCTAATATGATAGACAGGAGGAAACTTCTCAATCAGTGCTGCACTTCATGATGTGCTTTAGAGACACGCATTTAATCAGAGTTCTTGACGCAAGGAGCTAACAACTTACATGAAAAGTTAAACCTAATATTTATCCCATTTTACTTCCCCTTTTTCCTGAACCAGACAAGTAATTTCTTCTTATATCTGCACAAGCTCAAGGTGGTTAATTCTCCAATTTCTTTCTACGCTGGGAATGCCAATTTGGAGCATCTAAATCTATTCAATCTATTGAGTTCAATGCATTATTTCTGTATCAATAGCAAAATGATAACAGATTTGAGAAATGTTACAGTATTGTTGATACAATAACAAAGAAAGAAGCATGAGGACTGAATCCACTCGAATCTTGCAAGGATACACAACAAAAGTTTGAAATAACTTCTCTCACTCTTTATATGACTCAAGATGCAGAGTTTTTCTTCCAGATGATCAGTTCTGTGACCTTTTAAGGAATGTGCTCCTTTTAAGGAGCCCAAGCAAAACCACATTTGATTCCCTATTTTCTGGATTAAAAAAGTAGTGGCAGGGCCTCCAGCTTTGTCTTCCCGGGGGGGAAAAAAATAAATATATACATCAAAATCTCAAGTCTTTGTATTGGAGTATGGGGAAGAGGTTACTGAGATCCCAAACTGCAGCATAACGTGTGCTTCATTGTGATGCCAGGTGCAGGTGTTGGACTCCACCATAATTCTGTGCCATGGGTACATCTGCTAAACCCTGACCACTAAACCAGCAGAGCCTCTGTATCAACGTAACGCAACAGGAGTCAGAGGTCTGCCTTGCAGTCCTGACAAGAAGTCCATCTCACCAGCTCTACAAAGTGACTTTCAAAACAGGAGGTATATATTTTACTAATAATCAACAGTCTGTAAAACAGGAAAAATAATCTCTAGACATTTTGTAAGAAAGTCAGGGTGCAAGAGAATGGGTTGTCTGGACAGCATGTGATTCTTCATCAGACATCTTCAAGAACAAGTCTGACAAGAATAACACAGATAAAGTTGGTCCTGCCTTGGGCAGTGGATGTACTGGGTGACCTTTGGAGGTCCTTTCCAATACTACGGTGCTATGAATTTGAGAAATAAAATTACTTCTTTTAGTGATTCCTCCCAGGAGTGCGGGACAGACCTTACCACTCAATTTCCTTGCAGGAAATTGGAAGTCATATGTCTTCCTTTCACTCTGCAGACACACTAAATCTGCAGCATGCAATTCACAAGGTACCTTCAACATCACTACTGATGAGAAACCTTATTCACAACCCTAATGCCATTCCTAATAGCAATTCAGCTCTTCTTTGTTCTCCTCAGTAACATCACATTTCATAAGCATGTCACAACTGTTCTCTTCTAATCTATCATCAGAGAAGGAGGATTTTAACTTCAGGAAACATTTAGTTGTAACATTACCAAAAAAAAATAAGCAGAACCAAGGAACTGATTAGGGAGAAGAGACATATATTTTCCTTTCCTCATACGCTCCTTCTAACAACCTTTGCTTTGGCCTTGGCCAATGTAATTCTGCCCAATAATAGTTACACAATCTTGACTATATTTTTTCCCACCGCTTTGTTTCTTTCAAATCTATGCATTTTTCAATCCCTTTCTCTTCTGTACCCCATCAGATATCACAGAATCACAGAATGGTAGGGCTGGGAAGGGACCTCTAGAGATCATCTAGTTCAACCCTCCTGCTAAAGCAGGTTTGCCTAGTGCAGGTTGTACAGGAACACATCCAGGTGGGTTTTGAAAGTCTCTGGAGAAGAAGACTCCACAACCTTTCTGGGCAGCCTTGTCCAGTGCTCCACCACCCTCAAAGCTCTTCACTTGTTATTCACCTTTACAGCCTTTTCACTTGCTTTTTCATGTTCTTCAGAGTCTATCCTTGGCTTAGCCATTGCCTAGTTTTCATTGCAGAGATGTCATCTCTCTCTCCAGCTGGCCCATTATCTTCCACTGCCCACACACTGTATTTCCAGACACTTTCGTCTTCATTCAGATGGCAGAAGCCAGAAGCCACTGAGGTGCTGTCTCCATCTCCACATGTAAAGACAGACAGCTTTTCTTCCAGAAACTGCAGGTAACATGAGGCCATTTGGATTCTGTGAGACATTTGTCAACTCAGAGTATTTGGACATGGTCTGGGTGATGAGAGTAGCAGCACAAACCCGAGTTCAAAATATCACAATCTTCTGTCAACAAGTTGGTCAAATGGAAAAGAATAGAGTACAGACTGTGACAGGAGATATTTTAGTAGTGGAAACACTGGATTAGTATGTGTGCTATCCAGCAGATTATGCCTAAAACTGCTTAATTCCCTAATGCACTTGCATATACTAGAAGGTTTAAGCAGTTCACTCCAGATTTAAGCAAGTAGACTGGCAATGTGGACTGAATTTAACCTTGCTGTAACTGTAATAAAGTCTCTAAAATGCTGCGAGATGACAGTAGGGTTGAATACGATCCTATGGTAGAGCAGATAATTTTATCATTCCTTCTACATACAGCTCCTGTTTCCCATGAACATGTAATAAGCAATAAAAATTACATCTAGGAGTTATAAAAAATTCACATTTAGATTTTTTTTTAAGTAAGCAAAAATTAGTAAGAAAAAAAAACGCCTTGAGGCTAGTCAATAGTAAGAAGGAATATAATTATGCCAAAATATAAAATCTTTATGTTTACAATACAAATTTGTTTGTGTGAAACAGATGCCTATAACACAGCAGACTGACTTTCATGTTTCTGTGATGGTTATTAAAAAAACTGTTGATTATCCCACTAAAGTCACTACTTCTCTAGTTATGTATCAATTCTTTTAATGAAAAAAGTCTTTTTATAAAATCATGAAAAAATCTCACTTCTACTAAAAGGCTGTTCAAACATCTCTCTCCTCTCCCAGCTCACCTTGAGATAGATCACTCTTTAATTAGTTTTTGTGCTTCACTGTTAAAATCTACTTCTAATGGTAGCATCATGGGCAGAAATTCAATTTGTTTTTTTCTCCGAATTCCCACAGTGAGGTGGGAACTCCAGCAGAACACTTGTCTCATTTGCATGCTCACAGCAGCTCTCCTCTTATTTTCCCTATTATTTTTGTTATTAAGTTACTGCACATACAAAACCATAGAATCATAGGATGGTTTGAGTCAGAAGGGACCTTTACAGATCATCTAACTCCAACTCCCTTGTCATGGGCAGGAACATCTTTCAGTAGATGAGGTTGCTTAAAACCCCATCCAGCCTGACCTTGAGCATTCGGAACTTCTTCGGCAATGTGTTCTAGCATCTCACCACCCTCTTAGTAAACAGTTTCTTCCTTTCATCTAATCTAAATCTAGCCCCATTTAGCTTAAAACCATTACCCCTTGTCCTAACACTACAGGTCCTTATGAAAGGACTCCATGCTGAACAACCCCAACTCCTTCAGCATTTCTTCACAGGAGAAGTGTTCCAGCCTTCTGATTAACTTCATGGTCCTCCACTGGACCTGCTTTAACAGGTCCATGTGTTCTTGCACTGGGGGTCCCCCAGTGGTGGATCCAGTGTTCCAGGTGACACCCCACCATAAATATATTGTCTAGGGTGTCTCCTTTCTAACTTATTTTAGAATAGTTTGTTCTGCAAAGCAGATCTCCCCTGCTCAGACAGCTCTCTGCTACCTTTTTCAAACAGACATACTGTAAAACCATTTTCATCAACAGTGGCTGCCAAACCATCTCCATCCCAAGGCAGGCTTGGGATGCAATCAAAGAGGGGCTGGCTGAAAGGTGCCAGAGACAGTGCATTTTTGCTGCTTTAATGCCTTCTGATGAGCTAATCCAGCACGGAATAATCCCCATGTCCATGGCCGCGGGAGTACTGAGCCAACTCCATCCATCCCCAGCAACTGTTGGAGCTAGTGACTAAACCCCCAGATATATCCTGGCTTTTCAAACACTGCCAGAAAGTTACAACTTTCACAAAAGCAAACAGATGTCACATCTGGAGAGCTCAAGCCTCCAGCTCCTTCCAAAAGCATGATCCTGTTGCCTTGAGCAAGACTCTGCGGCAGATAGGCTTAGGAAGGCTGCAGGGCTTGGAACTGCCTCTGCAAAGATAAAAGCAGATTGTATTTTCCCTTCTTCCCTCTGCGATCCCCTGCTATTATTAACACTCAGTTTTGTTTTTTTTTTAACATGCCCCTCCCACAGAGGACCCTAGTTAAACAAGCCACCCTGCAATTAAAAAAAACCCCAACAAAATGAAGGATTAAACAATCTAATCCCAAGGCAAAACCTAATCTTTGTTTTTAGTCCAATTTCCAAAGTGATCTTGGACGTGTTATTTTTACCCCAGCAGTCTAACTTTCTTTTAGTCTTGTATTGATTGGGCCATATTTGATGAAAGGCACTTGTGGGCTGTGGGTTTATTTTACATCTTTGTCATTGGTTCATCTTTCACTTAAAACTGTGGAGCATTCTCCTCATCCTTTATTCCTAGCAAGCCAGAAAAAGCTGCACATTAACCAATTCTCTCCCTTCCCAGGAAAAAGAATTATCACTCTGACGTAGACAAACTATTTGCAATATGGTTTTTGACAGCGTAAACTAAGGCAAAAATACATTTACCTCTATAGGCAGAAGTAGCCCTATATATTTATTTAAGTAATTGTAAACTGTGGCTCAGGAGTTGATTTCCTGTTGTTTAGGTCCACTTTTGAATCCTCTTGATTGGACCTTGACTCAGTGCTGTATAGTATTAATTTTCTATACATTTGCAGTCAGCCATTCTACAAAATGCAGGTTGCCAGTAAGAAAGACTGATGGACCCAAAATGAAGAAAACTCTTTCTCAAAGTAAGGGATTTTTCACTAGGAGCAATGCATCGTAGAGCCTGACTTCTAAATGTATACTTAGGTAATAAGTATCTCAGTTTCTAGATGCCTTTTTCTTTCTTGCTGAGTACGAATTCTAGAGCCAGATGGAGAGTTTGACAAAACAGAAGACCCTCCTTCAAAAGGGACATTTCTGAGCCTACCTGTAAAACCTGGAGCATGGAAAACACAGATACATAAGGAAAATCACCAGCAACTTGGGACTAGACTTTTCAGCAACGTCTATAGGGCAGAAGTCAGTATTAAGCAGACAGGGGGGAACACAGATTCTTGGCTCTCCTGGCAGGCATTTACTATCCCACCCACACAGAGATGCCTGGCTTGGGCCAGACTCTTTCTGCCATGGGAAGGGGACAGAGAAACGTCACAGCTGGAAACGGGAGGAGAGTGGAGGTGGACAACACTGTTTCCTCCCAGCAACAGTTGTCACCCACCCCTTCTTCAGAAGCTACCACAAACCTGGCTGCTCAAAGCACTGCTGTGTGTGAAAGGACGTGGACCCCGAGCACCTCCCTACACCGATGTGAACTGCAGTATCCTTTGTCAAGAAAATCCACAAACACCACCCAGCTAATGCAATGTGATGAGGGAAGTGCCTTTAGCTCATCAAACTGAAGAGATCACCGTAGAAGAAGTTAAGAGGATTCAGAGGCAGAGGATGGAAAACTGTCTCGCTGCGAACGCTGCTGGCATTGACGTGTGCCACTGATGAGTTCATGGCAGCCACTTGTTTTTACCTACAGATGAAAGATGAATGCTCCCTTGAGCTTCCAGAAGACTGCTTATTCCAAATGGCAAAACAATTTTTATTATTATTTTTTTTTCAGAAGGGGAGAAGAAATTAAAATACACAAAGTTATGAAGTTGAAAATATTCATTGTGGCAAATAATTAAAAAGCCTGAAACCATGTCAAGAATAAAGAAGGAATTCAAGCAGGAAAAATTTGTACTCAGAATAGTAAACAAAGGCCGTGATACTAATTTCAGATATGCAGTCACCGACCACCAGGCAAAATGGGGGAAAAAAATCATCAGTTTTTATACATTTGGCCAGTGAATGGTACGAGCTTCAGAGTGATGCAATGTGAGTTGTAGCTGAACCAAGACAGTGAGACCAGAAAACACTTAAGGCAGTGGGTTAAGGCATTGTCCTTTGAACACAGATGAGTTCAGTTCAAATCTTATAGAGAACAAGTGAAAATTAATTCACTTACGCTTTGTTGGACAAACTCACCATTTAATTTAATGTACAGGGCTATAATTACCAGCCTCTGCTCTGAAGATCAGTGGAAGAGCTGACAGGCTTGTGTGAGAATTTTTCAATTTATTTAACTGTTGCTATCTGAGCACATTGCAATCTGCCTGTAATGGACTTTTCTGCCCTTGCAGCATTCCTGTGCAGCAAGAAAATGCTCTTGCCTCTGTTTTCCTGCTGGGATTGAGGTCTAGTCCACTGAGGGATCGGGGCATTGCAGGGTTGAATGTCACCATAAACCTGTCTGCATGGGTGAAGCTCAGAGTCGTGCTAACTGGAGCACTCATTCAAGAAGAAAGCCTATGTCTGATCCCTCCCTGATGGTGTGGGGGTTCAAAGCCATACCCACTGCTCTGGACAATGTGAGAGGGCAGCCCTGTGCCTATATCCCTGCTCCCAGGGTTCCCAAACCCAAAGGCAGATTGTTCCCAGCAGCAGACAGTACAGGTCTTCTCACTCTGGCTTGGTCAAGAGATGTCAGAAGAAAGCTCTTGTTCCTTCTGGGCCCTCACATCACAGAACAATGTGCATATTTAATTGTGAAATTAAAAGGCAATCATAGTGGCTGTGCTTAAATTAGCAGTGTTGCCTCAATTCTGGCTTTCCCTAGACTCTGTGTGCCCGATTTTGTAATCCTAGTGATGGCTTCAAATAATTTTTATGGGTTTAACATAACTGTACATCGCTATCTTCACACCATTTATGGCTTATACAGCCACAAAGGACCACTGCTATTATCTAGTCTGACTCCAACCATCTGCTATAACACAGGCCAGAGAATCCCATCCCAAGGTTTCTATATATGCATGCCCTAACTTTTAGCTAGGACTGTTCTTTCAGAAAGTCCTCTCACTGACACTTCTTTTGCACCTCTCCTGGGAACTAACTGCATTTGAAGCCTGAGTTTCCCAGGCTCTGCTATGAGCACACTATTAGGCTCATGACATACTTTCCCTGCGTGGGAGATTTGGCAGTAACCGGTTTCAATGTGATGTTGCAGGATGCACACAGCTCATTTGCGAGCTGGAAAATGTGGTGTTCATCTTACCATTTTGCAGAGGAAAACAATATGATCAAGCTTGTTAAAAAAAAGTGAGCTGCAAAATGAACAACGCGAAGAAAGCTTCTTGAAAAGATACTCCTAATATGACTCAGGAAGTAAACACTCAGATGCTCAGTCACAGCTCTGGCACCTTGTGCTTCTCTGTTTAAAATATGATCTCTCTACAGCTTTACCTGTGTTGTTTCTCTCTAGTTAATTTACATGCAGTCAGCTCCTTCTTCAAAACATGGTGCATGAACTATAAAGCCAAGCACTTAAAAGTGGGGCTGTGTCTGAACATGTTGTCCACACTGTCCTGTCCCTTCCTGCATTGCTTGTAGACTGGTACAGAAAAGCAACTCTGAGATTTAGGAGCCTAAGTACCATTTCAAACTGTGACATCTGAGAACACAGAGAGAAAACAGAGACACTGAGTTGCCTGAGGGGCTTTAGGTGTTGTTTGCTTTTCATCTTTGGAAACCGGATGGTGGCAAACATGCTGCCAGGTTCCTTCCTCTCTACTTACAGCACACAGACTTCGTTATGCTCTTTTTCCACCCCCATCTATCCCTCCAGAGAACAATTGGGGGGGGGGGAGGGGCTGATCATGATTTGCTTTGCATATAGCAAAACAAGTGCTAATATTGTTAGCTCCATTTCAGAAAAGCTAGTCAGGGATGGGGGATTTAATTTTTAATTGCATGAAGTGCATTTATAATTAAAACCAACGCAGCTGATGTGTATCTTTTCAAGTGCTGATTCCAGAGTGTTAGCACACACTGCGCACGAAAAGTGCCAGAAGTGGAAGGCATAGCAAGACAAACCAATGCAAGTATCTAGGAATCATACAGGGTGTCAGAGGGCATTTCCAGAACAGGGATTTAGTACCATAAATCCTATTGCAACTGAGCTACATGCTCCTAAACCCCTTAAGTCAGTTTGTGAACTTACTACTCATCTCTTTATGGCCAAAGCAGAGTTTGTTTTCCGCACCTTTTTTTAATCTTTTCTGCTCAGAGCAGTACCACAAATAAATATTTAGTGTGCCAGTATGTTGCTAAATTATTCATGCTTTAAACTCATAAATGGGAAAGACAATCATCCTGACTTTACATGCTCTCCTGAAGAAATGTGTTATTCATTGGTGATTTTATTTTCGTATGAATCATATTTGTCAGTGCAAAGCAGAGTTGGAACATAGGGGGAAAACTGACAAAGCATTTTAGAGGTGTTTAATTTCACCCTACTTATTTTCATTACTTGCAAAAAAGACCTGTCAGATAGACCTACATGAAAATAATTTGGATGGTTTTAATGCTCACAAAATTGAGAGACATGGTTAAACTGGAGCAAAGCACCACCATTTTTTCTTACTAAGGTGACACCTAAGAGCCCTGTGGTGAGGTGCAGTCCTCCTGGGCTGGATGCTCTCCACACACCAAAGAGATGACCTGGGGCTGCCCAGTGGAGCTTTCATGTCATGTAAGGTGGGAGACAGGGAAATGGGAAATTAAGGGACTGTTCCTTGTGAGGGATGCTAAATTAAATGCACGTGTCAAATGCAGTGACCTTTCCAGGGTGGACTCCAAAAGTCTGATGGGAGCTGCAGTCTGAATGTCATGGAAATTAAATGGGATCCATGAGCATGAAGGTGAGAGTGCATCCCATGCCAGCAGGGCACTGTGATGTTATCTCTAAATTATTCCATTATCAATTAAGTTCTGTTTATATGTAAGGGGTTCTTTATTTGCTTTTAGGAAACGGTTCCTATAATCCAACCTGAACAAGAAAGGCATATTGGGACCATCCTCTCAGAAGCATTAGCAAAATATTCAATCTGTTAATGCTGTCAACAGTATGAGAAATGCCAAGAATCAAACTGAGTTATTTCTGGTGAAAGAAATAAGTAGGAGGTAGTGAAAGGTGTCCAGCTATTAAAAAGAAGAAGAAGAGAGGCCGGGCCAGTATGGATTGGAGGGGACTAAAGCTCTAGATAAAACATTAAATGAGCATTTTGTTTCTTGTCTTAATAAGGAGGAAGATGTAGGATTGCTTATAAAACCCAGGCTATCAGAAGGATGGAGCACATGTAGTCAGTCATATGCCAGGTAAAAGCCAAGTCCAGAGATATCAGTACACTCAGGGGACTGAAAAATCTCCAACCCAGAATACTGGAAAAAACAACACATAAGATCCAACCCCAGCAGCAGGAACTATAAAAAATTTGATGGTTTTGGAATAGTCCCACATGACTGGAAAGCAGTATGGCTGAGAGGGGAGGGAATTCAGCATGAGAATAATCACTGTGAGCCAGTGATGAGTTATTGCAGATGAGTTATTTCCAGTAATGGTGCAGCAGGACAGGTATTTTTCCACAGGATTCAGCAAATCCCTGTCTTTAATACTTCAGTGCACAACTCCAGTCCCCTGTGATCTAGAACAGCAAGCACAGTTTGGAAAAGATGCTTGAGATTTGTTGTGCAATTCAGTGAGACAAGAAGTTTGATCTCTTCTAATCCAAAGCCATTTATCTTACATTTAACTTGACTGGTTTAAGAAATGGAAGAGAGATGATCATTCAGTATAATGTGAGATGAAGGACTGGCTATAAACCATAGAGGGAGGACTATTAAAAGTGCTGGAACAGGCACTTAGCTGTCTGTTAGTTTGGACTCAAAATTGTATGGCAGTTTCTATTACAAGAGTGAGGATTTTACATGTCCCACTAGTAAAAGTAATGGAGGAAAGGAAATATAGATGATTTCAAGATTGAGCTTGGCCAGATTATGAACAGGATTGACAATGTTGTCATTAATGGTGAAAGGTGTCTGGACTTGAGGACACAGGGCATAATCAGACACTCCTTTGTCCCTTATTCATGTCCAAATCTGCCAACTGCCTTGGACACCCTTCAGCAAGGGGTGTTAGAAAGCACAGGGGCTTGGAAACTCTGACCTTTGAATCAGAAGTCCTTAACACAGCCAGGCAGCACACCCCTGGTGCCTTTACAAATCTTTCAGCAAGGGCACGAATGGATGAGGTGCAGTTGGGGCTGTGAGACCTTTCTGTGGTCCAGAAAGTTTGAGAAACTTTTCTTCAAAACCTGGCCAATAAAGGAGATCTTATTTTGAGATGCTCAGACTGGAGGATTTAATTCAGATTAATCTTACAATGTTAGCTGCAGAAAGAAGCCCCTTGTTCCCAAGATTAGGAGCCAGACAGTGTTTTGTAATATCTCTAACAGGTCAGGAGGCATCTGAGGTTCCATGTCTGTCAGTGTCTTTGGCATGATCATTTCAGTAGACTTAACAATCCATCACTGGTAATGCAAAAACAGTTATATAAAGAGATTGTAACCAGAGTGCAAGGCCCCTGAAAACTCATAATCCTGATGGAAGATTTGAAAAGATCCTGACACTGAAAACTAACCTTTAGAAGCTGAATGGATTACCTCACTGGGAAGGTAATTGCTACCACAGATATTGCCCTGGGGCACTCCAGGTAGTTTATTTTCAATATTAGCCTTCTTTCCCAGGTGTGGAGAAAATGGTTGCAATTTAGGATTAAGGAGGGCATACCTTTGGTGAAGATAGATTAGAAATATCCATTCTAGCCAGCAGTCAATGCTTTCCTTATCAGTTCACTCTGGATTCAAGTTTTAATTTCAAGTCTCAGGAAGCAAAGGAGATATACAAAAACAAATTGGAGTTAATAGATCGTGCTCTTAAATTTTACCTAGAGATCAGGTCTAGTAGAAGAAGTAGAAAAAAGGTTTGTTAGTATATGTGGATTTTGCTTAAAAGCTTGCATTGGTAATAGTGAAAAATACAGGGAAAAGAACAGTCTTACATGAACTTTATGATACTTCATAGTCTGAAACAAAGGTTAGCCCAGTGGGACTGAACAAAAGCTAGTTTATATTTTTTTCTGGTGGGGGGAATAATGGCCATTGAGGTATGATACCTGATGACTTACGGAAGTAAAAGTACTGTCAAAATTAAAAAAGAAAACCCTAAAAAAAAGTTGCAAGCTCTTACCATGCAAGGACTGTCGTTGACAGCTCTGAATGATTCAAATGAGAACGCATGTTACCACTCAGAGTAACAGAGCTGGCAAGGGTTGACCATCTTCCAGCCTCCACCTGCTTTTACCATCCCTCCACCCCTCCTTTCTACACCCCCTTCCTTAGGGATTTTGAAGGAAGGCTTTCCATGAAACCCATAGTTAGAGCCAGCAGAAAAGCAGACTGACAGTGGAGTATTTGCAGCTTTCAAAGAGAACAAAAAAGTTCTACCTGACTCTAGAAGTGCAAAACAGAGCAGACAAAAATAAAACCAAAGTTAAATATGGAAATGGCAGGAGATTTTGCTGACTTAAAAGGGAATATTTAACGATATTTTTGGCACAGTAAATGGATGCAAAATTTAAGAAAGGTGATTTGGGGAAAACTGTATAGAATATGAAGTTTGATGGTTACCCCACTTTCTAAAAACTGCACACCAACTTTAGTAATCAGCAAAACCCTGCAAACATGACATGACTTGTGCATGGGCATGGCTTCAGCAGAGCTGCCTGCCCCAAGCCTGCTGGTTTGGCTCAAGAACTGCAAAGAGTTCCCTGAACCCAACTCAACACTGGTTGTGGCTGGGACAGCCAGTACTGTATGTGGCATTAACAACAATAATATATATTCTCTGTTACCATTTGAAGACTACTCAGCCTGCTTCTAGAAATAAGTTAGGTTTTGGCTTTTAACAGACCTCCAAGGCAACTTACTGTAAGCTGAGTGTACCTGGGGAACTCAGTTTCCAGCAGAGATAGGGCTCTGCCTCCTGTTTTTAATGGTCTAAGATACACATGGATGACTCCGGGCAGGCACTCTCTGCCAGGAAGCTCACATCTGCCACGGTGGTTCCCAGGTGGTCAATTTAAGCCTGTATTTGGGAAAACTCTGTGAAAATGATGTTTTCCTACTGTCCTGTGAACTTCCTGCATTTACAAAACCTGCACAATCCCAAGCTCTTTGGCTTTTCAGTTGTGCATCTGTACAGAAACAGAACCGGTGAAATACCGCCCCACGCCAGTGAAAAACTGTGTGCTCCCAGTGGAAAACAGGCATAATAATAAACCAGTAACAATGTCAATCTTGCTGGCATAGAAACATAGCATCATACAATCATTTAGGTTGGAAAAGACCTTTAAGATCATCAAGTCCAACTATTAACCCAGCACTGCTAAGTCCATCACTAAAGCATGTCCCTCAACACACATCTTTTAAATACCTCTGGGGATGGTGACTCCAGCACTTCCTGGGCAGCCTGTTCTAATGCTTAGCAACCTTTTAGGTGACAAATTTTTTCCTAATGCTCAATCTAAACCTCCCACCTTGAGGCCATTTCCTCTTGTCCTATTACTTGTTACTTGGGAGAAAAGATCAACATCCACCTCACTACAACCTCCTTTCAGGTAGTTGTAGAGAGCAGTAAGCTCTGCCCTGAGCTTCCTTTTCCTCAAATAAACTCAGTTCCCTCAGCCCCTCCTCACAGGACTTGTTCTTGAGACCCCTCACCAGCTTAGCTGCCCTTCTTTCATGAGGCATTGGCATCTCCTTTGAGAACTGCCACAAATTCTGCACACAAATCTTAATTATACACAATACTTTTAAGACTTAAAAAGCATTGGATGCTTTTAGCTGTTTCAGACGGATTATCTAAGTCAAGAAAGTCCTCAATGAGTTTCCTGTATCACACAGTGGTATGCCAATGGTTTCCTGAATAAAACTTAATAGTCACAACTCCCAGACTTTTTGCCACAGCCAAAGGATCATTCCTATGTTTTTCTAGAAGGTTGTACACAGGTCTGCAGAGCTGACAGCTGAGTATGTATATGACCAGCACATGCTAACTGGAGGAAAACAGTCTCAGGACCAAGGAGATTAAATATTTTTCAGTCATCCCATTGATTTCTGTTCATTCACATTGTCCAACAGGGTTTTCCTTAAGGAGCATATTAGAAATAGTACTGCCTTTGTCTTTTGTCAACAAGATCACAGAGCAATGTTCAGCACAAGTCAGCTACAACTGTAAAATAGTGTTTCTCTGTTAACCTGCCTTTTGTTGAGCATTTATATCAAAGTCAACTGTCAACCTAGTGTTAATACTTCATGATATATCAGTAAGCAGCCCGGTCATATCTCCAGTAGAGTATTTCCCTATTAAACAAAAAGCAGTATGAAAAGTTGAGCGTAGAGGAGGGGAAAGTGTTTTTTCTGTCTGCAGGAAGCCAAAGTATTTGTGTTCCTGAAGAAGACAACCATTCAAAAAGCTGCAAAGTCATCAGGAAAACGACGCGTATGTTCTTCGGATAAATACAAGTGTTAGAACATTTTAGGGGAGGAGCAGAATTGCCCAAGGCTCCCTGGCTTTGCAATCTGTCAAGGGAAAACTCTATCAATAATTTATTAAGAGAGGAAGAGTCAGCAAGACAGTATCTCACGCACACACCGTGCTCTGAGTGGGAATAGAAGCACTGCCGTGAGAGGCCCAGGCTGCACGCGTGGCTGCTCAGGGGGAGGAATTTGATTAAAGGCTGTGGCATTGCCCTGGCCGAAGTGAAAGGAGAGTTTTAGAGGAGTGGAAATGGGAACCGAACCAGAAATGGAAGGCAAGATTTTATCTGGGTCAAAAATTAAGTCGCCAAAACCGAAGAGGTAAAACGACCACCTGGCCCTGCACAGATCAGCCCTGCTGGGGACACGTAAACCACTGCATCAGGGCAGGAAGCTGCTGGTGCCTTCCAAATGAGGCTGCTTCTGCTTGGTGCCACGCACAGGGCTTGGTGCTGAACACAGGGGATTGGTACCACGATAAAAATTTATCAGCAAATCATCCTAAATGCTGTTATCTTTCCTACAACCCGCTATCTGAGTAATGCCGCCAGCCATCAGGACTGTCCCCTAGAGGAAGTGGTTTCAATGTTTTGACATGGGATGGACCATGAAGGTGGTAAAGCTGTAGAAAGGGAGGCGTGAGAATTTGGAGAGGCAGGAGCTGGCCGGCCTGGGCCAGCATGTCAGCTCCTAAATGAACCCCCATGGGAGAGAAGGAGGAACTTTACAAAGCACGGAAATGGAGTCAGTGCTGGGGGACAGGGAAGGGCAGAGGCTCAGATTCCAGGAAAGAAATACAGAAACACTGAGACGACAGCAAGGACTGCAGACACTCAAGGGCAGCAGCAGCCAGTTTGGATCAGATCACATCTACCAGGTCAGGAAGACTCTGAAATAGGATCACGTAGTCAAAGCCACCCCCTTCTTCCAAGCATGAAATGGAAATTCTGCATTTGCATTACCATGAAATTTGCATTTAGCTTTGTCTGCTTAGGAGGATAGATGCTCATTACTGAGCTTCAAATATCTACCCCTTTGGAGACAAACACTGAATAACTCTGTGGGAACTGCAGCTCACGGCTTCCCTCTTTTGTAGCAGAATCAAAGAACTACCTGACCTGAGTAGGTGTTAAGACTCTCACTGCATGTGTCTTTTTCCACAGGAATTTAAATCGTTTGGTGTTTCCTGGGATCTGGTCTGAAAACCAGCTTTGAGCAGAAATGTTGTTTGATAGTGACCCAGATGAATTGCCACAGGCAGGAAGCAGCACTGTGTTTCCATCCTCATCTTCCTGAATGCAGAGAGCTGTGTCCCAATCATGTAACTCAGACAAGTGGTAAGAAATTAGCATGTTATTAATTTAGGAATTTATTATTTAAACACATTGGTTATCTGTGAGAACAAGCATCTCCTAGGCAAGATGAAGATCTCTGTGACCTTCTATTCAGATTCTAGCAGTGGGTTGGGTTATTTTAAAGATTCTTAAGCTCAAGATAAAAGATAATTCTTTGTTGTCTTTGCTTTGCTTATCTTTCTCTACAGCTGGGCCAAAAAGGATGGGAAAGACTAGCACAAATCTAATACCTTCACTCAGCACACTAAAGCAGGTGACTGAAGCAAATAATCCTTAGAGATATGGAAAGGCACAGGTATGATGGGAAAGGCCACAATGCTAAGACCTGATAACTGATGAGCAGATGATGTTGGCTGAGCTCTATATATGCTGCTGCTGCAAAGGTTTTTTTTGCTTGAACACAGGAAGTGGACAAATTGATACTGTCATCAGTAAGATGTTGAGGAAATGTTGAGTAGTATCCTTTAAGAAACTGTATCCCAGTCCCTATCCTCCAACAGTTCAGTCATCTTGACATAAACTGTATCACCAGAATGGCAACCTAACTGCAGGAGAACTAGAGCATTCTGCTTGGACACCAAGTTCAAGATGAAATCCGCCTCATCACATTGATCAGCCAAGTAACTATGCTTGCAGAAGTTTGTTGCATAGAAGCCTAGATGTCAGTGAACAAAACTCTTTACCTCAGAAGTTACCTTCTTAGATAACGACTATCAATGGCAAAGGATCTCTGTCTCTTCTCATTTAACTTTACCTTTTCACATTTGAATTGCAATACATTCAGATAAATGGCCTTTAAAAGGCCCCAAATTATACCTGTAGACCTCTAAGTGAAATTGTATTTCCCTTTCATATTGCATTATTCAGATAAATGATGACTTTACTCTGCTAGTTGCAGAGACAAACACTGTATCTAAATTAATGCCTAGTTTAAACCAGAGGCCAACAGGATGACTGCATGGCCAGACCCAATTATGGTGTAAAGAGGTGAAGATCTATTGAATTCTCATCACCAGGGCTGCATTTCTGACCCCCCAGAGTCATGGAGATTTAGTGAGTTACAGTAAGAAGTTGTTTGTAAACCTCAGGTATTGGATTAAAGTCCAGAGGTCTTCTTGGAATTGATGGACTGGGAAGTCTCTTAGTAATCGTAAAAGCAGTGCTCGACCCAGAGTTTATTTTCTGCCCTCTGCACGCTACCTCTTCCCCACAGCAGATGCATAATACAAAGCATCTCTTGCAAGGGCAAACCTGCCTTTTTGACTCAATGATTCATTGCCTTCTCCCAGTGACATCCAGCTCTTTCAGACACATCCCTGGAGGGCAGGATGCTCAGGCATGTACTCCTTGCTGGATGACATGCTTTCAGGGCTGGGGAGAAAGGTGTGCAGATTACTCCAAAAGGTGTCACCTCCAAGAGTCGGTCAGACAGTGATCAAACATTGCCAACAAAGCCAAAAAATTTCTCAGCAGAAGGTGGTGAAAAACAATTTATGAGAAGATCAGTTCCCTGTGTGCACCCTTGACAGCACTCATTCCAGGGCAAGAAGGGATTCCCCAGATGATTGCATCTGGACTCCAGTGTTGGAGACAGCCAAATTACGTGCCATTTTCAAAATAATTTAGTGTTATATCCTAGCACCATCCAGAAACTGTTCCAGAGCTGCCTCCTCTGATGGGTAGCAATTTCTAACTCAGTCTCTGTGTGTCTGTTCTTTCACCTGTATTTATCTTCTCTCCTCTAGTGCCGAGTACTCATCCTGAGCATTTGCTCATCCTCATATATTTGCTGTTAGTGGTCATATACTCGTTCATCCTTCTTCTGCTAGGCTGTAAACTTTATACTCTTTTGCTTTCTTTTCATAAAAAAAGATTGTTTTGATTTTACCCGCTCTACTTTCCCGCTCCTGTCGGTTTGTGATTAATCTCACTTGCAAGTAGATGGCCAGAATTTTACACTTACATCTTATATAGAAAAATGTTACATTTCCTGATTCCAGTGCCTTATGCAGTGGTGTCACTACTTACCTACCTCTACTAGATGTGGTTCTCCCAGTGTAACCTATCAAGGTATTTGCTTTTTCATAGCCATGCCACATCTGCGGCTCGTATGCATCTTGTGATAGAAGGTATTTCTCTTTCTTTATCATTTCTTCTTTACTGTTAATTGTATCATTTGGCAAGGATTCTTCAGAAAGATTCTCAGTAACTTTCCTGACACTGATACAGCTCCTTTCTGTGCAACTACTAAAGCCTCCTTTTCAGTCATTTCCTTATTCACCACAGTGTTCTTGCGCCGGTTGTCGTGTTTTCTGATTTTACTGATAAATTCCCACGTGGCACCACCTCAAATGTTTTTTGACTTTTTTATACAAGGGAAATCCCATGGATATAATCTCTATACCAAAGGAAGGTAACAGGCAGCACAACATGCTCTGCCTTTGATAAACCTGTAAGGTTCTTTACTCTGTTTTCTGCTCATCTCCATGTGTTTGCTCCTTGCTTTCACACTCATTCAGAAACAGCTGTTACAGTTACAATCAGATTATTACTGTTTAGTTGTCCCTACCACTTTCCCTGCTTTTTTTCTCAGTCACAACAATCATAAACATTTCTACAATTGCTACTGCAAATGCAATTTCACCTTTCTGGCTTTTGGTATTGCAGGACTGTTGTTCTCCAGTCTCCCCAAGAGGAGCACATCAACTTCTTTGTGTTCACTGTTCTCTCACATTTACCAACATATTTTTCCATACCTGCATTCTCACTGGCCAGCACACCTTTACTTCCAGGTCCAGCCCCATCCACTTTTTTGAGAATTGATGCTAGATAAACAGTTAGGTTTTGACCTATATTTTGCTTATCCTTAAAGGTTATAAAAACCTTCATTCCTTGTTCATTCGCTAAGCTTGAGATGAAAGGAGAATTCTAGTGGTCATCCCAACACAGACAAGAGAGAAGATGGCCAAAAAATGTTAGTAAGGCACAGCTACATTTAAATGTAACCCTCCCTTGCTGTGAACTGCCCTGTTTCATGGATGAAGTATGATCTGACCATGTAGGATTTCATTACCTCTTCTCTGAAATATCAGCACATTCAATGTCACAGCCCTCCCACCTTTAGTTTACTGACTGCCATTACTTTCCAGCACTGAGCGCACTCTAAACTGAGCTCCACACAGCAGATACTTGCCATTTTAGAGGTCCATAAAGGGCTGTGCCTAAGAGGGTCTCTTAGTAAACTACAAGAAAACAATAAAGATGACTGGAGTGCAATTATAGTTGCTAAGTCAGCTTTCAAACTGGCATCTTAAGTCAAGATCATCCAACAAGCAGGCAAAGGATAGGCTGCAACTGGGAAAGCTTCGACTCTTCTGCTAACCCTGCCCTGGCTCTGTGACCTTGTGCCACTGTTTCATCTCTCCAGGCATCCCTTTCCTCTCCTACCTTTTTGTTCACTTGTCTAGTTAGACTGCTGGATCTCTGGGGACAGAAGTGGATTTTTCTTTCATTTCTTTTTGGTGCCTGATGCTTCTCACAACATAAAAAATACACCAGCCCCCTCAGGTTATGTTTCTGCTTTAACCCTCCACCCCCACTTGAAAGCTGAGCTATTCTCTTCCTGCCCTGAGTGTGGTCATCAGCAGATGCACCACTTGGGAGTGTGAACTTTCCCCTCAGCACACAGTGCGTGTACGTGGCAGCAGGGCTGCAAAGGAGCCAGGTGGCTGCCTTCTTCACGAGCCAAAACTGGAACTTTATTTGAAGTAAACCTCAGGGGAGCAAGAGTATCTTTTTCACTCTTTAAAGGGCTGTCCCACAAGGTACAGCACTCATTTCTTTCTGTATCATGCCAGAGGATTTACAGTAGAGTAGATTTTTCTCACTTTGACAAGGTATTCCTATCTTCTTTCTAAATTACTTAAGCCCCTTCTGCCTCCTACCAACTTTCTGTGGCTGCTGGTGCCCATAATGTCTGTCTTTCCCAATGAACATCACAACATTCTGCACATGCCCCAGGTGCTGAGAAGGTGCATCTATGCTGCTGCTTCTTAGCTCATCCTCTAGCACACGTTGGTGCCCTGTAAGATATTAGGAAGTGCTTCACAAAACTTTTGCTAGAAATAAAGCTCAAATGCACTTTTTTTTCCATATGTGGAAGGGAAACTCAGCATGAGAGAAATAAGTAATCACTGCACACTGGCCTTATTTTTATTTAGTTACATATAAAAAGCACTGTAGCATCAGCTTAGAAGGTGATACCTGAGTTTTTTTCTTTTTCCAGAAGCTTTCATCATTCTCTGATTGAAAGGGAAGTCAAGAGGCCATCCTGCCCATGCCTGTGGCCTTGGCTCCCTAACAGCACATCTTATATCTGAGACACGTATTGGCTCTCCTGCCTTCACCCTGCAGAGCAAGCCACCTCACCATACTCTCTACTTGCCTTAGGAGAAAGTCATGAATAAATGTGAAGAGACAGGTAAGTAAGGAAATAGGAGCAGCCCTCGCCAATGGATTGGCTCAAGTCTAGCTCTACCCATTGCCAAACTACGTCAAACGATCCCTAACTGCTTTGAGCAGGTCTGTCCAATGCAAGAAGCCCAGCACGGGTGATAACATGACATTTTCACCACTTCTAAAGCACATTTTCAGATACAGCAGGGTGTGGAGATTGCGTTTTCAAAGGCAGAAAGCTTCCCTTTTTCTTAGTATTGCTTTTCAATAGATTACTGAGAACTCACTGGTGTTAAACTTCTGGGGCTGATTTCTGCCATAGATGTGTGAGATACGCCTCTTCAAGACTCGTTAGCAAGGTTTGAACCCCTGACCTGCGGAGCTGAACACAGATCTACACCTCTCAAACTCAAAGCTGAACTTCACCGGCAGCATTAGACTCTTATCTTCTTAGACAACAGGGATGCGTGACGTACGCTTTGAAGGCACCTGCAAGTTCTCCTGAAGCCAACTATCTAAGGGCAAGGATTCGGCCCCTCAGTATTTTGCGGGCTTTCTTGCTCAGACCAGTCAATTAAAACACACTGACATTTGCCACAATATTCCCTTTCCAGCTGTCTTTTAGGGTTTTTCGACAGGCTTTGGTGCCCAGCAGGAGCTGTAACTGGAGCGACTCTCTGACATTTTAAATTCAAGCAGCCGTGACACTTGCCGGGGCAACCCTTCTGAAGCCGGTCACGTAACGCTCCCCTCATCCACCTGTCCGAGCAGGTCTGACTTGAGTGAAAGTTCGTGCTGATAGAATAAGTTTTCTCTGGTAAATTTTTACTTGTATTTATCGATGAAGGTAGAACCCACCATAAAATATTTCCCATTTTCATAGGCCAAAGGAGAGAGATAACATTGTTTAGAAGAAAAAAAGAGAGAGAGAGACATGAACTTCCTGTCTTAGACCAAGCCCAGTAGGAATGTGACAGGGGACAGAGATGTTCTGAGCTCTGAATGTATCACAGTGGGCTGTAGAATGCCACAGGAACACTGCTGGTTTCTACAGGGTCAGCAGCACCCACTGGTGATGTCTCCTGTTCATGTTTTGGGAAACACTGAAGCACTAAACTTGGAGAGTGGGGTGGAAGGAGGAAGAGAAGTGGAAATAGAAAGGCACCACCATGTTTCTATGCCTGCCTGGCTGGGGTGATGGTCCCAGACTAGGTGGAACCCCAATGAATGCCCTCACAAGAGTAAAAATTTGCCTGTTTAATGGTACACTTCCCAAACAACAACTGTGGTCCTCTTCAGAGCATTTCAGTGCTCAGTCCTGTATCAACTTGCTTTTACCTTTTCTCGTAGCTATGTGACTGAAAAGGATGCTATCCCAACAAAAGGGTTTACCCTCTGGATAGACACTCAAACCTACAAGCTGTGAAGCCAAGTGATGGGGTGGGGAGACCTTATCTCCCTTCTCCCCTGATGCTGACAGGGTGGTTTTACTTCTGCCCTGTAATCTTGTTTGCATAGCTGAGTATTTCACCTAAGGAGGAATGGTGCTGATACAGGCTAAGCTCACTAGGTCCAGCTCTGGAAGAATTGAAGGGTCTGTCCTTTGTCTCCTTTTGTTTCTACTCTCTTGAGACACTGAGTGCTCAAGATTCATGCCAATTTTGCAAAGCCCTGCCACTTGTGCCTCAGTGTCTCCTCCCTGTCTTGCAAAAGCAAAGCAGTACTTGTATCCTCTGTATCACAGCACTGCCGTCACTCCTGGCACAGAGTAGAAAAGTTAGATGCTGACCTGAACACACAAAAAAAAGCAGAGCTGATTGATTGGAAAACGTTCAGCAAGATACTCCCTGTTAAGAAATTATGAATCAACAAGAGCCTTTGCTCTATTTTTAAAGGGCTTTTTTCCCCCAAGACCAGGTCATTTTTGTCGGAGAAGATGAGAAAACAAAATCCCCAATCACTAGTTGAGGAGAGAAAGGAGACACAAATCACTCTTTTCCAAAAGATGCTTACACACAGTTGTATACTCGGAGTGGTATCAGACATGGAGGGAAGGTTGAAAGAACCCCTCCCTCCTCAAAAGCAGAGAATCCACAGGGCATGCAGGATAGGGACTCGACTACTGATCTGTTTGTTCTCCGAAATCTGCTCTATTCCTCAACCTCCTTTCCTCATTTTTGAGGAAAAATAAGTAAACACAAACAATTTGATAGGTCTCCAATGCACATGGGTTTGGCACAAAGAATTCCTTGAAGCTCCAACATTTTTCATGAGACGGGAAAATGGATTCACACTCACTTCTGGTGACAGCAAACCATTTTCTGCTCTGAGCAGTTTGCATTCAAAGCTACTTCTTAATATCCATCCCTCAGCCAGCTCCTGAAATATGTGCTGCTTCAAATGTGCTTCTGTTGGGTTTTTGATTAGCCCTCAAAGGCTAATCTACCTCGTGAGAATTTAGTTGCATAGGATGTTGGTAAGTAAGGACCAGAGTGCATTAATGCCCAAGTAAAAGGCATTTTTATTCAACATGAAATACCATTCTTATTATTCCTTTTAATTATTTAAATGGGCTTGATATTAAGAGGTAGATATATTCTCAAACATCCAGGAACTATTATTCTTGTTTGTTTATGCAGGGAAAATTGATAAATTCATATAATATAAAACAAGCGCAAGAAAAAAAAGTAATTTTACACAAACGTCTTGCTAGTTAAATGCTTCCTTCTATTTCACACGATTGAGGAGGTCAAGATTGACAGAATGAAAAGAGTTTTTCAAAACTAAACATTTCTTCCAACATTCTCCTGTCTGTTTTCTTTCACACACAGGAACTGCCCACAACAACGAGCTCTGTAGCAATTTTAATGACTTTTGTTAAGCCTTTGAATCAGGGGAGGAAAAACTCACCCCCAGGGAAAGTTGGCAAGTACAAAAGTAACAGAGGGCCAGAGAGATTTCACCCAGTTGAAATACTTCTTTTTATAAGGCCACTGAACTTTTCCAAAGAGTAGTCTACTTCTACTTTGAAACAGAACCACAGCCCCGCTGCACGGCCCGGGATGCTGCTGCGGGAGCAGCTGCATTGTCACGGGCTGCAGACTCTGGCACAGGGATGAAACTCCCTTCTGGGGCCAGCACTCCTGAAAAAAATATTATTACATGCTTTATTAGAGCCTGTTCATATGTGGAGGCTGTCATCTGGAACAATGAGGTCCTTCTTATGCCTTACAAAATACCTACCAGCCTCATGCGGATGGCTTAAATGAGCAAAGATGTTTCAAATGACAACAGGTAACCCCTCAAGATCAGCTATAAATGAGAGCATCTCTGCTGCTGCTGCATGTTGTCTTGTGGATCCAGGTCAGTGTGGCAGGAATGGGATATTGCCAATTAGCACCTTTTTCCCTTAGATATGTTTTGTGGCTACCATGAGGAAAGGGCAGCCAAAATGAACCACGTTTTCTGGATGAATTTTCTATGAAGGAAGGCTCTTCAGTGCTCTAAGGAAAGGGCAACACAAAGAAAGGACAGAAGAAAAGCTTCAACCATGCACCAGCTTGAACCAGCTGAGAACATCAGCAGCCACAGAGTATTTGATCCACTTTTGCTGACTGACACTAGTAATAACTCTTTTTACTCTGAGGTTACATTGCTCTCCTTCAGTAAAATGAATTCCTACAGTGGGAGTTACAGCAGGGGGGACAGAGAGACTGAAGTTTTGCAGAACATCTCGATTGATCTCACACCTAAGTGATAAGGCTTGTCTTGCACCAGACTGGCACAAGCCGGTGACCCAAGGATGTTTAGCCAAGGCAGTGACACTCCTGCCCTATTTGTAGTCTGAAGATACTAAAGGACCCCAAGCTGGGATTCTCCAGTACCTCCTACTATGATTTTCACCAGTCTGAATGGGTGTGAAATACTCCCCTACTGTGAAGGGCAAAAATGAGCCAAGGCACTGTTTCTTCCCTTCAATCAAAAGGTTCTGGCTCATCCAGCCACACAGGCACCCTTCAGCCTTGCCCCTAGGAGGTGCTTGCAACTGGGCCAAGCGAATAAAAACTGTAAACCCTCCCAGCCCTCATCTGTGTGCTGCCTTCCCTTCACAGAGGAACTCGAGTCTGCACACAGCTTGAGACTGGGGAGGACAAGAGCTAGACCACGTAGGACAGTCGCACCAATTCTTGGTGGCATTTGAAGCGAGAGCTGTGCAGATCACCAGCCCCAAAGTGGCACGAGCACGGTGAGGCCTCAAGTGTAAAGATTTAATAAGGATTAAGCCTTGTAGAACGAGGTGTGCAAGTCAGAGCAGCCAGTGGGAGAACCACTTCCATGGCAAAGGACGACCCTTAGCTCTCCATCTGTCTATCTGCAGCGCCTGACGACTCCTCATTTTCCAACCTCCCAATGAAATTATTACGCAGCTTAAACATTCATTTAAACAAAAGCATTTCTAGATGACTTCAGAGTGTTACATTCTGCTTGATTACCATTTTCCTTATTAATTCCATCATTATAGCTGCAGCACAAATTTTATTTGTTTTAGGTAGATGAAAGGCAAAGAGAGACATATAAATCTTCTAGTGATCCCCTGTAGCTAACAACCTTTTTGTTTGGGAAGGCCGACAGATGCAGGTATATTTACCCTTCTCCAAATACGACCAAGTAGCAGTCGAAAATTATAAGTCAGCTGTTTCTGTTTGTTCTAAATATCTAATTAAGCTGTCAGATAAACGTATTTCGGCATTAAAAATATACTGTATTTCTGCTTAATGTCATTAATATAAATGAATGTGTTTAAATTATCTTCAACTTTTTAAATGGAGTTTGTAATAAAATTTTAGGTGGATATGGAACTTAAATATCGATCCTTGTTTGCTACTTTAATTTCACTGAGCACTAAGATAAGAATTTCTGGCCTAGCCTATCATAGGAAATTCAGTCATGATTTATGAAAGCCTCATTTAACATTAATAGAGCTACAGGGACCATTCGCCCCTGGTCAGTGCTGTATACTTAAGGCAGAGAACAAAAATGTGCCTTAAAACGTGGTTTGCAGTGCCACAAGAGTAAAGAGAGAGAAGGAGTGGGATTTCAGCTTTACTTCTCACCCTTCACTGCAAAGCAGTTGTTGGAGTAACAGAACCAAATTGCATTGAGCAGTTTCAGGTAGGGTGGTCCTGTACCTCAGGAAATACAAATGAAATTCTGCCATCCTTGTTCCCAGGGGCCTCCAGTTGACAGCACATGCCCTGGAAGAGTATAAAAAGGGCTGTAATAGTAGTAACCAGATGGCAGAAGAGACCCTTCATCCCCAGGAGGAAAGGTGCAGGAAAGACTCCAGAGCAGAGAGTGCAGGGGTCCTCCATCCCCTTCCTCCCTAAATGAGCTACATCAAAATTCTTCTCAGAGAGAAGGAAATAACATAGCTGTGCTGAGCTACTATAGAATTCTGTCCTAGATAATTACTAAAAAGCCATACACTTAACCTAATAAAGTAAAATTGCATCAATACACAGAATGCACAGTATCTAATAACACTAATAAATGTTGGAATCTTCCTCCATGTCTGTTGTGAATGTTGTTTGAGAAGTTTGGTAATTTTTAGAGTAAAGTGTCTAAAAACCCCAAAACTTTTCCTCCTTTACCTTCTCATTTTAACCAACTCCAGCATTACCACCTTGCTGCCTGCCTAGGCTGCTGTAGGGAAGGGAACCTGCCCTCTCCTGAAACGACAGTCCCCTCCCTGCTACTCATTCTGTGCACATCTGTGGAACCAGATATTATTGAGTTCTTCATATTTTCTGTAGTTAAGGTTAGGAGTGATATGTCCCACTGCAGTTCTTCCAACTGGGTATTCCTCATACTTCTGTCCAATGTGCTTTTTTAGCAAATGGAGGGTAACATTACAAAGCATTCTGCTCCATCCCAATCCTCCGAGCCACACACTGACTGGCATCTCACTGCTTTCCCCAGTGTCCCACTCAGAGGTTTGATAGCCCAAAGGCTGAGCTTCAGACAGCAGTTCCTTTTAAAAGCAAGTTACCTTTTTAATGAATCCTTATCACGGGTAATTATTCTGCTCACAACTAGATGACAAGCTATTGGATCTAGGGCTGGGTAACAATATTCTGCCTCATTAAAACCTCACTCAAACGTTCTGACTCTGCATCGCAGACACAATCATCATCTGTTTCTGCCACGAGCAGTAATTTCACTGTAATCACCAGACTAAGTTACAATCTACAAAGTATTACCTCCTAGCGTTCATTTGACAAAAGAAAATCTTCCAAACCAGTAAATTCTTTCCAGTAGCATTCATAGCTTTCACACATTCCTGACACAGACAATCCCAAGGCAGGTTTTTCCTGCAAGAACAGAAGTGGGAGGTCAAGGCGCAGCCTCGTGCAACAGCCAGTGAACACAGAAGCTGACCATTGCAACACTGATTTGCACACCAACAAACTTGCAGTAAATTCAGAATTAGCTTCACTATTTGCAGCCAAGACTTCTTAAATTCTTTTGCTAAGGATATAGAATTTAAGCCACTATTTTCTGTATGTGTGTGTAAGAGAGAGAGACTGTGTGACAGTCCTGCTGTAGTAAAACCCAATTCAACACAAGAGCAGATGTCTCAGGGATGTTTCTTGAAAATTGGCTGCCAACGAAAGCTTGTACAGTACTGAAAGTCGTAACATGAACACACACTTCATTAGACACTAGACAGCCAAGCACAAGATATAACCAGAGGCAAGCAGACTGCATTAACTCCAGTATGTACAGACCAATGTGCTTTTAAAAGGGAGGACCCAACACCCCTCATCTCTGCTGCTTTTAGCATTAAGTACTTTGTTTCACAACAGGTCAGGTATGATAATTGCACTCAGTGATGTATCAAGTCCTCCCAGAAACTGAAGTAATGAGCAACTTTTTTTTTAAGTGTTAATTTCTGAGAAGAAGGACTTTAAGTGAAATGCCTGGAATAAGGGAAAATCGGTGTTTGTTGATGGGCAGTCTTCATGGAAATTTTCAAATCAATTCCTTGCACAGTTCCCATGTTGTCTTTGACATTTGGAAGCCCTTGAGATTTAAACATTAATCCTGGCTCATCTGTATCTGTGGGGTTTAACAACAATATATTTAAAGTTTCAGCCTCCAGAGGATCTGTAATCTTCTCAGGAATTTTAAAACACTACAGAAAATAAGGACATTTAGTGGAAAAAATAATGAGGCTGACACAGAAAATATTAAACAGTTAAATAATGACCTCACTTCCACTAAACTGAGAAGGATAATTAAAACATCTCATCTTTGTTCAACTTAAAGGGCAAGTACCAGTAAAATGAACCACCTAGCAAGCAGAGCCAGAAAGGGCTGTACCACTGCCCTTCACCAAGTGTCAAGACTGGATCCCCGGTTTGACACTACTGAAGCCACAAATGGTGGTACTGCAGTGCTGGTTTCTATTACCCTGCTAGAAAACAACACTTTCTCAATGGTGGTGTCACAAATACTGAAGAAGCCACCAGAGTCAGGCTAAAAATTACAAAAGAAAAGAAAAAGGGGAGATATTTTTAACCTATCTCTGTTGTTTCATCCATCGTATAGCTTGGTAGTCATAGCTGAAGGAGGTGTGCTCCAGAGCAGGAGTAGGAGCAAGCTGCCTGTCTTCAGGGGGCTGGGTTGACTTACTATGGTGTCCCTCTTTCCTGGGAAGTTTCTTCTGGATTGATTGAAACATGAAACAAACCTCAACCCTCCTTCTAGGCTAAGACTGACTCTTCACAGCTTGTTTTCACTGAGGACCTATCGCCTTCTGACAGATGGTCTTACTGTTTCAAGGGCAAATATTTGACTCTCCTACCCTGTGCACCTATGAGACACAGAAGGAAAACGCCTTGTCCCTATATTTGAGAATCAGCAGAAGACATCTCCACATCTATGATCATTTTCGCATGCCACCATCCTTGTCTAGTGAAAGCATTCAATGTACCATTGTAGAAAACTTAGAGGCTTCCATTGGGGTTAAATGTTGTCATAATTAAAGCAAAATAAGTTTTCCACTGAAACATATTCTCCAAATTTTCTCTCATTTTGAAAGGAACAGTAAAACAAAATCACAGCATGCTTTGCAATTTCTGCTGCTGTATAAGCACACTTTCAATCCTACTGAGGATTTGATTTCCCACTTTCCTGACAGGAAAAGACTATATCATTATCATAAATACAAACAATGGCTTTAAGTAACCATAGTTACTCTATCTAGAAAATAAAAAAAAAATCAAAATAAAAGCTCAAAAGATTAATCACTAGACTAATCCCAAAGACAAAATGATTTTCTCTTTTCTTACTCCAAGAAGGAACCCCAATGGTCTGTGATGCAGGGCAGTATCAGCTGGAGATGTGCAGAAAACACTACACATGAGCAAGCTGTTTGGCAAAACATTTTGTTTTGACACTGGAGAAAAAAGACTTTTACATGCTAAGCACGATTTCTTCACCTTGTTGGCTGCTAGATCAGAAAACATTGACATGTCTGGACCAGTTAGAGAAGGTTGTACAATGTTTTCAGAAATCATTAGGTTTATTACAGAACATCAGCAGGAGGATGATACTGGTAATTATTTAAACAGGTGATTATGCAAAATACTATTACCAAACAATTTCTATCTCTCTTCAGAGAAACCCAAAAAACGTTTTCCATTAGTGAGAATCTGATTCTGCTGTCATCCTTGGAGTCAGGATAAGTAATAAGTAGAGATAAGATAAATGCTTTGAGTCACTGTATAAAATCAATATGCCATCAATGAATTCTGTATTTATGTTCCTACATAACATCCCAAGCGTTACCTGCAAGAGTGTTTGTGATTTTAAAGGATAATCAGAGAGCAGTTTAATGACATCATATCAATTTATCATATATAGTCACTCCAAAGGAGGTCGATTATGAGTCTTGTAGTCTTATAATTGCTTATATCAGTTAATTCTGTCTTCAGACATATTGGGGGAAACATTCAATAGTGCTATCTACAGAGCTGTTCTGCTCTGGGTTGCAAACAAGCACTGATGGCCTACAGAGAAAAAAAAAGGCATACTGTTTAAATACTGTAAAAACTGCAAATGTCAATAAAAGGTGGAATAAGGCACCTGTACAGTTAGCAAATACTTTTTTTCACTCTGATTTCTAAGCTGGACAATGTCACCCAACCCACAGCTGTTTAAATAGGCAGCTTCAGTAGCTCTTTGGGCGTGCAGACTTGGGCACTTGGCCTGAGCTAAGCTAGGCACTGTGTCATTGAGCTGCCTACCATCACTGTGGGTGGTGGGGTTCACCATATCACTTGGACAAAACTTTGGTTCATACACTGTACCTGTCCTTCTTCCAACCAAAAACTCTTGGAATAGGGGAGCTTTATCAGGGATCACACACGGCCAGTACAACAAGAAATAAATTGAGCTCACTTAACTTTTGACATCTGAAAAAGGGAGGGTTACATCAGACCATCCTGAGCTAGGGTCTGTTTACAGTCAAAGCAGAGAAATTGGCACTTCTAGGGTGGGAGTCACGTGCCCAACTTTACATGTCTGCTTCAGGATGGGATGAATTGCACCACAGATCCCAGTGACTTATACTGACTAAATCTCAATTGATTTACTCATGGAGTAGTCAATGGACATATTGACTAGTTCATACAGATGTCTGCATTGCAGATATCTAGATTTACTCAGACAAACCTCTGTGTGGGGCCATAAATAGTTTCCTAACCATAGGTGTACTTGTCATGCAAAATGCTCTTGGCTATCTGGAACGTGAGTCTTGCAGGCATGACACAAGATCTACAGAAGACCTGCCTCCTGCAGTGACACTGGTTGGGTGGGAGATCCCCGGACATCTCAACTGGTCCCAGATTGTGTTTGGAACTGAACTGACTATATGCAGAAAAAGAAAATTGATTCCATTTTCAGACAAGCCAGGCTCCCACACTGCCTTTTATGACTAGAGAGTGGCAGCAGCAACAGATCGGGGTTGTGCATGTGCCCAGGGAAAGGAGTTTGGCCACCCGTGCCCAGCAGTCACATCATGCTCTAGGCTGTCCTCTGCCAGGCAGAAGGTCCTTCCTGCTGCCAACTTCAGGCCCTTGCTGCAGAGCTCCCATTGCAGTTACCACATTATGAAGTTTATCTTGCAAGCTTACTGAGCTCTGCTTCAAGAGTTGACAAGTTGCTTTGCCCTTATTAAACTAACTGAAAGGCAGCTTTGTTGTTAGCAATCCAGTCTAAATTTATTCATGGAAAATTTATCGTAATTTTCTGTTGTTCCAATTCCAACCTTTGGCTGAAACATTTCTTTCCCCTCACTTGTGCCTTCTCCTCTGTTTTACTCATAGGCAACAACACTTTCCTACAACATCCACGTGCTGGTTTTTTCCAAAGGACAAGAAAGGAGAACAAAGCATCCAGGTTTTCATCCTGGGGAAATGAACACATAGTCTCCTCATTTGTAAAGTAAAAATGCTGCTTAACTAACCCTATACATCTCTGTCCAGTTCACAGCTGGTAAGCAACCATTTTAAAGTGCAAAATATTTTTCTTCTCTAACATTTGTTAGACAGGATTAAGACTGGTCCTTCCTTTATCTGGTTTGGTATCACAGAGATTACATCAGGTGGGAGCATTGTTGTCTTTCAAGTCCAAAGGGTGTAACTCACTCATTTTCAAAACCAAAACCAGGACTGTCTCAGATTAAAGGCTGCTGAGGTGAGCCAGACACTTCTGTCTTCTTCTCTCTATGCTTTTCTCTACCTTTCCGTACAGCTTTCTCTACCTTTCCATACTAAAACATCAGTCCCGTTGCAAGTCATGCACATGAGGTAGAAGTCATTACAGATTAAAATGAAATATATAAACTTGAACATCAAATGCACTAATGAAGGCTGGAAGAATAAATAGTAAAAAGTATGATGGAATAAAACCATAATCCTTTCAGAATCTATGAAACATATTTCCATCGGTCTGAAGCTGTGCTCCAGGAAGGATATGAGTCTAGGACTAAAGTCCAATCAAAACTTGCCCTTACTCCAAGACATAGTTGAACTGTGAGAAAAAGAAAACTGATGCTTGATCAGACAGAGATCGATGCCATTAAGTGTCAATGGAGACTCTCCTATTTGATTTTATTGATTTGTTGGAGTTTAAAAGTTCTGCAGGTTTGTGTTAGTTTTGAAGATGCTCCAACAAGTCGTACGTTGACTGCCAACCAAGCTCTGACTCCCTATAGCTTTGGACACATGGTATCCTGGCACCTTACTCCAGTTCCTTGGACACCTGCCTGGTGGTTTGTCAAGAAACTTCAGTGATTTTCCTGACTGGTTCTCAGCAGCCCAGGCTCTCATGGCTTCTCAGGAGTTACCACTGGCTAGGGGAACACTCATCCTCAGCCACTTACTATCAATGAAGGCTTTTCTCCCTTAAACAACCCTAACAACGGGATGGGTCTGCAAAGAAAGAAGACACCAATTTTTCCTATGACCAGTTTTGGGATTTTAAGGGCTCTGAAGAAGATGCTGTAGCTTGTATGAAGATCTGAATTGATCTACAGACTTTACACTATAAAAAAAGAAGAGTAGTGGTGGTATCTTTGTTCCCGCTGTCTCTGTAGCTGTGCTAAATTCAGTTCAGCACTGTCCTTGGAGGGAATTTGGCCTTGTGTAAATATTGATTGACTATAGAAACATTCATTGATGATAGAGGGTTCTATAGAAAAGGAAATTTATGTCTAACATGCAACTTATCTAAAGATATTGATTGTCAGCAAATAAGAATCCATATGCATTCACCTCCTGACATAGCAACGAGCACGAGGCACAGGCACTACGGCAAAGCATTTGTGTTCTCAGGAGGATGCAGAGTGCCATGGGCTGAATGGAATATCAGTAGCTTCACAAGACTTTTAAATATCCAGTACTGGTGTTAGAAACTGGTCAACAATTGGTCTGTTTTACTTATTCCATCAAATGCATACATTCAGAGTAACGTTTTGTTTCCTTATGATAGCACGTAAGCTATGACCTTGAACAGTAAATCCATCAGTGGGTCATAAAGCAGCACAGGCTGAACACAGATCCCTGGGTTGTGAAGTTGTGTGTGAACTACAAGAACATAATCTACCTTTAGAAGGGACTCTTCATGAGTCTAGAGACTGTAAAATAGTTCTGCTGAGCAAACCATATAAAAGTTTATGAATCTCCATATGACCACCATAATGACTTGTGATGATTTGTACTGTCAAACCTTCAGCACAGCATATCTGTCTAACAGGATAGATTTCAAAAGGACATACAAAAATACCTGCCCTCCAAAAATCCATAATGTCCGTGAGTTCACCCTAAATCCCAGCAAATTTAACATAACCTCGTCACAGATTCCAGTGATGTTTGGACCAAGCCATTTATCCTGTTGTATAGAAAACACCATGAAACTGTCCAGGTCAGGTTTTGATGAATGGACAAGTTATAGGTGACTGTTGTGTGCTGCATCAGTTCCTCCCACGGTGGTGAGCAAAGCAAAACCATTCATTCCATTAGCTGTCAGAACACGGGCCTGGCTCAAGGAAGTGCTTGTCCTCTGCACAGAGATATGAATCCCGAGAGTTTTTGCTGAGCTAGTCTTAATTTATCTGTGATACAAAAGAGTTCCATGTGTTCATGAAATGAGCAACTGTTGTTGTATCAGTCCAACCCAAATACGCAGGGAAAGTCGACTGGACAAGCGTGAGAAGCAAACTGTTCACAGCAAGCTCAAGAACATTACTGGTAACAGCCTTTAAAATACCACACAGCCATGTCCTATGTTAGGAAGCATCTCCAGAACCCTAACAGCAGATCCAGCTGTTCGCTGTCTGTGAAGTTTTATGGCCCAGACTGGCACACCTGCTAATGTGCCCAAAGGGGGAAATCTAACTGGGTTGTAAAGATTAACAATTCGAGCTTGAAGCAAAAGACTTGGCCAACTTGAGCTGTTAGTGCAGAAACACACTGAAGACACACAGGCATCTGTGTATGTGGTTTTGGAATGAAATCAAGGAACAGACAGAGGTATAGCACAGGTTTTATCTTAGCTTTTTTTTATTACATCAAGCTAAAAAGTAGGCTTTTCAATATATAAATAATAAGTAGGTATGTAGCCTGTTTTTCTGAGGTCCTTAAGTGCTTTCTACTTCTGCTGATTTCAATGGCCACGGCTTTCATACAATAATTAGGTCACTTTTAGCAACCCATGAAAGCAAAAAGGCAGTGCTTCTGGTACCTCACACAGACCCTGGCTAAGGCCAGGACTTCTCTAAAGATTTACATATTAAGGGTGATGTATTTAGATATGGAAAACCAGAATGTTCTCTTACTGCAACTACCTAGGGTTCAGTGACACTTGTAAACCTGCCCAGATTCACTCAAAGATTAGTATAAATTTACTACTCGGAGCTTCCAGTGAACATATCCAAACTTTCAAGTTTGCAACAAAACCAAGAACATGTTCCTGCAGTTTTCAGTTTCAGGCTGCAAGCTTCCCAGTACTCTTGTTTCCTGTCCCTGATAAATGTCTTTTTAAGTGGTAGGACTCCCTTTGAAAGCATGAAGAGGTGTTCCCCTTTGAAAAATATCTTCTCTGTGAGATAGGTATCCCTATGATCAATTTTTCATGCTGTCCTTTTTCTGTCTTCGTGAGATTCTGATTCTCAAATGATAACCTCTTAAAGTCATTGCACATTTTATTTTCGCTGAGCTATCATTAAAAGTAAAGCCTCATCATATTTCTCCCAGATAAATCATGTTATTTTATGCAGGACTTTTTTTTTTTTTTTCCCCTCAGTGAAAATAGTACCACGGCTTCTTTCACAGAAGAAGAGAACAAATTGCAACATTTTTCCTCAAAGAGCTCGACATACTGACTCGAGCTGGCTCACCAGCAGTCAGGAATTGTGGGCAAATTGCTTCTAATTTTTAAGGGCAAAGTTGAGTGACTGTCAAGAAAAGCTACATTTGAGACACTCAAGCTCAAATGCAGATCTCTGTCATTTCTGTTAATAAATCCATCAGCTAGGTGCAGTCTGACAGGTAATGGTCAATAGCTTAAATTAGAGCCCAGAAGCAACTCACCGATATCCAACTGGTGGAATAAAAAGAGAAACAAGAATACTGTGAATTGTTATGCTTTTTAAAAATCATAGCTCTTTGTCTACCATTAGAATAAAAGGTACTGTCAGAGAGGTCATTGTCACGATGTACCCCGCTTAGGCAGACCCAAGATTTATCAAAAATCTCAGAAAATATTTGCTTCTCTGAAATTCCTGGTGTGGTTTCTTGAGCACTGATCCTGTAGAAGTCTCTCTTACAAAAAGTCAGCGGTAAGTGGAAAATCACACATCTGTTGTGTTGGTTTGGTTTGTGTGTGTTTCGGGCTTTTTTTCAAAAAAGAAGCCTTAGAAAAGTAACTGGCATTAGCTAGGAGACTGCATCTTCTTCACCATTACACTCATGTACACAAGGGAGGACGTCCCAATCCAGTGAAGAACTCTCCCAGAACAAAGACCTCTGGGAATGCCCTTAACCTACTGATAGTATCTAGAACTTACACCTATGTTGTCTATATGACTTGATAATATACAGTCCTTACACATATGCCATTCTTCAAAGAACCCATCTTTCTCTTTTTTTTTCTTTTTTTTTTTTAACATGGCCTCTCTACATGGAGAGTGTACCTTAAATTAGGCACATTTATTATGAATTAATAATTAATCATGCACTCTGGTTACTCCTTTAATCCTTCAAGAGGGTTTTACAGAATGAATGAACTAAGCCTAG
This sequence comes from Actenoides hombroni, assembly GCA_024336885.1. Taxonomy (NCBI): domain Eukaryota; kingdom Metazoa; phylum Chordata; class Aves; order Coraciiformes; family Alcedinidae; genus Actenoides; species Actenoides hombroni. Next base: position 66,264 of record WUAM01000369.1, on the reverse strand, counting down.
CAACTAGGGCTGCTCTAAATATTTGCATAGAGCCTTGAATCAGTACAAGCTGGATCTACTCTCACAGAGCCCAGTACAACATCCTCAAAAGCCTTTCCAGACCTAGAGTAAGGCTGTTTGCATAGCTCTATGGGGCAAATCCCACCTGGCTTCTTCAACACTGAAGTTCACTGGACTTTCAAAGAGCCTGCAGCATTGGTCTGCACCACCAGACTCTGTGGAGTTTGCCCAGCTATGCTCCTAAGACCCCTCTGCGACAGGTAAGGATTTGGGCTCTTGGTTTACAAACAAGCCCAGAGGCACAGTTGAAAACTGTGATCAATATACAGGCAGAATAAAAGAAAAAGAAGACAAGTCAAATGACTTATTATACATTATTCACTCAGCATCCCATGGAAGTGAGCAAATTCACAGCAAACTCTGGAAACATTGTGCTCTTCCAGTGTTGATGTATTTTAGTGGCTCTCCTGATCTTTTCTAATTTGCAGACATTCAGACATTCCCACAGAGGCAGGAACCCCTGGATAGTGAAGTTAGCCTGAGTATTTTTTTTTTCCTAAGTACTCCTTCAGGGTCCCTAAGAAGTAAGCACAAACCCTCTTAGACTCCTGCCTTCATCCTTCCTCCAGGGGACCACAGACCATAGACTGAAAATCAAACTGCACAGATTTTTCTCCTTTCTTCCAGACCAGTCTGTTTGTAGCTTTCTATATATATGATGCCCTCCCATTTTCAGAGCCTGTTCTAAATGCACTGAAAACCAGTCAAGGGCAAAACATACTCTTAAGGCAACATGTTGCAGCTCACAGACTTCGAAAACCGTGCATCAAAATCAGAATTTTTCCATGTCTTAAGATTTGTTTTCAACGTGTAATAGCTCAAAACTGCTCTTTTTTCCTTTTTTAAAGTACATAGTGCCTGAAATGTTTGTTTTTCTGAGGGATGGTGAATATTTGGGTATCATTAGGAATTGACCAGCCTCTACTCACAGGTCTCTGAACAAGGACTGCTCTATCATCTTCACAGAATCACAGAACATTAAGGATTGGAAGGGACCTCAAAAGATCATCTAGTCCAACCCCCCTGCCAGAGCAGGATCACCCAGATAACACTCTTGCTTACGTCCTGGTCACAGCAATATGTCTCTCAAGCCATAGAATTCAAATAACAGCCCAGAGAGACTGTCTTGATCTGCCAACTCATTTTGAGAAGAGGAAGGAAACTAAGTCTCAAAATACTATAAAGCAGATTTGTATGGTCAGCACATCTCGTTAACTGGTCAAGGAGAATACTTGTTGCTACCCACACTCTTACTCACATTTCCCACCAAACCCATTGAAAATGAGGGCCAATCCCACAGGCTACATGCAGTGTCACCTCCAGTGACAAGAATTATTTTCAGCTACTCTTCTGTACTTTCTGAAGTTAATGGTGATTCTGGAGGCCTCTTTGATCAACTGCATAATCTGAAACACAGTAAGTCTCTACAGAGAATTCTTTCAAATTCTTTCTCTTTGAAAGACAGCCCAGACCAGGTTCTGAAATAAGGAGCAGCCAGAAGTCACCAGCTCCATTTCAAAGACCTGGCTCAGATGGTACTAGTTCTGCAAGCACTGATTCACCTACGGCTCCCACTTGAATTATTGTTGTGGCTTAATCCCAGCTGGCATCTAAACCCAACTCAGCCACTGGCCCACTCCCCTCCAGTGGGATGGGGGAGAGAATCAGAAGAGTCAAAGTCAGAAAACTCATGGGGTGAAATAAAGACAGCTTAATAAGTAAAAGCTACGCATGAAAGCAGAGGAAAATAAGGAATCAATTCACCACTTTCCACCAGCAGACAGGTGTTCAGTCCTCTCCAGGACAGATGGGCTCCCTCATAACTCTGAACATCCTCCCACTTCCTTCCTCCTCCTCCAGCTTTACACACTGAGTGTGACATCACATGGTGTTGAATATCCCTTTGGTCAGCTGGGGTCAGCTCTCTCAGCTGTGTCCTCTCCCAGCCTCTTGCCCACCCCCAGCCTACTCACTGGTGGAGTGGGGTGAGGAGCAGAAAAGGCTGTGTGAGCCACTGCTCAGCAGTAATGAAAACATCTTGGTATTATCAACAGTGTTTCAGCACAAATCCAAAACGCAGCCCCTGTGCAGCACCTAGGAAGAAAATTAACTCTACCCCAGCCAAAACCAGCACAACTGTCTTGGTGCAATAGGGGGAAATCTGAAGGCAAATGCTCATAAAAAATTTAGCATTGTCAGAAAAAAAAAAAAAGAAAGAAAGAAAAAAGAATCATCCCAAATAAACTGGAGATACTGCTTTGTGCCAAGTCCTACAGCCTCCTTTAGAAGCCCTGCTGGTATTTCTGTTTACCAGAAAGCTTACATGTGAGAGGCACAATGCTTGGGTCACCTGCAAAGTCAACAGCTCCAAGCCCAGCCCTATGTTTCCCTAGGAGCTTGCCTCTGCCACCCAGAGCAATCTCTCTGGGCTTACAAGGAAAGAAAACCTCTGTCTAAAGAGAAATATTTTCAGAATTCCATCACTCTATCAGCCAAAGCGTAGAACTCACATGAAAACAGAGAAGGCATTGGAAAAATGAGATTTTTTCTAAAAACCAGAACTCTGTTCACATATGGACTAGTTTAAACACTATTTCTAAAGCGTTACTTTCTTGTTTTGTTGTTTTTTTTGAAAGAGTCTGACCATCCCAAATCATTTCTTACAAAAGTATCTGCTGGTCAGGGAGGACAGTAACAACTGATCTTGGCAACAGTTTATACAAAATTAAAATGATAAAGAGGTAGGTAATGTGCTCAAATAGGAGATAAGGAATGGCTTGAAAGCTACAGAGCATGAAGTACTTGATTAAAGGTGGCTTTTATCTTAATTCAAGTCAAAATTGCACCCTAGACAAATTTGCCTTAATCTGTTCAAGTAAAGAAGCAGCAGCAAGAGGAATAAGTCAGTATTTGAGAAGAAAAAGTGATGTTTTCATGCTAAATAATCTAATAAAAACAAGCACCCCTGTTTCTTGCTCCCTACACACAGTTAACTTGCTGAATTGTTTCTACAAATAGCACTTGTCAGTGGCTCATAAAAGCCATCAGTTGGTGCCTGGTAATGTCAACCTCTACTCTAATAAGTGGTTTTGCATGAATGCCAATGTTGGATTCTGTGTTTATGACTTCTCAGTGGCTTCCAAATGAAATGGCCTCAGGAACTGAGTCATTTTTTATGGGGCTACTCCAGTCTCAAACACACTCTCCTGAAGGAGACAACAAAACAAAACAAACCCAAAACCAAACCAAACAAAGACCAAACAAAACCCAAACCCAGAAACCAGTGTGTAAAAAACCATTCTGCAGACTTAAATGAAGGCTTCCCACCTCAGCAGAGTCTCCTGCAGGAGTCTCAAACTCAAGAGAGATAGAACAGTCCTCCCAAGAGCCAGTACTATATTCTGGAGGCCAGATAAATTTAAGTATCAGTCCAGCTGGAGAGTCAGCTCAAAAAATCCCGGAGAAATTGAGCCATCAAAATACTGGAGGTTATGGTGGCCCCAAGACTGACATCCCAACATATCTGCTCGACCTTCCATGCTACAGATGCATCCTTACTCATCCTGGACATAGCTAAGCTAGTTGTGTGTTGAGGTGCCATCCAAGGAGGTACTCATCTGCTCTCTTAGGATGTACTTTGGGACTGAAGAAGCCTTGAGGATTACAGCCTGGGTGACTTTCACAGATGAAGATGCATCTGTCTGGCACTCACCAGGGTCTTCGTCACAACCTATACTCTTACTGAGAGTTCATTTCTTGTATCAAAACATCCTCATTGCAAAATGCCTGTCACACTCATGATCCAGGATGGGCTCAGTTGATCCCTTGGAGCCTGGGGAAGATTGAGGAGGGGTGAGCCAGGAGGCCTGGCTGTGAAGTATCATGTTGATCTCATATGTAGGCTTTCAGTCTCTTCCTTCCAGCCACACAGTTATGTACGTTTAAACTTCTATGGCTTGTATTCATCCTACTACCCTTCCCTTTTCCCTTTCCTGCCTTTCCTCACCTTTTCCTCCTGTGATATGTCATAGATCACATCCCACATCAAAGGTTTGTTCCAAAAGGTTTTGCCAGTGCCAAAATTTCAAGTATGTCCATGCTGCCTCCACAAAGACATGATCTGGCATGGCTTTGGTACTCACAGTCTGTGCTGTTTCTGAAATTAGTGGTCAGTAAACTGACATCAAGCAGGGGTCCGTGATGGAAAGTGCACAGAGGAGATGGGCAAACATCGCAGGGTGCAAAGCCTGTTGAGGTGCTGAGGAGGGTGACCAGATTTAGTATAGATCCAAACTGGTCAATGCTTTTGCATCAATACAACATACCAGAGCTCGAGTACTGCTCGGGCCCCATCACGCTGCCAGGCTGGTCAGTCAGGATGTGCTGATGTCCAGCCTAAACAAGTACTCCAGTGTGGATTATCAGGGAGCCAGGGACTGACCCTGTAGTCACCTGATAATACAGAAAGAGCCTTTGGTCCCAGACCCAGAATGCCAAACTCTTGGTGCTGCTGTAAACTGTGACTTCTATACCTCCTTTTTGGGGAAAACTTTTCTGTCTCTCTGGTCAGGTGGAACAGAAAGAGGATATGATTTCAGCAAGACATTTATAGACTTGTAGGATTTGTATGGATCCATGATCCATGGATCCAGAATGATTGCCTTGCAAGATCTGATGAGATGCATGAACTTAAGACTCTGGCTTACACAACCTACAAGGACCAGTCTACTCTGTGTACTTAAAAGCACCATCTCATTCCATCTCATAGATTATTTTGTGTGTGAAAGGTTTGAGCCAAGAACTAGAAATCTTAAAATAATTTTGCAGGAAAGGTAAAAGTTTTTCAGCCTTAACTGCTCTCAGAAGCTTGCTTTTTTTTATCCAGTGCCATTGTTTTCAAAGGCTTTGCACAGGCACAGCTTCTTGGAGGCAAGAAAGACGCTGTGATGGTAACACACAAAGAATCTAATGCACAGTTTACTGCCTCTTTGCTGTGCCATTGTCTTAGCTGTAACAGTAAGAAAGTGCATTTGTCACCAAAACCAGGCAATGTTCTTGAAATAAACATAGGAAGCCACAAATTTATGGATAAGAAGGTGTCATTTTGCGAAACAATTTTCTTTTCAGAAATGCACTCTAAGCCACTTTCTAGAGTGGTATACATTGCAGTTTAAATGATTCATATACTGCCTTAATTCACAGTTTGTACATGATTTATTTTCATTTTTAATTTAAATACAAAAAACTCCTGGCAGTGTACTGATGGTGGGTAGGAAGAGAATGCAATCAGGATTTGGGGAGCTGTTGCCAAATTACAGCTTCTATAAAACCTGTTAGTAGTGGAACACTGGAGGTATTCCCTGCTGACACCACAACAGCAGGATTACATGCATGCCATGATTTCAGAAAGGACTTGATTAAAGTATTAAGCCCAATACCAAAAGGTATTCTTTAATTAATCTCCTCAGTACATTTCAGCTACAGTTTGTCCTTTATAGGTACAGAGTTTTTATGGTAACCTGAGCCAAATCTCACTTAATTTTGGTTTTGGTTTCTATATGATAGATGACAAAAATAAATAAATCTCTTCCAACAAGGCCATTATTGGTATTTTGCTAAATATTAATGGGCTAGTAAGATACAATTTCCCAGACCTGTCATGATACAGATATAAAATGCAAATATTTCTAGCAAGCTGTCAGTAAGAGAACTACAATTGTTCACATAACTTGTATTTAGGTCAATAGGTCAATAAGTTAATATGAACAAATGTGATTGCAATGTATTAACTAAAGTTAAACATAAGTACACATTTTTACAGAGGATGTTTTGTGAATAGTATTCTGTGATTCTATTTTCACTTAGTATGTAGCATTCCCTCACCTCTACTTAAATATAAGAAACACATTCCACATTCATTAGATGTTCTAAGCCCAAGGGTCTGGTATTTATGAATGTTGTATTTCATGTTTATCTCAGTAGCATACGAGTATGTGTACTGCTCCAGGCTGATGAGATTCTCCCAAGCCCGTAAGCCCCTGCCAAAGTTACTTTCTATCACATCTGCAGAGAAGCTCTGTGACAGAAATAATAATCTGCTGTGGATCGATTATGTTCACACTACCAACATAACTCTCCTGAATGGATCAATTAGAGTAAATGCTGCCAGCAAGGCATCCTACAAATGTGGAATGGTTACCTCTTAATGACTTCTTTCCCTAAAAATCTGAAGGCTGTAGTAATTTGCAATGCAGACATTAAAAAGAACTAAAACAAACCAACAAAAGCATTCCTTGCAATTGTTCAGAGATCAGGTACTTCTCCAGAAGCTATTATAAAGGGCAGTGCACTCTGAAAGCTTTCCAACCTACCTCAGCTGAGCCCACACTTCTGGCTGTGTGTTGGTTCCAATTTCCCAGGCCCATGACATTGAACATAAGCAGTAACTATTGAGTATCTGTCAGACATTTACAAATGTCAGGTATCATTTAAGCTATAAAGCGCAATGGAGAAACCACACCTTGGGCTTGGACTTCACATTCAAAAAAAAGTTCATGCCAAATCTACTCCTTAGATCCTTCTGCTTGCACGTTAAGTGCACAGTCTAATCTCTGAACCTAGAGCCCCCTGCCTCCACTGTACAGAGCAGAGTGAGATCTATGCAGGAGATGCATTGGGGAGTCTTGCAGCCCTTTCCTAGGGAGATGATCAACAGCTACGAGAATGAAGGGGTTGTGGGAGATGTTAAAACCTCTTGTATTGACTAATCCATTGATCAATTCATGGAGCCACATAAGTTTGTTTTAGAGCATCCATTTTCTTTAGATTGATGAGACTGATGAGTATTGTACAGGGTAAAAAGCTGCACCCATTTAATGGCAGTGTTAAGGCATTTTTCTAAGAAGGCTTTATGGTCTGGTACCCTGAAGAGTAGAAATCATTTAAAGACAAATCATTTAAAAGTAAACACTATCCTCATGGCCTCCTTCTGTCCCCACTATTGACAATGAAGCATCATCATTAACTGTAAGAATGGGAGCAGGTCATCAGGTCTTATCCAAATCCCACTGCAGACAGTAACTCAAGATTTCCCTGGATTTCAGTGTGAACCAAACTCTTACTATCAGAACCACAAAAATACTGTTGGGGGTTAAATTGAACCCCTTTAAAATGACTTGCAGGTAACTAGTATTGTTTACTACAGTCCCAAAAAGTGCTGAAGAAGAACTGTCTGTTTATACCTTGGGCCTGTCTGACATATTCAAGGTAAGCAACTGAAACAAAGATATCAAAACTCATCATGTGATGCTAACTTTGCCCTGCTTCAGTTATCAGCACACTAATAACACTGGTACCTGTGTGCTCCTGCTTCAGGCCTCACAGGAGACACTGAGGCCACTGCACAAGCATGATGGAGCAGAGTTGGACTGCTCTTTGCCAAAGCCATGGTGAAATTTAGGTCTAGTAGAGCAAGGGCAGTTTCTGCTCTCCACAAACACTCCACATTGGCAACAGGCTGATGACAGCACATTGCCTGAGTGTATCTTTATGCCTGCTTGTTAGAGATTCATAGACTTTAAGGTCAGTGGGGACTACCTGATACTCCAGCAAAACAGAAGCCATCCCATTCCATCTACTTACTCTTGTGCTAAGTAAAATAATTACTGTCTGGCTAAAGCCTGCCTTCCAGAAATTCATCCCGTCTTAATCTGAAGGCTGCAAGAGACAGCAAAGCCACCACTTCCTCTGCTGTCTTGTTAAACTTCTCATTTACTTCACTACACAGATCTAAGTCTGGCTGTCAGTTGACTGTGAAAGTAGCCTTTGTTAAAAGATAGAGGTGTCAATGCTGTTTGCAGAAAGAAGCCCAGCAATGTCTACAAACACAGGGAATTCTAAATTACACAAGTGTTTAAGTGAAGGTGAAACAGGTGGAGGAATGCAAAATCCTTAAGACTGTGTCCTTTAGATGCTCTGACCCCTTCTCAGCCTCCAAGGTGACAGCTTGTCTACAAATTTCTTGGGTTTACAAGGCTTGAATCTCCTCTCTCTCCCCATTCTAGAAAGGCATGAAGTCAAAGTTAATGGCACCATTAAAAGAAACATTTTTGGATATTTTGGATACAATGTGTAACAAGTGGGAATTTTACAGCTCTGCCAACTGATCAGCAAATACCTGCTAGCCTTGTAATAGAGAACAGTGACTACTATTGTCTACCTCTCAACAAGGACTTCTGGCCTTCTGGCCATGGTGACAGTAAGGCTCTTCCCTTTTACTCACTCAATATTTTGGTCACCAGAATTTTTCTACTGCCTTCTGTTATGGCATCTTTTTCTCTCTTTCAGTTTTAGGCAACTGTTTCCTCTATCCGTGATCTCTGAAATCATCAGTCTCCTGGCTACCTTGTTCTTCTTTTTTCTTTTTTTCTTGCTAAGGACAAAGCATTTAGACCTCAGAAAAAATCTCCCCTGAAACCTTCACTTCACATGGACCTTGTCAGATGAGATAGTGGCATTACCCACAACAACAGTCATCGACCTATATGGAATAAACACCAAATGCAGTTAAGGTACACACTTCACTACTAGATTTGACAATTGTTTGCTATCAACCAGAGATTACAGAATCTCTGTAAGCTGGGTTACAAGCACTGCAATGGTTATGGTGCTGCCTTCTGCTGTATCATCTCAGGTATCCCATCACTAGACCCATCTTTGGTCTCCTACACCCTCGCACTTCATTGCCCCTTCTCCCTGTTCCACCCTACTCTCTCTGTTGCTCATGGCCTTGGATGTCTGTATCTGCTGAGAAACATGTACAAACTGCAGTTTTTCAAAGATTATTACATTAGATGGGTGTTGACAGATTTTTTTAGAGAAAGGGCAAAAGCACAGAATTGAAATACAGATTTCTAGCTGCACACTTTTAGTCTTTGGCTCAAAACATAGCAGACTACAGCTTCTCAACATCATGAGTCAAAGAAGTCTAACAGATAACATGATATTTTTATCCCTAGATTCATTCTCTGAATATTTTTAGCTGAAATAAGAAAAGAAAAACAAACAGAAAAGACAGCAACCTGAGGTGTCATCTTGCTTGGAGAACTCACTTGGAACAGTTGAAGTTTGACAAACTTATCAGCAAATGTAACTAGGAATTACAATGGGAAATAACAGAAAACTAAACTGTATGAGGCACTACCTGCCTTGATCTGCCTCTGCTCTTCATGCCCTTGTGCCAACTGCTTGGCTTTGTCACATGGGGGAGAGTACAGGCTGACTCTCCTGCCTGAACTGTGCTAGTCTCCAAGGACTGAAGGAATTTGACTCTCTTACACTCGTTCCCTTTCCACCAACTATCTGTAGTGCCAGAGTGAATTTCAACGTAAGACAGAAGCAGAAAAATGTTCTTGGTACCTACTCCTTACAATGAACATCAAGGATCTGCACAGCAAAATCAAAACAAATGTGGAGTTTCTGAAGATGTTAGCAAGAGGAAGTAGGAGCCAATCTATACATGCAAAAGGGAAGAAGTATAAAGGCACTTATTCAATTGTAACTTGTCAGATTTGCAAGAATTTGGGCAAAATGTTTTATAGTACTTTTACTGCCACTATTGTCCTTTACATCCCTTTCTGAGGCTCTCCTTTACAAAGAAGTAATTTTGGAAACATCACATTTTCCATAAGGTAACTTTGTAAGTGCTTTTGCCTTCTTGAGTGGAAAAGGCAGCAACCTGGGCAAAGACGAATGCTCAGGTTGGAGCATGGGAAAAACAGGAAGCTGTGCAGAGTCCAAAAGCTCTGTTATACAATATAGAAAGTCACCAAGATGGGAGGAGGAAGGAGACAGGGCCAAAAGAAAGTTATAAGCTTGACCAATTTATCACTATTAAGAGTACCAGTCCTATGGATGGCTTCAGCACCTCAGCAGATCAACGTGGCTGTGACAAGAGAAGTCCTAATTTGCTCTGTTTTCATCATCAGAACATGGGGGTGTCATTAAAAAAGTTTGCTCTCCAAGCAGTTCAATAGGTGATAAATCTGTTTCGGTCTCATTTCTGAAGTTAATTATTCAAGGTCTTTGGTATCCAGCTGTGAGATAAGCATAATATCAACATACCAGGCTTTGTATCAGAGGGGTACAATTCTGGTAGTAGAGGCTTTCAAAGAAAATTCAGTTGATTTTCCAGGACGTATTAAAAGAATAAGACCATTTTCTTGTGTCCACAGAGGAGCAATGACCAGAATAAAACAATCAAGTTTTCTGGCATTAAAATGCTATCAAGAAACAATCTTTGAGTCTGACTGGTCACAGCCTGCCTTTACCCCATACAAATTGTTGGGCTTGAGTAGCGTAAAGAGTGCAAAAATTTCTTGAGCTTAAAACCCAAAACACTCCTGGCCCTGTTCAAAAATCAGCCTTTATCTTGATAGTAAAATGAAAAATCCATGAATGAGAAACAAGTCTAGATGTATATCTACATCTGTGGGCAAAAGCAGCAGGGAGGGATGAGAGAAGCAAAGTATAGGAGCAGTAAAGAGAAGACAAAACAAAGGAAATAAATAATCATGCAGAGACAAATTCTCAGCTGGGATAAATGATTGTTGCTCCATGAAGTTCAACACATACAGACAAATACAAAGCCCTTAGGTCTCATCTGTGGTAGACCAATTGCATTTAAATCTACACAAACTATTTTCAAAACTGATTGTGGGCAGAAGATATGAAAGTCACTCCACAAAACTTCCCTAGTACACTGATTTTTAAGACAACATAATTTCACCCAGGCTGACAAGGACATGTGTTTTTGACAAAGGGGGTTACCATTATTCCCAGTCAAAATTTGAAAGAGGAGTCAGGACTGTCCCTGACACAAGGCAGTGGCAGAAAGGCACCCATGCAGGCAGCTTCATGCTTTTCTGTCTCTCTCTTAAACTGGTTCCTGTGACTGTGGGGAACGTGTGAAGTTGTCCCATGCAACGTGATGCCAACAAGCCAGGGGTGGGGGCTGCCTTGGAGTTTCAAGGCAGGGACTACTTTTTACTCTGCACTTGTACAGAATTTTATGTTCTGGAATGCTGACTTAACCATGAGAGAGTGTATCTGCTTCCAGGAGCATATAATAAACATCTGAATACATTTCCTTTACATGTGTCAGCAAACTAAAACATCCCTAGAATAACTGAAACGTGCTGGGATAGCTCTCTCATGACTGAAGTGCTGTAGTGGGGGGATACAGACTCCTCAGGAGGCACACATGGAAAATGAAGAGGGGATTACTCTCTATGTGAAGTAGCAGTTCAGATATATGGAGTTCTTGTATGGGACTTGATGGAGGTGAGAGCTTGGGGATCAGAGTCAGAGGAGAAGTCCATGAGAGTCATATCAGGGTGGGAGCATGATACCAACCCTCTCCTCTCCTCACCTCATTAACAGAAATACTTCTTCAACTCTTTAAAACTCAATTGGTCCAGATTCAGCCTTTATTTTTACATTTTATGTACTGACTTTGCAGCACAGAAGGGTTTTAAAGTCACCTGAAGTTTGCTTGCTGAGCTGAGACTGGGAGCAACAGGAACAGTCCTACTAAAAAGCACTTGCTCACACACAAGCACATTCATTTTCTAATGACACTTTCACCCAGACGTCTATAACTAAACTCGTGCTTTAATGGGATAAAATCAGGAGACACTCCCAGCCTTTCTTAAGCTGAATGAATACTTTGGTGTTTTTACAGAGCTGTTCTTGGAAATAAAGCTTGTTTTGCGAGAAACCATTCGCAGGACTAAGCCCAGTATTTGTTTTGTTGTATTTATGTCATGAGAGCTCTCTAATAGGAAAAGATGTATGTTGTAAGTATCTACATAATGGCTTCCCTCCAAAAGGGCCATTAGAGGCTGTAAAATAAATAGTACTCATTTGATTCCTTTTGTAAATATACACAATTTGGAGACAATAATAACACAGGGAAAATAGATTAAACCACAGAAAACCACTGCATCCAAATGAGTTTATGAAATCAAGGGGAAAAAAACCAAACCACCACAAGATAATGAAAGAGTATCTTGTGGTGAAGGTCCCCAGCTCAGAAATCTCTTTAAGCATATGCTTAATGGAAGAAAGGACTTAGCAAGGCCCTATGTATCTTTGCAAAATGAAGGCTTTAGTTACCTGCAGACGTGTAAGAAAACAAACCCAGGTGGCTACAACACGTGCGAATTTGGGGTGTTCAGATCTCACAAAGCCAGTTGTATAATCATCCCCTCTAACCTACGGAACCTCTCAGCTCATCAGCCGAGACCCCAAAACAGGAGTCCACAATGACTTGGTTTTTATCCACCATGACCAGCCTTTCCAGGCAACCACCTTCTAGAGCAGCAGCCTCCATCCAGCATCAATGCCTGCATTCTTGGTTTGATTTAGGGCTTATATTTGCTGTTGTAAAAGTCACATTGCTTGGCCAAGCTCAATTTACCAATCAATTCAGACTATTCCGTGTCCATCATCCCTCCTCTCATTATTTATCACTACCCCAATACTGCTGTCATCACCATGCTTTATCTCAAAGCATTTTATGTTTGCCTTCAAAGCATTGACAGGAGTGTTAAACAGCAGTCTTAACGAGCAGTTCACCTGCCCAGTAACGATCCCAAATTTACAGGAATGTTTTGAGTTCTTCCCATTAGCAGCTTTTAATCAATTTAATACAGCCATGTTGATTTTCTATTTTTCTGTGTGCGACTAACGCAAACATTTCAGCAAAGCCTCAGTCCATCAAGCTGATATTATTCCCTTTACCAGCACAAGTTTGTAAAGCCATCAAGTAAAGTTATCCACTTTAGGTTGACAAGATCTATTGCCAATAATCTTAGGTAGATTAGCATTAATTGCATTAGTGTTTTTTAAATCCTTTATCAGTCAAATCCTAGATTGACTGTTCCATTATCTTCTCTGGGATCAATGTCATACTGAAGGAACTGTAATTACCCAAGTCATTCTATTTATCCTTTAAAAACATTGGTGTATTCACTTTTCTGTAATTTCATGGCCTTACCAAGCATTAATTTTAATAAATCTAACAGTACTGTGGCCAGATGAACAGCATTACTATAGCAGCTACAAGACTCCTCCAAAGAGACTGGGCTTAGTTCCTCTCTTAGCAGAGAAGGAAGAGACCCCCTTCAGAACAAGCAACTGAGTACCAGCCATCTTAGCACACACTCCATCACAAGCATCATCAAGAGCCAGGATGTCACAGGGAAGTCCAGAGCTGCCACTGGTACCAGACTCTTTCTCAACATAGGACAAATCTGTGCTCAGTTTGATATATGGAGCAATCTATACACTGCTCATGAGAAAGGCACATTTTCCAATTCTGGGAGAAATACTGGAGCTATCTGAAGATTCTTTGAAATCACAGAACCATAGAATCATCAAGGTTGGAAAAGACCTTTAAGATCATTGAGTCCAACCACTAATCCTACTCTACCAAGTCCACCCCTAAGCCATGGCCCCAAGCACCACATCTGTACGGCTTTTAAACACATCCAGGGGTTGTGACTCAGCCACCTCCCTGGGCAGCCTGTTCCAATGCCTGACAAACCTTTCAGTGCAAAAATTTTTCCTAGTCTCCACTGGTGCAGCTTGAGGCCATTCCCTCTTGTTCTGTCACTAGTTATTTGTGAGAAGAGACCAGCACCTACCTCTCTACAATGTCCTTTCAGGTAGTTGTAGGGAATGATGAGGTCACCCCTCAGACTACTTTTATTCAGACTACACAGGCCCAGTTCCCTCAGATGTTCCTCACAGGACTTGTTCTCCAGGCCCTTCACCAGCTTAGTTGTCCTTCTCTGGACCTGCTCCAGCACCTCAAGGTGTTTCTTGTATTGAGGTGCCCAAAACTGAACACAATACTCAAAGTGTGGCCACACCAGTGCTGAGTACAGAGGGACAACCACCTCCCTGGTCCTGCTGGCCACACTATTTCTAATACAAGCCAGGATGCCGTTGGCATTCTTGGCCACCTGGGCACACTGCTGGCTCATGTTCAGCCAGGTGTTGATCAGCCCCCCCAG
>WUAM01000369.1:13514-52026 GCA_024336885.1 Actenoides hombroni | reverse complement strand
ACCCCCAGGTCTCTTTCTGCCAGGCAGCTTTCCAGCCATTCTCTCCCAAGCCTGTAGCGTTGCAGGGGGTTGTTGTGGCACAAGTGCAGGACCCAGAACTCGGCCTTGTTGGAACTCATACAATTGACCTCAGCCCGTCAATCCAGCCTGTCCCTCGCAGAGGGACTTGGCTGTGCAATTCAGGAATTGCTGAAGGATCAGACTGATGAAGCCTTTATACCCTTTAGGAGTGGATAGGGAGCAAGAACATTGTGATCCCCACTGTGAACAGCTAAGGGAACTACAATTTTGTATCACACAACTCTGGCACAATTTTTTTTACTGTACAGTAAACAGGGTGGGGCCAGGCACCAGAGTTTCAGCAGTAATTATGCAGATGATAATTTCTTTTGTGGGTTTTTTTGTGTTACCACTATAATGTGACTTAAACAACTTTTTTGATTTTTTTTTTTTTTTTAAACAGTCTTGTAATAACAAGAACAGTAAAAAAAGATTAATTCCTCATCTCCACTAAATCATGCCCTAATGCTTCAGGAACAATCTTTCAAAAAGGACTGAAAGCCAAACACAGCTAAACACTGGGCCAGTATGATTTATGGGGTTTTAATTACATTACTACTGAAATCAGTCACCTACTTAGTTTGCCTCACTGAATTAACAGTAAGGTATTGGGAAAATCACAGGATACATAATAAATACTAAACATGACCCTATGAATTAGCAAAACATAAATAGTTTGATTTACACTTTATAATATAAACTTTTTACTCAACTTTCGAAACAAATCTTTATGCCAGTCTCTTAATTTCTGCTTTGCTGTTCACTAAATACAGCCTTGACAAATGATTAATTCTCTTGGCCTTGCTCAAATTGCATTTGTTTTTGTTCAACTGATTCTCTTCTAAATTTGGAAAGAGGTCTTCATTTGGCACCTAATTTAATATAAATGAAGAAGTACATACAGATAAACCAGCCATGTTGTCAGGGGATGTAGCCTATTCATTCCCCCAGCTGATAGATTTTGCCCTCACAATGGCTGTAAGACACTAAACCTGCCCGTTGCTTCATACAATATGCTATACAAGATACTAAGATACAGCTTCCCAATATTCACTCGGCTGCCACTCTTGACACTCGTTGGCTATAAGGTGCAGATAAATACCAGTCTGCTACATACATACCCACAATGGCATGGCTGAAGACCCCTACCTGAGGCTGAAGAGCGAAGGATTTTATGGAGTATCTCCAACAGAACCCTTTCTTCCCCTCGAGTCCAAAACTTCTCACATTCCTCAGCATCCAGAGAACAAATCAACTCAAAGGACTCATTGTCTGCAAGACAAGATGGGAAAAACACCGTTATTGAAAGTTTTCAGTGAAGGATATGTTGGTTTTGCTGCCGTTGTCGTTTGCTTTTGCTTGCGGGTTTTTTTAATATAAGTTTCAAAGGTTTAGAAATTCTCAAGTATGAGGTGACTTCACAGTGAAAAATGATGCACTTAGAAAATGTCAAAAGCAGAATGTTTTGCTGCCTTCAAACCCCTTGCTTAAGTTTGCAGGCGGTGGCCATGTGTGATAGGGAGGGACAGGGTGGCTTAGAGCATTCTATTTGCTTTGAGGAAAATGTTGTCGAAGCTGATAAATCCCTGTTGATCCTTTACATATATATATATTTGTGTAAAAGCACAATTTTCTCACAGAAAATCACAATAATAGGAAATTGGAATCAACTCTGGAAGCAATCCCATCACTTATCTGCTCTGACACTGGTATTAAAGATCCTCAGGCCCAAATCTGGGAGTTTTACTGCTTCACCAATGGATGTGCTTCTGCTTGTGGCTACTGTGAGCCTAACCTCCCTGCAGACAAAGTGTTGAAGAAGGATATGCAATGTACACTCAACCCTCTGCATTTAAAAAGTGTTCACACCTTTAGCAATGCAGCATTTTCTAATAAATTACTGAAACTGCCTCAAAAGTAAGCAGTACAATTCTGAGCACAAATTCCAGCCCTGTATGCACACTCATTTGGTTCATGGAAATACTTGCACCATTTATGGACACACACACCAAGTTTCTAAGGCATCAGAGTAACACAAAATATCTTGCCATGGTTTGCTCTTGGCTTTGGATAAGAATTACTAAATGGGTGCTTGGCTTAACTGTCAGGGAAAGCGAATATAAAAATAATAGGTAACAGCTATTTAAAGCAAATGATTCAAAGCATCTCCATTAAAGAATCACCATAAGCAGCAGATGAACAATTATGAAGGGAGCGCAGCACTTTTCCTTCTTAGCTGTTCCTTTGTGAGAAAGGAAATGGATCAGGTAAAAGACAGAAAATCTATATCCACTTTTTTCTAAATGGCTTATTACATCAGAGTAACACCTCCATATCATATTAGCAATTTTATAGCTTAGCCTATCGGATTCACATGAATTTGATATCTGGTTTTACTCACTGAACAGAACTCACTGCAGGCACAAAGGGCTACACTGTACCTGTTGAGTACAGCCCTGCTACCTTGTTCTCCTTCATGCTTATGCCCTTCAATGGAGCTTTCCAGCATATAGTCATCTTTGATACTCATCTCACATGTAAGTGGTTTTGGTTGTTTCTTCACAAGGCATCAGTTTTCCCAGATCAGATGTGATTCCCTGGACCCCTGCTATGACAGAGACTGGGGAAGCACCAAGTGTCTAATGTGCAGTCAACTACTAGCGAGGGGTGAGGACCTCAATTCATCAGCTCCGCTGGAATAGGACATAATGTCCATGCTGGGATGTGACAGAAGGAGTTGTGGTCTGTGCATGGGAAGGAAAGCTGTGTCCCATGGGGATCCCTGGGCAGTGCTTCACCCCAGTGGCTCTCCAACAGTCACCACATGCAACAGGGACGGACCCCGGGGAGCTCTCAAATGATCGAGTTCAGGTTTCAGAAAACAAGGGCCCAAACACTTCATAGCCCAGATTGATTAAGACTGAAGAGCAAATCCTGTAGGAAACTGCAATCTGTTCTCAGATATGCTCCCAGTGGCAAGACAGGGTCACTTTTTGGAGTAAATTAATTGCTGCCTGCCCCTCAAATGGTAGAAATAACCACCACTTTGGACTCATTGATAGCAAAAGGATGGTTCTGGATGATGAATGGGAAGTCCCCTGTCCACCTCACGTGTACAGACATCATGGGGAAGCATTAGTCACTTTTTCTGCTGCAATGGGTTTAAAATAAATTCCTTTTATAAGGCCTTGCACATCATTTCATTGTGAAATAGTGCAGTTCAGAAAAGGAGAAACAGGACACAGACTCCTTCAAAACTGTTCCTCACGCAGAGGTTGCTATCAGATTTGTATTTGGAACATGATGATAGCTGAGCTCCCCATCCATTTCCCCCAAAGAGACTCTCTACACCTTCACAGTGGGATCCCCACTCTGACCAAAGTACAAAATAATGCAAATTCCCCCCTTTCCTGAGAAAAAGAAGCAGTTCTGTTCAAGTGATTCTAGCAGATACAACACACCAGTACCGGCCTCGGGGAGACAATGTACAGAATGTTATAAACCATAACTCTAAATTATACAGACATGTCCCTTTTGCTTGAAAAACACCCTCATGCAAGCAAGCTGTGTTGTACTGTAAATTGTTAACAACGCATCTCCTCAAATTAATCCTGATATAGCCACCCACCAAGACCTCCATGGAGTAAGGATGCGTAACTGCCCCCGTTCTCCAGTGAAGAAACAGAGCCACAGAAGTATTAAGAGCAAATAGTCTAAAACTTTGACATAAAGAGCCTTTGGCCTCCTTTCTGACTGTAAGTTAGCTTCTGATGCACTTAGGTATTCCTTATAAATATGACCCAAAAGAACTTAAATAGGAAGTCTGTGAGAGAAACATGTAGAGCCAAACCCTGAGCGCACTGACAGGCTCTAACTCCTCGAAGCAACCTCTACCCATCTTTCTATGCAATCTCTACCTACAGCCTCTTCTCCCATTCCTCTTCCAGGTGTCTGGCTGCCTGCATTCAAGGTCTGCTCCCACATGATGACACCTGTAATCTTGGATCAGATTTCTTTGAAATCGGGACGGTTTGAGAAAGAGGTACAGGAATTTTCCAGACTCCAGCCGCACCCCGTGCCAGCCTCTCCTGTCACAATCGTCGCTCCTTTGCTCACCGCACGGCCCTGCTCTTGCTGTTCCCTGACATACAGATGCCAAGGCTAATTGGTGCCAGTTACATGCTTTACCTCCAGCACCATTCCTCTGCTGGATGTGACTGGAAGCACAAAAATGAGAACAAAAGCAGATGTGACTGAGTAAGAATTTGGGGCGGTCTTTACAACATGTCTGAGACTGTCACAGAGAGACAAATTCGAAAGAGAGGACTGATGATGTGCTTGCAAAAACCAAAAGTAGTACTTAAACAACAGCGAAAGCAAGAGGAAGAAAATACAGTTCCTTGCAGGATCTGCTGAACAGCAGCAGCAATGCAAGAGGGAGGATGGAAATAGCCAGCCAGGGCCAAAGAAATGCTAAAGTGGCACCCCTCATTTTAGCAGGCTGCCTGTGGCACAAATCACACCCCGGGAAAGTGCATGTCTGTGCCAGGGCACAAAGGTCAGAAGAAGGTTCAGGAAAGTACACAGTGATCACTGTTTTATTGGAGCTTCAGAAAATCCTGGATCTCTGTGGAAACATCTGAACTTTGCTAAATCAAAACATCTGGAAGAGAAAAATGCTTTGTTGGTATTTTCAGACTGTATCACCAACAGCTAATCTCACTAACAATTCCCATGTATTCCCTTCTCTTACATCTGGTCTGAGTACTATGCATGTACTGGGAAATAAAATGTCCTCTGACTAACAGGCTTAAGTCTACTGAAATTCTGTCATTCACCCGAAAAGCACAGTGTCTTATCCTTAAGTGGCCTCTGGTACTCCTCACACACTAGCTGGCCTGGGTCAAGTAACACTTACTAGTATTTCATCAATATGGGAAACCAAGTTTTAGGTCTTTGGTTTTTACTCTGGCTTTTCCAGACTTTTCCCTGCTGGAACAAGCCTTTAGCTAGCCCCTTGAAGAGCTAAGAATGAAGACAGAGAAATACCCCAGTGAGCCAAGTGAAGACTATCACTCCCCATGGGGTACACCACCCAGACAGCTGGGTCAGCCTGAGTCTCAGTCACCTCCCAGTTGTGCTCTTTTTTGATGCAAGCACAAAAGTGGTTCTCCCTGGGGTGGGCATGGGTGCCCCTGGGTCAGTGTGCCTGTAATCAACACCCTGCTCCCAGGTCTGTTTTCTGTTGCTGCAGTCAGTCAGGGTTCACAGTGCAAGTGGGTTTTCAGCCCTATCATCTTCCACTTGATCTATTTGCTGTCTCTTCATGGAGCAGAATATCTGCTTCACCCTTGTCCAGAGACACTCTTCTCATGCACTGGCCACAAAAGGTAGTTTAATTCCCCTTTGACCACATCAACCCCAGCTCCATAGCTCCTGTTAGTGCCACCTACTATCCAAATCTCCACGGGCCCTTTGGAGTGCTGCCTCTCCATCTCAGGAGTGACCTCATTAAACCCATACACTTCCCTGGATTTCCTTGCTTCTGGAGGTCATTCACTTCCACCTTCTGTCCATTTAACTGCACCAGAACAACCTCCAGAGATGCAACCTTTTGGCCTAGGATCTCATTTCTGATTTACATGCCATCATTCAGGAACAGGTCTCACCAGCACGCTTCTGCCTGGCGTATGTATGCTGATGATATTACAAGTACGCGCTGAAACTGCCTGTTCCTGAGGTGCCCTCAAGGGTGTCTGGCTCTCTGACAGATATTCACAGTTTTATGAGCAACAATTTTCCAGAGGTGAACATAGCAAACTGAAGCCACTGGTTCCAGGCAGATACATATGTTGACTTTTCAACCCAAAGCTAAAATCTGAAGTACATTAATTTTATTTTTCCAAGGAAGCTATGCTCCAGTGCTGCCTCCAGAATGCAGTATCTTTCACGCAGTCCTGTTCCTCAGACTTGCCTGACAATTTTTTTATTAGAAGGTGATGCCTTAGTACTGCTGGGTTTGCTGCTTGTGTCGGTAGACTGACTCTAACTACTGCCCTTGAAATGGCAAGAAGCAATGCATTCAGAGCAGCAAGGAAAAAAAGAAAAGGAGAGTTGGGGCAGGAAAGATTCGATAAGGTCTGGCTCACGTTCACTTAGACACGATTCAACCTTTGTCTTCATGCCCAGTCAAGGGAATCTGCATTATGATTTATCTCACCCTAGAACAGATGTCTAAGCAATCACATACATCATCTCTAAATTGCTCCTTGCTCTTAATTGACTGAAAAACGAGATAAAGTAAGATAAAATGGTTCCTATCTCTGAGAGGAAGAACACAAGTACTCAGACTGATCCCACTCTACCTAATTTAAACAAGTTTCAAGGCTTCCTTCTTATCCAGACATGATAGATTTGTGGGCAGAATCAATTCTCCTTAGGAGGCAGCCACTGGGAGCCTAGCTGGCCACTACACATGGACACCCACTTGATAACCTGACACAGACGATGCACAACTCTCCATTTACTTGCTGTACTTCTCCCCTGTCTCTGTGTAAGAAGTGTGGGAGTATAACATGCTGGTGGAGATGTAGGTATGGGGATCTATTAATGTTATCTACAACAGATTGCCAACAGCAGCTGCTGTGATCTGCATGAGGGGCAATCATGATTCACAGGTTTCCCCTGTTCAGAGTACAGCCTTTCCAGCACACATTTATATTCAAGTCTGGTCCTTGTTATGTGTCCCAAGGGTGCATCAGCACTAACATTCAGCAGGAATAAGTTTTCTAACGTATTAACAGTGTTTGATCAAGTGTGAGGTCAATCTTTCACAGGCCTGTCACTATGTCCCTTCAAGTCTTTTAATCAGAATGGGTTGCTTTGTTCCAGTTATCTACCAGGAATAAGCGAGTTTGCTTTCATCTTTTTAACTCAGGGTTTGTTTGGCAGAAGTCAAAACAGCCTGAAACACAAGCTGTATGTGAGACCCACCATCTATTTCTAGAGTGTCTTCACTATCTCTGCTCAGGTGAGGGCCCAGGTTCACCATGTCTTGTGCTGTCAGCCAGCTCCATCCACCTGATACCTGGAATTGATTTTCTTATGCTTAAATACAGTCGGAATGTACTGTCATACCCCAGCTCCTAACCTGATTTTTTTCCTTTGGCTACAAGCAGCTTCTTACTCTTGGATGAAAAGCTGGAGGATTTCTTCAGAAGAAGCTCTGATGTTTTTCTGCCTTAAAATAACTAGATTCATAAATAAAGCAGAACTCTGCCCGTGGAATCAGATCCTGCTCCTCAGTATGTGATCACAGGAAACAGAGAAAGGCCTCTGTGGCCTTTGTGACTCTCTCTGCTGCGTAGTTGAAGTGTTTATGTGCAAATAAAGCTAAGCTTTACCAAGTTCTCCTGTCAGTGATTTGTCTTCCACAAGTTTAAGCGATTCATCTGACCTATTCTGGGCATCTTCTGTATGACAAGGTGAAGTGTGTCTGGATCAATAGTGTGATTCTTCTCAAGATAAAGATGACATCTGAGATAGGTCAGATGATCCACCCCCTAAACACAACTATTTATTTCCCTTGATTTAAAAGGGTGATACCTAAAGTTAGATGAAATCAATCTTGGCAGAGAGGTAACACAACACAGATAAAGTAAAATAGAGTTTGGGAGTCACACAGCAGTTCAGGGGCTGAATGTGGAAGAAAAAGCAGTTTCTTCAGTCAGTTGCAGCATTTCTGTCCCATTGAAACTATTCTCCTCAGAGCCTGTGAGCAAAACCAAGTATCCAGAGTTTGATACTTGGGTTGAAAGGCCAGTGGCAGAATAGACACTGAAACAGCCTTTATGCATCATAAAGAAGCAATAAAGGGCGCAAACTTGTTTTTCCCATTTCAGCTTTGCAATTCACTGTAAATGGGAAAAGCTCCCAATAGTGTATATAGCATCCAGAGTTCATAAGAGCACTTGTAAGACCTGATGGAACAATGTCATCTTCTCTAACATATCTATGGCAACAACAAAAAAAGCCTCATAAAATTGTCTAGGAGAAACAATCAAATCCTAACGAAATTACAAGAGGCTGAAAACAAGGCTGCCAACAACAGCCATGTTATTCCAGTCCACGCTCCACAAGAGTTGCATTGCAATGGTCTTACTTCTCAAGGCTTTGTTTCTAAATAAAGACCTTGGCAGGTGGGATATGTGTTTTACTGATCTATGACTGACTAAATATTCATCATCCATCAGCCCATGGAAATACAGTGAGAACTCCAGTATGTGTTTCACAGATCTCTGCACTCTTTTATGCTCCATTAAGTGACCGAGCCTACAACAGGGGCTGTCAGTGCTGAAAACTGGTCAGCAAGTTAGCTAATTAAGAATGCACATGTCACTAGACAAACACATTCAGAAATTATAAGGTGTCATTAGGTATCTTCATGGGTTTCTGTTCACGTGCATTCTCGCCAATAGTGTGACAACCTTGCAAAACTGCATCCAAAAACAGCCTTAGTGAAGCACAGGGAAGGGACTTCTCTTTGACCAGTCACAGTAAGAGGTAAATACTTGTGATGCATGACTTTTATTGCTATTGGATTTTTTTTTTCTTTGTTTTCAAACAACAAGTAGTATTTTCTCAGGAGAAGAATAATGTTTTCTCTCAGTTAGCATTTCTTACCTGCATACTTTTCCTCTTGCTATGGGTTTGGTCAGGATGGCATACCTATGTCTTTAGTGCCTGATAAATTTTCATCTCATCTAACAATATTCACAGTGTGAGAATAAAAATTCCAGAGGTTCACCAGACATCAGTTTACTTTCTCCTCACCTGTATCTGGAGCCAGTTTTGTAGCAGTGTTTAACAGCGCAAGGTAAGAGCCACTGTCTGTGAGGATTCACTCCCTGCATTCTTGATTCAGAAACATGTTTTTTTCTCCTGTTAAACTACTCCAGCCCTGTTCCATAATCTTGCTTCTCCTAAAAACACTTGAAAACTTATCACAGACATCAATACATACAGCATAGAATATAGGTATTTGTAAGTGAAATCAGAATATCACCTCATCTCAGTGCAGAAAAAGGTAAATTTGATGTTAGTTGCTCACTCTCGAGCTTCTTCCTAGCTGTATCTCAGAAGTGTGAAATAACAGCAAGAAACAACATGCTAGGTTGGCTGTGCAAAGCCTGCTCTGTCAGGTTTGTTTTTCAGAGCTGTGTGATGCCATATGGTACAAATACAGCCCCAAATGCCGTGGTTGGCTTGCAGTTGGAGGGGATTTTCCTTCTGTGTCACTGTGAAGATCTCCTCCTCTCCTGTCTTGCAGCCACTCTGCGGGTACATGGTATCTGTACAAGACTGGCAAACAACCTAGTTGGGGTGAATTAGGAAGCAGCATTATCACCCCAGCAAAATCCCAGTACTGACTGCTGATGAACTGAGAGGTAGGAAGGGGAAATTACACTCTAAAGTTCAAAAACAGGTCCCATTCCTCAAGTTACTCCCCACCCCACAGACGAAGGTTGGCTGTAAATGGATAATCTCAGGAGCAGGGGTTTGAACTTTGCATTGGTTCCTTTAAAACAGTGATTGCAATGAGCTCAGTGAAACAGAAATTTTATTTTTAATGTATCGGGGATTTCAGTTATCTGCAATAGTTCAATGGAGCAGATGGTGAGATGAAAAGCAAACCCTGCCTTAACACTGAGCAATGCACTGTACCTGTTTCAAACCTGCAGAGTGGAAGCCCTATGGTTTAACCGTGACTAAAATGCACTTAGATTCAATACCTTTACAAGAGCAACAAAAATCCAGTACAGTAGAGCTAAACTCCAATAGACAGCTTCAGTAAAATGAGGAATCTTGTTAAGAAGTTAAAACAGGCAGCTATGGGAATTAAAACCTTTTAGGCAGTATGGAGACTACTGAAGGATGTGAAACTGGAAGCACAGCATCAGTGAATACCACCCATTAAGAAACTCTTGGAAAAGGATAAAATGAAACCAGTGTGACACAGAAAAGGGGAAAAAAAAAAGGTTATTAGAATTAAGGCAGCATCATTCAACAGACTGAAATTGTACCTAAACTAATTAATGATAATAAAAATAATAGTGACGTGTCATAAATTAATTTTAGTAAACACAAAATAAATTAGGCAGATAAAAAAAAAACTTTGAGAAGCAATCAACTAAAAGATTAAAGCACATAGTAATTTCTTATTCCAACATACCAGGAGCAAAAGGCCTGCCCAGAGAGTCTGTAGGACCAGCTGATGATCCCAGTAGACAAGGAACACTCAGGGAAGACAAAGTCATTGCCAGGCAGCTAATAAATTATTTGTACTGGTGTTTGCTGTAGAAGAAACTGGGAAGAGTCTTGTATACTCTAAGGTACACTACAGGCATGTTTGAGAATGAAAGGATTACAGAAGGTAATAGGCAATTACAGAATTACAGAAGGTGCAAATAGGCAAAGTGAACCCTAGCAACTGGCCAGGGCATCCACACCTCCTAAGTGAACCCACTGATGAAACAGCTGAATTATCAATGGCTACATTTAACCTTTCACTTAAAGCTTCCTCAGGAACTGCAGAGGGTGGAAAATAAAAGGATCACAGAGGGACCTGGATCACTAACAGCTTGAAAGCTTGATAGATGCACTAGGCAAGTTAGTCGAAGCTACAATAAGGAAAGCAAACAGCAACCTTCGATGCAGTGTGATTTGTTTCCCATTTGGCAACCCTCATACTCAATCTTTGGTCCAGTAGTCAGTCCAGACACTGCTGCTGCTGTAGCCATTGCCCCAGCACTGCTTGGTGCTGTCCCTATGGCAGCAAAGGGCTGGAAAACGCAACGCAACTGGCTGAACTCCTCCAGTCCAGCGGTCTCAATACAGTCGAGACACAGGCTTTTCAGAGACAGCCCCTCCATGGTTTTGCAGGAACTGAGCCCAACCAGGGGTTTGGTGAGCAGCAGCAGAATGCAGTGCTGGCATTATTGGAGTTTTTCTCTCAGTTGGTATGGTAGCTCTTACATTCCTACAGTCCTGTGGCATCTTGCGCTGGCTGTTTGCAAAGGTCCAAGCACCATTTTGGTGCTGCTTTAATTCATTGCAGCAAAATTACTGTTTCTTCAAACTAGTAGTGGATATAAGCATTTCTGCAGGTAGAACATCAAAGAAAGGATCTGATTTGTCAAAAAGACTCAAGAGAAGCTAGTTTCAGGAAGCACTTAGTGCTAGTCTAATTCTATTTCTTTTAAAGCCAGGCAAACTTCACCGCAGCTTTTTAGTTTTTAGTTGAGTAGTAGAGAGTTTATTTGCACTAAGAGCTTCAGCAGTGCTACAGGGCAGCTCTGCTTGAACATACAGATGTAGATAAATGACCTCTCCACTCACTTCTGGTATGCAGCACAGCTCTGAAGTAGTTTACTGTTTGGGCATGTTTGATATCCAGGCCTGGCTAGATTGTTTCTGGAGGTATTGATTTATCAAATCACAAGACATGGGGTCATGATCTGAAAGTACAAACACAAAGGTCTTTTGCTTGGCTGTTGAAAAACATCTTCTCATGGTCGTCCTCCTCAGAGCTGTATCCTTCAGCCTGCTTGTTGTTTCTCACCCGTCAGCACAGATCTTTTACAGCACAAAAAGTCACACTACAGCAAGGCAGGCAGTGATAGCAGCCATAGAGTAGCCAAGTACGTAATAAAGACTGCTGGTGTGCAGGTTACAAACCTGTCCAGAAAGCAGCAAACACTGCTGTCTGGGAGAAAAATGAATCCTTACGGTCCTATTTGTTCTCCCCTCTTAGAAGCCAGTGTGTTGGCTTGTGGAAATGTATTACTGAATGCTGAGAAGCAGAAATCTCTAGAGCATTGGTCTCTGCAATTTTCCTCTTCCCCTTAAAATTCGTATGGGTTTCAACAAAAATAAGTAACAAAAAGAGCCAAAGCCAGAATCCTTTCCTTGTTTTGACTTTCCACATACAGGCAGAGACATGGTTGGAGCTTCCGACAGGGACCCCACATCCCTTGATCTGGTAAACTGTGATGTGACCAGGAAAAGTATGTCCAGGCTTGCACATCAGATACATCAAAACAGATAACTACAGCAGAGATTTACTAGCTATTTCACACAGAAAGAGCTCCTTTAATTCTCTCTCTAAATCTCTTAGCCACGTGGATTTTGCAGCCTGATAGTGAACTGAATGATAAAGTAACTGAGTCAGATACTGCTGCCAGTGAATTTTGCATGGCAAGTGCTCTAACATATCATAATGATGGGCAGTAGCACCAATTGCTGAGGCTGATGGACAGGCTCATCACCTGATCTGAATGTAGCAGGAGGATATATCTTGTTCATCTGTAATTCAGGACTAATACACCCCATCCTCCTCTGGAGCACAGGGACTGCACACAACACCATCCCTCTCTCATCATTGGGATGCGAGGTGCATCTGCCTTGGAGAAAAATTCTTGGAAGAAGCACTTTTCATGTCATTTCTGCAGTTTCCTTCAGAATGAAAATCACTTCCTTTGTTTTGTTATGAAAGTAAAACTGTGCTTTTCTGTATGGGTCAGCAAGTAGAAGAGCTGCTCTTTTTTTTTTTCCCCCTTCTTAGTGATAGAATTGGTTTTATCTGCTTATTAAACCTAGGTCTTTATGGTCAATATCCATTTAGGCAGAGACCTAACAAACACATGAATGGAAATATATTAAAGTATAAAAAAAAAGGAAAACAAATTCTGATCCTGGTTTTGCCACAGTAAATCTAAACCAGCTCCACTGATTTCAGTAGTAACTGCCCTTGCCATGCAGCTATCATCTCCTTGTGCAAGAAATGGTAATGCAGGAGATAGCAGGAGAGATGTGCAATTGATAGATTCTTATGCTTCCTAAAATTGATGATCCATTGGGCTGCAACATCCTACAGGATATTTGTGTCTTTCATTAATTGCTTCTGCTAAGCAAATTTATTCCAGTTCAATTCTAAACCACCGTGACTGGCCTAATTTCAATAGCACACAGACTGTTCATTTCAAGTAAGGATTTGTCTTTAGGACCACATAGCTGCAACATCAATTCAGACTCCAAGCTTTCATATATAGATGTATGTTAGGAATCATTCACAGTCTGACCAATTGGGGGAACTGGAGTTTTACTGGTGAGGAATGTATAGTTTGGCAAATGGATCTGGATTTCAAACAACAACTAGCCTTCAAGTACAATCAGGCAACATGATGATGTGACAAGAACACTTGGATGTGGTGACTGGATTCTCTTACCCTCTCTGCAGGTGGACACAGGCATGTCACAATTCTTTGTAGCAGAGTAACAGGGAAAATACTATCTGTTTTTTTATAGTTGCATCAGATCTGTGGCTGAAAAGCTTACAGCATTATTTTTTAAAGCTGTGAGGCAATTTAACAAAATTAGGCAATAAATGTTATCTTTTCTTTCCTGGCATTTCCCTCCTCACACATTCCAGCCCTTTGTACAGCCAACCCGCTCTGCATCCAGACTCCTTAACAATTAATCAATATTTAACCCTGAATCAATTATTCATTCAAACAACAACCACACATTAGCATCAATACAAGGCCCCAGAAAATATGAAGAAAGAAAGAAAGCTGTTTGAAATCCTCACAAATGACGGAGAAGAAAAAAAATGTAAGGGAAAAAAGGTGGCTTGCCAATGAAGATGATCAAAAGCAGAAGTCACAGACATGTATGTACCCTACATTTTCAATTGTATAACTCCACTGTCTGCAAATTATGCACTGAGCCCGGCTACAGAAATCCTACACACCAACTGGAGTCTAATGGATTCACACAGGGGCAGAGTGACCAAAGGACCTCCCATTACTAGGGATGATGAATAGGAAGGGACCTCCAGCCTGGCTTCCAGATATAAGTATCAATTTGGATTTGATACTTGGCAGAAATGGATAAATTAATCCATTAATTGCAAGACAAATAAATTGACTGTGAGGTCTGTGAAACACAAACCCATATACGTGTATTTTGCAATCCACTTTCTCCAGCCCTCCAGTGTGCTAGTAATGTGAATACTGCCCACAACACAGCAAGCAGTGCTTGTGGGAGCCTCTTGAAGTTACAGCCCTGCCCAGTAGAGCATAGTCATACCACGGAAGAATCACACCAACACAATTACACATACACATCTCACTAGCTAACCATCTTTAAAATGCTCTGAGCAGTGGCACTGAGAGCGCAAACCTCCCTGGGACACCCGCTTCACAACTGGCACCACAGCTTATAGACACTGCAGGGCCTTTCATCTGCAGACAGCTGCTGCTTTCCCCAGACCTGGGGCTAAGTAACGAATCCCTGAAGCTTGGCTCCTCTTTGGATGGGGAAGTGCTGCCTGTTTCCCTGAAGGGTGTTTCCATCTCCACCCTCCAGGTGACCACAAAGTTTATCCCTAGCAGCACCAGTGCAGTTTGTGTCCATGAGAGAGAGCAGCTAAATTCTCACATCTGGCTCCAAATTGTCCCTTCCAACACTTGCAGCTCTTAAGTGGATCTGACATCAGGGTAGAGCAGAAACACACCTCTTCGTTTAGCTCTCTGTGTATCAGAACTTCAAGAAGTGAGAGCTTACGGGTCCTGCACACCGCTCTGTACAGCACCAGTGCTACAGATGGATCACCGTTCAACTGCGGATCTTTTTTTTGATGTCACCATTATCACTTGATATAAGCCCCTGAGTTTTTGTATGATGGAAATCAGTGATAAAACATTTAAATCTACACTAAACAGTAGACTGGATGAATTTATGCCCACCAACCTCTCTCCATTCTTAAGCATGACTATGTCAGGTATGTAACGAGAAGGAATTTGATAAGCGTGAACGCTTGGTTAGCTTCAGGGTCCCCTATTAAGGCTATCTCAAGGAAATGAGAAAACAGTCCAGAGTTATATTTTCTCCTCCCAACAAAAATATATTTACACTGTTTAACTAAAGGAGACATTATTTTCATGGAACACCAAGATAGATTCTTTCAATTATTTTGACTGTTTTACCACAGACAGAAAGACTGAATGATCATTTGAAGTCAGTAGAAAATATCTTTGTTTTCTTCATGGTTTTGCTTTGTTTTGTAGTTTGGCTGTCGTGGGTTTTACTCATTTTAAAGCTTTTTCTTGTACCTTGTAAACAATTTTTTTTCCCCTGAAAACATTTCTACACTGTCTCTCCTGATGCCTAGGAGCAGAAAACAGATTTACCACTGAGAGCTCCCTCTTAAAACAAACCAGGAATATTCTGTTCCAGTCACCATTCACTGGAAGAATTAATTATTTTTTCTGGGATCACACCTCCAGCAATAGTTCTGGAAACCAAACTCCAAACATTACCTGACTGAGCAAGACTTGCTATTACTCTAAAATGTAATCTCTCTAGCTCTGATCTTTACCACTGTGTGTTTTTGTCAGATGCTCTAGAGGATGTCTGCACACACCAAATAGAGATGCCATTCAGAGGGTCTTTGTGAATACACCTGCTCAGTCATGAATTATGGTCAACGTCTTCTAAGACTTAAAAAAAATAAGATATAGTCTTTGTCCCCTTGTGTAAAACCATTACCCTTCTGGCAGCATTGACACTGCTCTGCTCTCTGCTGATGCTGACCAAAGCAGCAGTCTCCCACGTGTATCTGTCACAGCCAGTTGTGTCAGAGCCACTCTCCCAGTACCTGAGTCACTGCCGTGTAACATCAGCATTTACACAGCATCACATATGCCAGCTGGTGCTTGTGAGAGTCTCTTGAAAGCCCAGGTCCCCACTAGAATTTAGTCTCAGACCCACAAAGGTAGTTCAGTTAATAATTACATCAAAACCAGTGAGTGTTAGATGACTAATTACTACCTGGACAATTGCATGCCTTTGAGGAGCTGGGTCTTGGCCCACACACCAGTGTCATTTGGAGTAAGGAAAACGTCCCTTGATTAACTTTTTTAATGAGACCAAAATTATAGTTGTTTTATGACAGGATTTAAACATTATTTGTCCCCTTACAAATCACTAGTCCAAATATATCTGGTAAGAAGCTGATCTCTTCTAAAGGCTGTAAGTTCCCAAGGGCAGAATAATTAAATTTTCCAAAATACTTATCATAATTATATTTTGTTCAGAGATTAGTTGAGCTATCCTCCTGGGATCAATTATAACTCATCCTAAAGCCAGAAGCAAAAAAGTTTTTCGGTAAATCCTATTCAAATGAGTACCAGCTGCTCCACACAATAAAACAACTCTTTTCCTCCATTTTAACATGCTAGTGAAAGTTATTAAAACCTTGCTCTTGGTCATTCTGCAGCGTTTTGCACAAGGTGCTTGAAGGTCAGCGTGGCTGGCAATTAGAGCATGAGATATGCAAAAGAGCTCTTGAGGAGCGACAGTCCAGGTGCAGGAATCTGTTTAATAAGAACATGTGGTTTGTGTAAGACAAATTAATATTGCTCTGCCTTTCCTGACAAAAAGAAGCGGCAGCTTAGAAGGTTAGAACCTGCAGCAGAGAATAATTAAAGGACCCAATTCTGATTATTTGATCATTTCCTAGCTTCAGTAACTCCTGTGAAAGCAGCTTTCTCATGTCCTGCTCATGTGAAAAAGAAAGCAGAAATCACTGTTAACTCCAGTATGAGCAGGTTGGTTTGGGGTCCTGATTCTCAGGCTGTGTTTTTATGGACAGCACAATCCCCTCTCGATTTCAAAAACCCCCTTACAATCACATGTAAATGGTACCTAATACTTTAGCATCTGAACTCCAGCTCCCTGTGCTGCTCCATGGATGGGAAAAGAACCAACAGTTTGGGTACTGAACACAAACACCTTTTGTTCTTATTTAGAGGCAATAGAAATTACCAACATCCTATCCAAACCTGCTACTCAGGAGCAGTGAGTTAAAATGCTCACAAGCCAATGGTCTCCAATTCTGGCCCTGAGCACAAGACCAGCACAAAGCACATTTCACAGCTGGATGCATGTTGCACAATGAGAATTCAGGCTTTGCTTTTTTTTAAGACTTCATACATATCTACACGAGTTTGATATCTTCTTCATTTAAAATATGATCCTGATGGTTACCAGAGAGGAAAAGGAAAGAGCAAGTGATTCTCCAACTTCTGAAAGTATCTCTGCCTTGCTTCTCCAGATTGGTAGATCCCTTGACATCTTTCAGTGGGGGTAAGGATCCATTTAGAGACTTCATGTACACAGCTGGACACACAGCATAGGTAAACTCAGCCTTTGCCACAATTAACAGATGATCAACAATTAACAGACAAGCACAACTGTAGCTAAACACCACCAGACTAAACTTCAAACCCTCTTATTTATGATGCACTACAAAGGAGTCCAGTGCTATAGTAGGTAGCAGACTGATAGCATTACATTGGCACATGCTATATTTAGGTTAAACAAGAGTTGCCTTTACACACCCTGGGTGATAGGCTCAGTCCTCACTCCATTTACTTCACACAGATGGCTTGGAAAAGATTGACTAAATGCAATAGAACAGTCAAAGGGCTTCACCTTCCAGTTGTGTCTTTATACAATAATGTAATTTGCAACAAGCTATGAATTTGGATATCCTCAAGAAGTGGCATTACACAAGGTAAATTCACAGAGAAGTGAAAAGCTTCACAACCTGGATGATTCTGCGTTCATTGCCCATCATTCATTCTCCATAACTGGTTTAGTGAACATGATGATTATTTAAAGAGGAGAGTATTTTAGGTAGAAAGGTATTTTCCATAGGAAATAGGCTATCCATGACCAGAGAAAGCAGATTAAATTCTCAGAAATTATGCCTCTCTATTGCAAAAATTACTTTTGTTTTTTATTCATTGTGAGAGATCTCCTTTCTGTATCAGTTAAACACCTACTGCAAAGAAAAAAAACCTGGTGGGCAATTTCTGTAGTGATATTTTGCACAGGAACATGATTTATCTATCAGTTTGTATTGTGAATATCATCTGTTAATCAGAAATAAAAGGTAAATCAATAGTATGAACCAAGCAGATCAATAAAAGATGGTGCAATTACTTTGCTCAAGACACTTTACAGGATATCATTTGCCTAACAAGGAAAAAACACAATTACATCAATAACTTCTTAGGGTTAGAAAGGCCTGCTATAAGAAATAATTGGAAGTAATTATGAACAGATTTCCAAGTCTACAAAGATTTAAGCATTGCGAAGTGTGATCTCTCCTGTGAAAAGCTGTTTCTTCAACAACGGAAGAGTACTGTAAGCAGGGAGGAAGAAAAATCATTTCCATTACCCCAATTTCAAGTCAGACAGCCTGAGAGAGTGTTTAGAATACTTACAATGTATTAATCCTACCAACAGGAGAGACGCATCATTTAGTCTTAACTGAAACTAAGTATGTTATCTGTTATCTACCCCTGTGGAACACAGACCACCAGGTTATAGTGTTACTTGTCTGCAGATGGCCCTGCCCAGCCGTGGGAAATCTTTGTCAGTGGATTTCCTCATGGGTAAAGACTTCTGTTCTCAGTATCAGTAGCAAAACCAAGGTCTGTGTGGAGATGGATGCTGTTATCATACCACATGTCTGCTGTAGGCATGTCTCTGGGGGACACCAATAACTCCCAAATCCCTCACAGTTAAACAGCTGCAGCAGCTGATTGACAGAGCATCTGTATGAATTTATTCAGTCTAATTTTGCAAGCAAAGCTACACACCAAACTGACACCCAGAGCAGCAGTACCTGGTTATTTTGCTTCCTATGGATTGCACAAGCCCATAAGCATTTGGTCAATTCACAGAACTTTATACAGCCGGTCTGCACACGACTACATACAGGCAGATCCCACTGGATATAAAAATACAACATAAGATACTAAAGAAGGGTGAAACAAGCTAAAAGGACATTGCCATGAGCTCCAGAAGTTCCCTCACCTATTTGGGACAAATGTGGAATACAGCATCCCTCCTCTCTTCACTCTTTTCTTTACTAGCACTATGCCCTTAGAAATCTTTTGAGGCTGCCTCTATCCAAGCAGGAGCTAAAGGAATGTTGGAAAGGCCTGAAAAAAAAGGTGAAGTTCAATAAAGGTACCTATGCAACTCAAAGGATGGAAAGCTTGCAAGTGTGTCTGATAACCAATTAAATACAGGACTAATGAGCAGGCTGCCTGTTGTTCATCAGAGGGCTAATAAAGGTCTGCACAAGACACATGGTATTTGTATGAAGAAGGATGAGTAGACTGGGAAAATCTTCAAATACAGCATTTAAAGATTCATGACATGAATACTTGGTGTTGTTAAAGACTGGAGCTAGATTGTGTGCTAGGAGTATGGATAAAGAAATTAAGCAATAAAAAATAAGCACAAAAGCTGTTTGATGAGAACCATGGAAATTATTTTCCCATTGTTACATCATGTACAAACAATTGGTCAAACACACACAAAGAGGAACAGTATCTTTAAAACCTTGATCTTGGAGTTTTGGGGACTTGGACCCATCCATGTACCCCCTCAGCAACAGTAAAACTGTACCAAGAGGTTCTGAGTAATGGAACGAGCTACATCTAGCACTGCTCTGAGCTGCATGACCAGACAAAGCTGTATGAGCTGTTCTGAAGAAGGAGTAGCATAGTCACCAGCTGCTGCTGTCAGCACATGGCTAGCGTTCTTTGGAACAAGCAGTCAGACTCTGGGGATTTTCAGGCTCCTAAGCAAGGATGCATATCATAGCTATATCTCAAACCAAGCGTAGGGTCTTAGGACAAGGTGTGAGTCTGCAACATGCACCTGACCTATCCCTTTTGAGGGAGAAAAAGCTTCCATGAGGAGCTGCAGGCAAGAGTCAGCACTGGAGCTAGGGCACTGCTGGAGGAAATGGGGAGGCAGGAGCTCCGGGCACACAGTGGGATGCACCCAGTGCTCAGCTCAGATGCTGCCAATAGCTGCCCAGTGCTAAATGCGGCTTAGTACAGAGTTCCTCCAGAAACTAAGCACTAGAAAAACAGAAGTCCATCCTGAAACTAGTCAAAAACACTTAAGGAATGCAAGCTGAAAGGTTTCCCCAGAATCAATTCTGTCTCAGAGTACCTATGTACCCACCTCGGCACAGGTAGAGGATCTCTTCACTGAGACTTTGCTCCTGATTTTGCTTACACTGGTGTTACACTCTGTCAGTTTGGAGGAATTGCTTCTGATTTGGGCAGGGTAAATGAAAAAAGAAGCAGTTTGGGTGCAGAACAACAGGTATTTCTAGGTCTGGCACTGTGGAACAGAAAGGAGAAACAAGCAGGATAATGCAGAGTAGCAGGGGTCTCTCGTGCACTGGAGCTAAAAAGGACTGATGTGTCTCCTGGTGTATAGCAGTGACTTAGTTAAGAAATGGCTGCACAAACAAACAGGCAAACAGAAAACCTGTCACGAGACCGTCAGGGCAAGAGTGCTCACAGCTGACAGTGACAAATCCAAAGAAAACACAAAACAAAGAAAAAAGCTACATTAAAACAGCACAGTAAGATGAGAAGGGAAATTAGCCAGGCACCAAAGAGCACCCCCTTAAGAGTGAAATTTGGTGTTAACAACCTCTACTTATAGTAATCATATGGCCTTAATGAACAATTTGTCTTTGACAAAGCCTGCTGTCCCCACTGCGTGCCACCATGTTTGATGTCCTTTTAATGGTCCATGTGTTCATTTGTAACATCCTAATTAACAACTGGGCTCCAATAGCTCTAATCATCATCTACTGTTAATATTGTTTCTGTGCTGTCAGGAGTTTCACAGTTTGTTAAACTGCATTTTACACAACTGGGATTTTCAACCTCAAAGACCTGTTCAGTCTGTTGAGCTTCTAGGGGAGAATGAACTGGTAGGGACAAGAAAAATACAGCCACAGAAGCAGCAATGCCACTGACCCGGTGCTCCTCTTTTTAGATCCATTTCTCAGCTGCAAGAGAATATTATGTACACAAACCATATGACAGAGGGGCTGTGAAAGACTATGGACTGATGATCAGCATTTGGAGATATTCTGAAAGGGAGAGGCAGTTTGTGTTGTTTCATTTGGCAGTGTGCTGACAGAGGAGCACACACTGCTTGGTCTCTGCAGCTGAGCATCACTTCTTCCGTCCTACAAGTCAACAAGCTGCGAACAACCAAAACCAGGGGAAAACTGATGCCCCAGACACAGTGTCTGTCAAGTGTGCACAGCTCTGAAAGGACCAAATAAAGAGGATTGATGTTGTTTTGTGAGCCCAGTGTTTCTTTTTAATGAGTATGTCCTGAGCTGGGCAGAGCGAGTCCTTTTCCCCCCCCCACCACGCAGGAGCAGTACGCTGAACTGGGGTCCTGCTCCTCTCCAGCTTGGGGACAATTGGAGATGGACCTGGAGAGGGGGGGATGATTTCCTGAGGTTATTGTTTCTTTTTTTGCTTTTGTTATCCTGCTTATGTTAACATCACAAAAGTAGTTAAAAGTGTGGCCTGTAATGTTAATTTGTAGTTTTTATCTTTCTGAAGAGCACAACTCCACATCACTGGGCTTAACACAAGCCACAAATAGTGCATTAAGGTGCCAAAAATGTACAAAGAGAATTTCAATGCTGTACATAGACCAACACAGAAGTGGTATGAAAAAAATACTTACTCATTTGAGGGGCAATGTAGAAAGTCTGGCTATTTATATCCTGTCTGCTGAAATTACATCCTGTGAGCCAAACAAACAAACCAACCAAAACCCAAACGAGAAAACCCCACAAACTCCAGCATCTCACGAACCCTTTACGTAGTTGCAATCACTTATGAGGTTCACTGATGCAAAGAACAAAATTATAACCTGGTGATGATGTGGACTGACTGCCTATCCACTAACAATGCCCTTTGGGGGTCCTTAGAGGTCTTAAATAAATAGGAAATGAACAATTTTAGAGCACCCTTTGTATCACCTCATTATCTCCCTTGAATCTAATTCAGTTCAGGATAGCAGACTCTCAACTGTACCTTTCAATCCTTTTGTATATGTTGAAGCTTGCTGTTTTCTTAGAAATTGCATATGCACATAGTATATTATAGAGCTATACAATGACCAATTTAACTCTATTTTTAATAGCTTTCTAATATCCTTGGTGGGGAAAAAATACATCAGGATTTTTGTAATGTCCCATTACAGATTCTGCAAGAACAGATCAGTCCAATATCAGCTTTCTTTCCATCCTCCTTGTTAATTCATGTTCCTCAATTTTCTCCATAAATTGGAAATATATTTCTATACCGTGTGGCAGTGGATAGCTAGCAACCTGCAAACCAACAAACCTAACATGCTATTTATAGAGAATAATTACCTGCCTTTTTCTTTCTTTCCAGCAGGTTACTTTTATTTTTGCATAAACAAAGACAGAAAAAACATTTAGAAAAATCTGCGATATTCAGAAATCTTGAGACTAGGTTAAACTCAGAACAAAATCCACCTATGAACAGAAACACAAATTGGAGGTTATCTCACAACCATTCCTGGCGATGGCTCTCGTCCATATTTAAGTGTAATAGGTAAAATATCATGGGGGTTTTTTATACATGTATTTAAAGCAGCAAGGGCTAAACTCTCAGCAATCCTATGAAAATTCTGTGTGGGGCTAATGACCAGTGAACCTAAAACAAAGCACAGAGGCAAGTGTAACAAGGATGCCCAAAACCACAAAGATCTTCTTCCAGCTACCCGACAAATGTGAGTCCTATAGAAAACATCTGCGTTTCTGGAAAGTATGTAAAGTTTTCCTATGAGAGCAATGGGCAAGATGATTTTTACTAAGATTAGCAGAGTTTGGTCTTAATGACATAAATAACTTTCCATAAAAGACAGAGGAAGAAAGAAGGATGTAGAAAGGGATTGATTAACAGCTGCACTTAGACAAGATCAAACAATCTAATAAAATTAAGCATCTCTGCAAGACCAAAATAAGATCCAGAATACCAGACCCTATTTGATTTGAGCAATAAAAGATGTTGCAGCCAATAAAAGTTCATGTGGAAGCATAATTCTCTAAACTGATAAAAACTAATTTCACCCAGAACAGTTAAAAGGTTAACAAATTACCCTTCTTCATTTGAACTTTCTTTTAATATCAGTTTTATTTCATAGCTACGGTGACAGATCTCAGTGGAGAGGTTGAGTTTCCATACCGTAAAATGCTGAGCATCCACAGCTCACCAGAAACCAGGTATCAGCCCAAAGAGAGTAAGATACAGAAATTACTATTATTTCTCTTCTTATATTGCAGAGAACCTTTACTGCTAATCCAAGACTTGTACCTCTACCAGCATGGCAGGAAGACATTTCCTGCCCAAAAGGTTTTATCATGTGATAGTTTGGCTTCTTTTATACTTGGTGGATGCACAGGTAGAAAGGGTTTTTCTGCACTGAGTGTAGTGTCTTTACAGAAGGCTTCACACCTTCCATCTTTATATATCTGTAATGGGAGCACTTATATCTGACCTCTGTGATCAATGGAAAGAAACAGGCACTTCTAGGGGCTTCATCTTACTCAGATGCTGCTTTCAGATGAGACATGTCTTAGCAGTGCCTACTTGTCTCCACTGATATTAAGGCAGACTGAGGTCATTAGGTCAAATGCAAATTTTGTCAGCCAGCCTGCCCACCTCTGCTAAGAGCACTGAAATGGGAATGTGAAAAAAAAAATTACTGTTACCCTAAATTATATTTCCATCCTTTTTCTGCTCATTTCCTATCTAAACCAGCTCTCTAGAGATGCTAGATTGTTACTGGAGAAAGTTTAATTAATAGGTTGATTCTCCACAGCCGAAACTTAATACTATGCTCAAAAGAGCAATGTTCATCCACAGACCTGATGCTGACCATGTCACAATCCAAGCTATTCCAGCTGTATATGGGGCAAGCAGAGCACACTGCAGAGGAGAACAGATGCATCCTATAGATCAGGGTGCCAAAATGGCACACAGTTTGTGTCATGCAAATATGGCAGGTAGACAGACAACGAATCTTTCACCCTCTTCTCACTAGCTTCTTGTGTTGGGTTTGTGTCTGGTGGGGTTTCAATAGTTGGGGAGAGGGCTACTGGCATGGCTCCTGCAAGAGCTTCAAGAAGCATCCCCAGCTCCAAATCAGATCCTCCTCTGGCCAAGGCCAAACCAGCGGGTGCCTCTACAATAACAAATTTAAGAGAGGAAAACCTGCTGGGTGAGTTATTTTGTTTGGAAGAAGAGAAGGAAGAACGAGACAACCATGCGGAACAGCTGGGTCAGTGAGGAAGGATGAGGAAAAGCATTGCTGGAGTGCTGGAGCACTGAGACCTGTGGCGAGATGTCAGGCTGAGCACCTGCACATCATGGAGAGCAACAGTGGAGCAGAATCCCCTCAATAGCCTTGGAAGACCACACGTTGTAGCAGGGGCCTGCACCTGAAGAAGGCTACGACCCTGAGGGAAGCCTGTGCTAGAGCAGTCCAACACTGGGAGGACTCCGGTTTGCAGAACAGACCCATGCTGGTTGGAGAAGTTCAGGGAGGACTGTCTCCTGGGGGAGGGACACCACGCTGCACCAGGGGAGGACTGTGAGCAGCTTTGCCCCTGAGGAGGAAGGAGCAGCAGAAACAACATGGGACAGACTGGCCACAACCCCCCTTCCCTGCCCCTCTGGAGGGGAGAAGGCAGAGAATCAGGAGCAGAGGTGAGCCCAAGAAGAGGATAGGGGTGGGGGGAAGGTGATTCTAAAATCTGTTTGTATTTATCACTCCCCTACTCTGATTCACTTGGTAAATTGTTGGTGGCTTTGTTTAAATTCAATTGATTTTGTTTCTCCGAGTTGAGTCTGTCTTTTGCCCATGACCACAGCCGTTGAGTGTGCCCTCCCTGCCCTTGTCTCAACCCTCAAGCCTTTTGTTCTACTTTCTCCTCCCCATCCCACCAGGGGCAGGCAGCAGTAAGCGAGCAGCTGCATTGCTTTGTTGCTGGCTGGGCTTAAACCACAACACTTCTGCTACTCTGCCTCTTCAGACTACGTGATGAAGAGGGACCCACATCCATCACGTGATAGGAGTAGGAAAGACCTAAGTTGCAGGATGGAGCCACATCCTCCCTCAGAGAGATGGTTTCTGGGTTACTCTCTTGGCCACTCCCTTACTCTGGTAGGAGAAAGCAGAGGAGACACAAACCACACAGTTGCACATTCTGCACCTGCATTCTTGTTACATAACACACGAGCTGGCCTCTGATTTGAGTTTCCAGGTTCAGTTGATCAAAATGATTTATAGGCTAATAATACAGTATGAAAAGCATTCTCATTTCCTGCAATATGTACAGTAATTGATGTTGATGCTAGATGACTGGAAGATGCAGGGGAGGATAGGGAAATACAGAAAGCTTGGTCCCAAATCCCTGAAAGTTATTTCTACTTTCTGTAGAGGATTTTGAATTAAGTCTCTGTGAACCCTTCAGAGAGCTCAAAGTTGTCAGCACTGTGTTATTACTAAGACACATTTTTTTATTTAAGAAGTGAGTGGCTGATTTATGAGTTTTCCTTTATTTACAGAGAGCATAATACTGTCCAGATGATTTCTCTATTGACAATGACAAACTACAGAGGATTTCAGTTGTGTCAGTATTTCTATGAGTTTGATGCAAAAGAGAATTTGATCCCAGAAGTATGCAACACACATCCATATGCCATGTAATCCTCTTAGTTGGCATATTCTGTTGCCTTTTATAAACACACATCAAATGTATGTTAATCTCCACTACAATAAATAATTGTGGCTGGAGTCACTAGTCTACTGCGAGTGTTTACTGATGTATAGTCTGTACTTGTCTATACTATAGATTTAAGTAGATCCATCTACTGCTGTAGCTGTATAACTGCAGTTGCAGCTGGATGGACTCTTTATGGCAATCAACCACATTTGGCAGGATAATATCTATGCCTGCTTTCCAAAAGAGGCAATTTCCACAGGTGCACATGCAAGTTTTGGCTGTCACAATGAGAATTTCTAATTGTGCAGTTACACCAGTGAGTGAAAGTGGGGAGATCTGAGGTGTAGGCAGAACTGTAGCATATACAGTTCTCTTTAGAGTCTAACTTCGTTGCTCATCAATGAATTGCCACAAGAATATATGTAAATAAGCTGGAGTCATCCAGAATGAAATACATTATCTGCTAGTCTCCTGGAACATTTGACTAGAACACCAGAGAGAAGGACTGAGGCTGGCTGTTAAATGTAACAGTACTTACAAAACCTACAGCATGGGAGTTCCCTAACTATTGGCTCATGGAAGTTAAGGGGTACATAAGCAAGAGAGCTCTATGTACAATTTGTGTAGATCTGCTAAGTGTTTCCTGATTATCAGTGCTTGTCCAGTGTCAGTTATAGGATAAAGTGCTAGATAAACCTGTGGTTTGACCAGTGTGATCATTCTCAGACAGAGTAATCTAAGTATACCTAACAAATTCAGGTTACTTGAAGATGACTGAGAGCCCTTTTCCTGGGCATATAAAACTGCTCTAAAATCCCAATCTTGTGCTTATAAGAGCATTGTCCTCAGGCAACAACTTCAAATAATTACATACTCAGACTACGGGACCTATTTGACATGGTCTGGGATTAGAAAGGTGGGAAAAAATTTCATGTTATTTGCATGGCCTCAGAGCACTAATTCATTGTCAATAGGTTTGGGATTAGACCCACTCTACCTTCAAAGAGCCAGCATTTAATGACAGCTCTCACCCTTGCTGTTGTATGGATTTAAGGCATTCATGGTAAAACTCAGTGCCTGGTAAAGCAGCAAATGCAAGCCAGTCCACTGATGGAGCTGTTCAGGTAAGTTCATAGGTAGGAGCTATTCAATTAGATAAGAATTCGATATCTAAAGGCTAGAAGAGGAAAGACCTGGGACCTCACAGGTATAGACACAGAAAATATATATTTGTTGCAGTAACAGAGAAAGAAAAAGTAGAAAACAAACCTCAAAAAAAATACATGCTGATTATAAAAAACTACAGCAAGAGAACGCATTTATCAGACCTAGAATAGCCAAGTTATTCAGAGCAACAGAAGGAAAAGCACCCACCATGAAACTGCATCTCAGTTTCTCCTCCTTGGGAAGGTTACTCTGGAGAATTCTCATTTCCTCTTTTCCTTTCACCCACAAATCTCCTTTATCTTTCTATCAGTTTTAACCAAATTGCCCTTTACAAGCCATTGATTAAATTTAGGCTGGATTCCCCTACACACTGTTATCACCTTCAGATGGCTATTCTGTTATGTTCAAAATGGTGTTTACATGGAAAATAGATGTA
The DNA here is from genome assembly GCA_024336885.1 of Actenoides hombroni. Classification (NCBI taxonomy): domain Eukaryota; kingdom Metazoa; phylum Chordata; class Aves; order Coraciiformes; family Alcedinidae; genus Actenoides; species Actenoides hombroni. The sequence goes on along the minus strand of WUAM01000369.1, from coordinate 24,631 downwards.
TCTATAGAGGTAGATATAGATATTTAAAGATCTTCTCTCCACACTTCTTATATCTTGTTTAATTCTAGCTGGTATGAACAGGTTCAGACACTTAGATCATGATTCAGAGCCGATTAAACTCAATGAAAAGCTCACACGGACTTCAATAGACATTAGATCATGCTCACAGAGAGGATAATAGACCTTTCAGGAGAGGAAATGAAAGTGCAATAATACGCCGGCTTAGTGTATAATCATGTCTTCATCTAATAATGAGCCTCAGTGTCTGTAATAGCCCACTGGTTTCTTACAGATAAAGGGCTTACTTTTTTGGCTCAGATCTTACGCTTTTGGTATTGAAGTTCACGGATTCAATTTCCACCAATTTTTAGGTCCTCCTCTTGGTATCGAAGGTCACGGACGCAATTCCCACCAACGGCCACAATGCCTGAAGGGAAGCAGCTGTATCTGTGTACAGAGGCAGCTGAGGAATGATGTTAATTCTGACTTTTAGAGGTATTTGTCCAAAAAGGGGTAATATCTAACAGAACTTCCTCTAATGCTCAGCCTCAGAGACTGTAACACCTAGGGGGTTTAATTGCAGCGTATGTAGCTGGTACATAACTCTTCAAGCTTTGCTGATAGATACAGCTTTGAGTACTGACATTTGTGATCTCAAAACATATGTATCTCTTGTTATTGCAAAATCTGTATCTCTAATATTACACTGAAAAACACCAGGCAGTGTTCCCAGCTTTTGAAATGTTGTTCATCCTGATACACTGTCAGAGTGCTACCAAGTGCAGATTTGGCCAATGTTTGTCAGAACCTCACAAGATTCTTGGGCACAGTTGTCCACTCCCAGTAAGTTCCTCTGGAGAGTAAGAGAACCCAGCAATATGGACACAGGCTGTTTGGTGCCACTTGGACATTGTGCCAGACCCAGGCAAGTTTAATTCCCTTGAGTAGTTGCAGGCAAATGGTCTAAATCTTTCTCCCAGCACCATCATCCAGCAACACTGCCAGAAGAAGAGCCCTGCTGTAGAAGTAATTTGCAAGTGGTATCACTGCATTTGAAGAGTGGCCAGCTACAATGGAGTGAAGAATACTGCAACTGCTATAATGTATTTCCTGTATTATAAAAACGAGTCTGAAGAGGTCTTGACCAAAGGGTTGGCTGCAATGATAATATAGAAAAAAAAAGCAGATGAAGATTTATATAAGAATATCTACACCAAATGGACATGTCTTCAACTGACACATATCTTTGGTCTGTAGTGTAGGTAGGATGTGAAAAGAAAAAAAAACAATATGCTACTGATTCAGCTGTTGATAAAATCTTATCAGTGCTGTACAACAATGACTCAGAGCCATGGTGTAGAGCTTTTCCAGCTCATACTTTGAAGAAAATTGACTGCAATAAGGAACTATACAGAGAGAAGGCGGCAGATGAAAGTTAGACCTACTTACATCTCTTACTTTGTCAATGGAAGAAATAGAAATAATAATGCCGAAGACATAACATTAATTTCAGGACTCCAATTAAAACCATATGGAGAAGGCTAACTTGGGCTAATCAACTTTGGCAGTCTTTCATCTGCTACAATATACCATGAATGTTGTCTTGTAGATTCCTTACAGGAAAGATAAATGAGAAATTGAGACAAGAAATGCTTTCTAATGATGGATTCTGACATGTGCAGGTTGTCAGGATTAGAGGGAACATATTCCAAATCCATCATCTGCTTCACCTTGCCTTCTTCAAAGTTGTAACAGTATAATAGGCAATAGATTCCTGCTTTCATTTATATGTAGGCAGCTGTAGGAATGCAGATGTTCCCTAGATCTAACAATACCTAATTTTCAACAAGTCTTCCATCAAAAGTGCATAGAACAATGATTATCTTCCCCATCTTCTGGTATTTTCTCCATTCCACTGCCCATCAGTGAGGCAGGTCTTCATGTGCACTGCAGGCCTCTAACAGCAGAAATAAGCTGCCCTTCAAAGTACCACACACATTTACTCTAGTGCACAGCTAACATACAGTAGATTATAAAAGGGAGATCATGTTCAGGCACAGCTATTACCAAGTCAGAGATTCTCTATTTCAGTTCTCAAGTGAGGTATCACATTAGCACTTTAAAACAACTATATGAAATACCTGAGATCCCCTAGGTAGGATTCTGAGCAAAAATTCATAAATGCCCATTTAAAATTATAAATACTACGTTTAAACCTGATCCATAAAGAAAGTACCTAGATTTATAGGTCAGTAATGACTTCAGTCTTCCAGAGATAGCTTCTCCTCCTTTTCCAGACCTAGGAAATATGTCACAGTGTAATAACACATAATCATAATATTACTATTGCAACCATGGCATAATATTATAGCTAATCACAGCATTGGAACTAGAAATATGTAAAAAAGTCTGATACTGTAATCACGATGTTGATTTAGCTATTCCAGAAACTTTAACAATAGCATCACTGACTCACACAATGAATCTAGATTTACACCATTGAAGTTCTCCTGATGCCATATTATACAAAGTCTTCCTGTCTTGTTTCACAAAGTCTATGTGGGTGGGATTTCATCTCACTCTAAAAATCCACAGAAAAGATGTCAGCTGCTAAAGTAATACCTCAGTGGCTCTTTACAGTCAGCAGGAAGAATTAGCTACTTCAAGGATGTGATTCATTTAAATTATTTTAGGATGAGAAGAACAACTCCCTACGAGTGCCATGGTTTGACTCTGGTGTCTGTAAAAGAAGGCAAGGATGACAAGATCAGATGTAGACAGCTATGCCTGTATCTGTTGTACACAGGGTCCTGCTGTTTGAGTTTTTCCAAAAAAACAGCGACTTCATTCAGGATGTCAGACAAAATTTGAAACATGATTCAAGAGACTGAGAATGTCTAGAAGGCTTAAACTCTGTACTCCTCGTAACTTCTTAACAGCCATATCCCTGCTGCTTAAACTTTTAAATACTAAAATGATGTGATCAATAAGTCTAAAAACATATCTCTTTCTCACATAAGAAATCAATTCACTGAATGGCAAATCCTAGTGGGTTCATTTTTGAAGAGTCATATCAAAATTTTTGGTCTGTAGTGTAGGTAGGATGTGAAAAGGAAAACCAATGCACTACTGATGAAGCTGTTGATAGTGTCTTATCAGTGTTGTACATCAATGACCCACAGAGTCATTGTGTAGAACTTTTCCAGTTCATATTTGGATGGACCATTATTGACTGCAAAAAAGGAATTATCCAGAGAGAAGAAAGCAAAGGGAAAATATACACACACTATGTCCAGGAAAATTTTGGTCCTTTGCCTGGTGGAAAAAGACTTGCAGGTGTTGGTCAAGAGCTGGCTGAATATGAACCAGGGTTGTGCCAAGGTAGACAACAGCATCCTGGCTGTATCAGAATAGTGTGGCCAGCAGGTCGGGCAGGGATCATCCCCCTGTGAGATGGTGAGGCTGCACCTTGAATGCTGTGCTCAGTTTTGGTCCCTGCACTGCAAAAAAGACATTATGGTGCTGGAACATGTGCAAAGAAAAGCAAAAAAGCCAGTGAAGAATCTAGAGCACAAGTTGTATGAGGAACGGCTGGGTTGTTTAGCCTGGAGAAGAGGCTCTGGGGAGACCCTCTCACTCTACAATTACCTGAAAGAAGGTTGTAGTGAGGTGAGGGTCAGTCTATTCTCCCAAGTAACAAACAATAGGACAAGAGGAAATGGCCTCAAGTTGTGCCAATGGAGGTTTAGATTAGACATTAAGAAAAATTTCTTCACCTAAAGGGTTGCCAAGTCCTGGCCCAGGCTGCCAAGGGAAGTGGTGGAGTCCACATCCCCAGAGATATTTAAAAGATGTGTAGATGTGGTGACATGGTTTAGTGTTGGAGTTGGCAGTGGTGGGTTAACAGGTGGACTTGATGATCTTAAAGGTCTTTTCCAACCTCGATGATTCTATGATTCTATTCTATGAAAAGAGCTCATTAAAAAAGAGCACTTAATTTTTATAAGGTTTGTGGTAACTGTGAAAACCACATTCTGTGCAGTGATGGGGCTTTGTGGGAACTTCTGTTTAAGGACAGAAATAACTAACCATGAAAAATCGTGAAATGCAAAGGAGAAGAGTGAACAAAAACTACCTGAATCAAATTATTGTATCTCATTAGTTTAAGTAGTGCAGCTTAGGGAAAATCAGCGCTTCCAGTCTCTGCTGTGCCAGATCCAGAAAGAAGCCATTAGACTCCTCTGTTAATGCTTCCAGAACTTGTGCCCACACCTGAGAGGCACTGAATGTCCTTGGACTTGCCCACAACCAAAGTTACGGATGTTTACATCACCACAAGACTAGGAACTTATCATTCCTGTTGTTCAGCTTAGGTACTCCAGAAATCTGTATCTTGTAACATCTTTTTCCTTCCTTCTCTGACTGTAACAAGCTGGATTTTTTGATAGGTATAAGTTACCAATTCATACTTACATTTTGAAACAGAGAATGTGTAAAAGCATAGTTGATTTTGCTGAATTCTGATTAATTTCTTGATTTATCATGATTAACCACCATAACCAACCCTACAGCAAGAAGCACTGGGAACACTTCTCTTTTACACTCTGAAAATTCTGTGTTCTAGTTCTTAGGACAATGAGGTAAGAAAAGTAACAAAGAGGAAGAACCTTTAAAAAAACATTGACAGGAATTTTTTTTCAGCCACTTACTCTGACTGTCTACTCTTGACTAGATCCCTCTGGAATATACTTGGAAAGTTATTTTAGTGACAATAACTTGAGAGACTATTTTAATAAAAGGAAAACTAATAAACAGAAGACATGGAACCCAGTGATTACTAAACAGGAATTTTTAATTAATACTGACTGAATTATTTACAACAAAAGATTCTCTCGTAATTAAAAAACCTTTTGTAAGACCACAGGCAGCAATTTCATTTACCTATTACATTCTAAGAATACTTCAGTATATATCTTTCTTACAGCAAACATTAAGACCAAACGCAGGGAAATCAGCAACAGCATAACAAAACCTAGGTGAAGAGTAAGAGGACCGCTTTCAAAACAAAAAGAATAAATTGCTGTTTAATTATTCAGTGAAACTATTTAAAATTCCAAAAGCAATGGAACCATTATTAATGTTTCCATTAACGAGCAGCATGTCTTTGTTCCGATTAGGTTTATTACTGCTAGTGAGAGACTGTCACTGTCTGAAAGCTACTCTGTGCTTCAAATGGCTCTTGGAGAAAAAGGAGAACTTACTCCTCTTTAAATCAATCAAGTAAAACAGGACTCGCAAAGGAAAGAAGGGAGATGGTCTGGCTGGCGGTCTCAAGGGGCCGGGATATTCTGCCTGCCTCCCAGCCTTGCAGCTACCTCAGTCTGCCGTGTCTATCAGAGGCTGGCTGGATCTGATCTGGCCACAGACAAGACGCCAGAGCAGCGCTGGCTGTTCGCCCCTGCGGCAGTTCGGGATGCTAAATCCCCAGGGGTGGCTAAAACAGCCGCTTTTGAACCCACAGCATCCGAGCATCCTTGTGATAGTGCACACACCACGGCACGCAGCAGCCTCCTGCTCTCATCCCCAGGATGGCCAGGGACAGAGGACGCCAACCAGACACGTCCTGACAGGGACTCCCTGTGAAAGCCGTGGGGTTTTATAGCACTTGAAAATTGAAGCAGTAGTTTAAAACAGCAAAAAATATCCTGGAAGCTTATGAATTTTCCTGAAATGTGTTCAAGGTGCAGGATGGGGCTTAGCTTGTGTAGACTAAGAAATGATGAAATGAATTAGAGCTTGCTCAAGATGTTTCCTGCCTGCTTCATGTTTGTTGAGGTGGGGAGCGGTTCAGATAGTGTGCCTGTAATTTAGTCCATCCTGAAAGGAAAAGATGGCAGTTCAGAAGGCATTTTTTGAGCTTTGTTGCAAGTTATGCAGAACAGACTTTCTGTAGTTCTGGAAAAATACACTGTTGAGCCATCAGAAAGAGAATTAATTTACCAGACAAGACAAACTGCTCCCATCAGAACGGGGATCACCTGCTCCCCGTTTCTGATCATGGTTCTGAACTGTAGAAAATAGGTGCTGCCAATTTCTAATTACTCCTCTTTATTCTGCTACAAACATCAGATATAGAAAGGCATTTAAACCCATGCTCCAGCATAAACACAATGTATACACTACATTCCAGTCTCAAGGAAACTCTTGGCTTTTTTTTCACTATGGTTTCAAAGTGTCAGGTAAAAATTAATTCCTGCTTGAACCAATTCAAACTGAAATGCCAGAGTAAATTTTCTGCAATATTGCCCAAAATAAGGAGCCTACCCAAAATCTGGGCGTGGTTTATCTACCACTAAGTATAATTAGAACCCAAATCTGTCGCAGTGGGGATGGGGGTATCTAATTTACTTTGTTATGTGAAAGCACACAAAAGCACAGTAATGCCTCTATCCTTAATACTCTTTGTTTTTGAACTTGTCATTTAGGATGTATTTCTTTATTTTACAGCTATTAATCCCTAATCTTTGCAGCTCATCTGCCACCTTGTGGCATCGGTGCGGACTTTTCCTGGAGCTGAAAAGGAAGAATGGGTTCTTCAGCAAAACCTCCACATCTGTTCCACTCGTCAACCTGGCAGATTCATTATTATCAGCCTGATTAGCCTTTCATTCCACAGTGTCAAAAATTAGAAATCCAAATATGAAGCTACTCATCCAGCAGGCGACATCTGTAAACTATTAATATAAGTTGGTCTGTGAGCCTTGTGTATGGGTAGATATATGTGGGAACAGAATCAGTTACAGCTATTCAGTCATACACGTGATGCTCAGAACATATGCATTGTATAGCATGATTATACATCGACAGAATTATAGAAAAATGAGGCTGAAAAAGTCCTTGTGAAGTCACCTAGTCAGTCTTCTGCAAGGCTAGACCAGGTCTAACAGATTATTCCTGGCAAGTATCCAAAGCTTTTCACAAAAACCTCAAATACCAGAGTTTGCCCAGCCTACCAGTAAGCTGTTCAAGTGCTAATCATCTTCACTACTAGAAAGCTGCTCTTCATATTTAAGGTAAGCCACTGGGTTTACTGTCATCACTTTCTCTCCAACATGAACATGATGAATAGTTTATTCCTTCCTTTCACATGTAGATAAAACATTAATGAATAGATATTAAACTGTTTCACTGATATTCAGTGATTCTGATACGGATAAATGGTGGATATTTACATCAGAATTACGGGGACCTGAATTATTCACAAATAACTGGGGTTTTTGCGTGTCCAATTTAAATCTTACTGAAGAGGCCTGATTTCTGAAGTGTATCTTTGCAAAAATAGGTCTTTATCATGGAAAAAAACTAGGAAACTAGAAACTGGGGCACCAGAAATAACTGGTGGTTTTTCAAAATCTAAACACTGATATTGAGAAGAATGGATCAACATTTTTATCTCACGGTGATAAAAGTTTTAGCTAAAGAGGATCCAGGTGTTTGATCTTGCTATGTTGAGAATTTCCAAAATTACAATCTGTAGCACCACCACACCCCCACCAAAAAATAAAGATTAAAAAAAAGCCTCTTTTTTTTATATTTTAGCTCAATTTCAAAGACAACTGCTACTCCATCTGCTGCAGCAGAATGCATTTACAGAGTCAAACTGCATGGTCTACATGCTAATATCATCGTGTGAGCTGCATGATTACTGCTCAAAGACAGATTATAACCACACATCAAAGGGATCCTGCAGATTACACCAATTTGAGGCGTTCAGAAAGAGCAGTCATTCTTACAGGTAGTGCCATGCCTAATAAAGGTACTTATGTGCATTGCTGTTATTAAAGACATCCCTCAACCTTAACTGGTTATTTACTTAGATTTGGTTTTATACAAAACGTTGCCTGACACACAGCTTCTTCGGCTGAAAGGGTGGAAGAAAAATGTACCGCAAAACACATCAGGGAGATGAAATCATTTAACACCCTTTTCAGCCTTCGCTTTGAAATGTCCCTCCCATCCCAGTTCTCTCAAGGGCAGAAATCAAATATACTCTCTGCCTTCTGTCATGGTGCCTACTGATTTTTTTTTCTCCAGCACTTTAGCCTACATCATCTTTTCCTCACACACCAAAAGAAAGGCTGTCACAAGATTCTCAATCATCTACAAATACGGCAATCTTGACTTTGGAGACAGAGGCTTCTCCTTGCCTGTAAGGTTTGCAGTCCCTTGTAACAGCCTTTAGGCACATTTGAAAATATTAATGTCTCAGTCAGTCCAGCCCTCATCCCATGGCAGTACATGGCAATAGGTGTGAAACATTCCTAGAGTACACTCCATACCTTTTCTGGTTAAAGAATTTTAGGCCTCAAAACTGATTGTAATGGTAAGTGGATTCATTTAGTCCTGAGCAGCTGAAGAAGATGAAAAAATTAAAACTCAGGCCACCACAGAGGGCAACATCTGATGCTTCCCTTGGAAGGTCACACTAATTTATGCCTGAGGGACAATGATGGCACTTGCTGTATGCTGTCCTCCTGCTATTTACTCACGAATGGATCAATATATTGCCCAGGGGCAGAGAAAGGCTGTAGGGTTTGAGATCATTTTCCTGCAGCTCCCCCCAAAATCTGCCCTGCTGGCTCAGGGGTCACCCACAACCTCCAGGTCTTCTCTACCAGGAGCCATCAGTGCACACAAGCTAGTTTTGGTCCTGATACTTGTAATGGAGAAGAGGACTCCCAGCTCCTTTCTCAATACTACATACGAATTCAAGTGGAAATGGAGATGTGCTTGGTGATGGGTGTTAGGTAAGGGGGCTCAGCTGCTGCTGGCTCAAGGGCAGTCATCGGGAGGAAGCAGCAGGCTGCAGTCACCATCAGCTTCAGCCTCTCTGCCAGCCCTGAGGCTGCCATTTCCCCTGGCAGCGAGCAATGGCAGAGAGCCTCTCAGACAGCACATCACCCTCAAGGGGGAGGACAGCACTGCAGGCTCCTGCTGACAAACTCTCTCTCCATTTTCCAACCATACAGCACCTACCACAGTGCAGTCCTCCTCACAAACTAATGCACGTTTTCCATGAGCTACAAGCTAAAGTTTTACCGTAAGTGGGTGCTACACACAAACTGCACTTTGTTGCTTTTCACTTGGAAGTGTTTGTGCTGCGAAATAAAATGCTGGTGATCCCCACTTTAAAAATAACAGGGTAAAACAGGTCCAGCTCCTTCTAGGGTAGAAATAGGATGTGTCATTGCTGTTGAGTTTCCACTTAGGAGGGGTGTTACAGTGATCAGAGCGATCCCCACAACTGTGTAAGTCACCACTGCTTTCTGAAACTGGAGAACACCCTCCCACTCCACCTGCTTGATGGACAAGACTGTTTGCTGGGAACAAACACAAGATGTCCAGATGCAAACTTCTTCATGATGGGACTTCATGGAGAGACTGCAAGAAGAGCTACTGTGTAAGCAACAACGGCCACCGTATTACAAGGCACACCTGTACACTGGCTCCTTCCAGATCAGACAATAGCATCAGTGTGCTGCAGAGGCCTCAGAGCATCCTCTGTCCCATCTACCTTCCAAGCAGTCCAAAAAACACTCTAACGAGACACAAAGGTGGGCAGAGTAGGAAACAGAGAAGGTATCTTCCTAGTTGCAAGTGAAGACAGACTGATGATGAAGAGTTCAAAAGCAGTGCTGCTAAACAGGAGAAACAAAAGTAAAAGCAAGCTCACCAGTGATCATATTATCGAGAATGTCTAAGCTGAGCTGCGTGAGCTGCACGATTACTGCTCAAGGAAGGCAAGAGGAAAAGAAGATTAAATAAGGTGGGTAGATAACAGTAGATAAGGATAGATAAGGGTAGATAAGAGGATAAAAGATGGAAAATATTTACCAGGGCCTTGGAATTAGAAGAGGAAGAAGGAAAAATAAGCTTTACAAGCTAGACAGTATCCCTGTAGAGCATCAGATGAGATCACAGTTGGGTCCCATGTGCTGCTGCTTCTTCAAATTCCTCACGTACATATGTACATAAGACCATCTGCATACATTATTTTCTGCTTCAGAACTAGTCCAAAGAGCTCCCTTGAATGATACATTTTTTATCTATACCAATATTTTAAAACAAAACAGTTCTGCATTATTTGTTCCAATCTGCCTGCAGTTTAAATTATGCTGCAGCAGAATGTTTCAGCATGAGTTGCATTTGAAATCTAAAATTGTTTATGCTGCTTTCTTTCCCCCTTTCCAATTGAAAACAGCCCAATGTACCACTTGTAATGGATTTTTAAACACATTTATCATCAAAGAATCTTTCTAAGAAGGAAAAGCCAGTAACCAGAGCACCAACGGACCTTCCTTACAACATTTCCCCATGGTACAACTGAGCAGTGTACAAAATACGACTCCAGAAGCTTACACCCTCTAATTTCATTTTCTTTATATTTGTAATGAATCAAATTTTCAGCTTCAAAAGAAAGAAAAACAAGAACAAATTCTTTAAGTACTATAATTAAGCAGAACATGATTCTCTTCATGCCTTTCTCAACACAGCCTTCCTCCCTGCTGTTCATTATGTAGGGAAACCCAAAGAATACTCTTGAGACCATGGAGCATTCCCACCAAAGGACTTGTGTTTTCCCACTGAAGAGCTCAAAGATAGTTATTTATCCAATGTATAGATCCAGAAGTAGCTAGCAACACCCCAAAACCCAAGTTCAGTTTGGTCTCATTTTCATAAGGTGTCAAATAATGGTTAATTAATTGCCTACCTACCTAGTACAGTGTATTGGGTCTGACTGAGATGGAGTTAAGTTTCCCCATAGCAGCCCTCCCAGTGCTGTGCTTTGCATTGAGAGCTGGAAAGGTGATGATCACACCCCTGGGCAGGGCTTGCACAGCACCAAGGCTGGTTTTCAACATTCCCCCTGCAGTGGGATGGGGTGGACAAGATCTTGGGATGGGACACCTGACCCAAACTGACCAGGGAGATATTCCATACCATATGACATCAGCTGAACTAGAAAAGGTGGGAGAAGGGGGGGGGGGGGGCACCAGTTTGTCCTCTGGAAAAACCCCTCCATGCTTGCAACCCTCTTTCCCGAAAAGGGGCCGGAC
>WUAM01000369.1:2935-13504 GCA_024336885.1 Actenoides hombroni | reverse complement strand
AACGCTTTGGGTTGGGACCCGTGACCCAACACGTCCGGGGAAGATAGCCAGACCATCTGAAATGCGTGAATTTAGAAAGGGTGGGAAAAGGGGGGGGGGGGGCATCAGTTTGTCCTCTGGAACAACCTCTCCATGCTTGCAGCCCTGCTTCTCGAAAAGAGGCCGGACATCACCTGCTGATGGGAAGTAGAGGATAAATCTTTGTTTTCTTTTGCTTTTGTGCACAGCAATGCTTTGTTTCCTCATTAAAACTGCTTTTGTCTTAGCCCATGATCTGTCATAGATCTGCTGGCAGTGAGGACTGTTTGTCAGATGTTTGGCTGGCAGGTGTGAAGATGTTATCACTCCAATCTGCTCAACAGGGATCAAGGAGAAAAGCTAAATCCTTGCATATTTCTGATAAGCTTTGGGGTCTTTTTGGATCTGGTATTTGCACTCAGACATGGCAATTTGATACAAGAGGACAAGCTGTTTGGATTCAGTTCACACGGAAGACACTGTGGAGCGTGATCAATAGCTTGTCCTTACCCAGATGTTTTTCTGAACAGAGAGACTTTGTTGAACCAGGCTGTCAAGATTCAGACCTGTAAGATTTTTTTTTAACACTAAGAATCCCACAGTTTACATATGGTGAGTACATCTCTGGAATATCATTCCTCATTTCCTCTCACTCCCAGAATACTAGTCCAGGGATTTCCTTTGATGAAGTGATGTTTTACCATGGAATCATGGAACAAAAGACTGGGAGGGAACCTTAGATGCAGAATCAGAGGTGTCTTTGCTACTCCTGACAAAAACTTGTCCACCTTCTATTTTGAAAAAAAGAAAAAGAAAGGACCAGCAGTGATGATTCCTTAATCTTCCCAAAAAGGCACCCAGTCTTGATGTGAAAGCATCAGGGTAAGATTCATTGTTGAGAGAGAAAACAAATTATTAAAAGAGACCTAAGAGTTGAGTAAGGAACCTTGTTAAAAAAGAACAACTTTGTCATAATGTTTGTTTTTTAATCAAAACAGGTAACTGAAATAAAATAAAACCCATAAAATGTCTCTGTAGTTATAACAAAAAGAAATGGAAATGAATGTCTGTATAACAAGGATGCAATCAGAGGCCAGTTTTCTAAAACCTCTTTTTCTATAATCACAGCTGGATGAAATATCTAGCCCAGTGTTTTTCTCAGAAAACAATTTATATCTTATTAGGACAGTAAATTATGCTCACTGCAACTTTTGGAAAAAAAAAAGCTTTAAGAGAAAGGGAAGAAATCATGTAATTCTAGAGACCTCAGCCTGTCAGTTCTGACTGTTGTGTTCATTGATGTCTTTCCATCTTTAGTGAACATTTGATAGGCATTTTGTGGCAGACAAAACTTAAGTTTCTCCCTGAATTTTCCCTAAAATATCTTTCAGAGTAATGGTGTAAAAAAAATCCATGTATGGGGGGTGGGTGGGTGTGTATTCACATGCCAGTGTGGGCAGGCACTTGTGTGTCACTCCTGCATGTATGCAAATGGTGTTTTTTTATGCTGGGGTGCTGGAACACCTTGTTAACATAAATATCTCAGTGATTTGTTTAGGTACTCGATTGGCAATAAACCTCACATCTTTATAATCTGCTGTCTTTTGCTTTCAAGAGTGCCCCAGTAACTAAATTTGGACCTGATGTAAGCAGAAGCTAAATGCTTAAGACTCTGCTTTTCCTAAGGATTTATTCCTGAGGCATTGGTGAAAAAAGTCGCAGTAGTGATGGTGGGCTGCTGTTTACACATCACACAGCCAACCTGCTGTAAAGGACCAGTGAGATTTTCCTGCACTCTGGACAGTATGGGGCTGCCCATTGCTGGTCAAAATGCACCTTTGATGAAGTGTTTTAAAATCTTTAGAGCTTAAATTTACTATGTGGCAAGTAGATAAATTTTTGCTTCCACCTTTTTTTTTATTAATAACAAACCCACTTATTATTTGTAAAAAACTGCACAGTTCTGACCTCAGAAAATTGTGATAGAAATAAGTATATGCTGAATTGATGGTGGAACTTCTGGTGGTAAGAGTGGAGTAAGGTAAAGAGGCAAAAATCTGTAACAGGTCCCTGCTACTTCTGTTCTCACACCATACCCAAAAAAGAACAGAACTGCCATCAACATTATTAAGTCACTGCTGTAGCCACATAATTAGAAACCCCTGCAATTTGCAGGATTTACACCTCTAACTTGCCTTCAGTTATTCTTTTGCCATGCAAATATAAACATTATAAGTGATTATTGCTGCAAACACATCCATACCATTTAAACTGCCCTGTGTTTTGTCAGTGCAGGAATGACAAGCCTCCTGCAGAGTTAAGCTTCACTCTTAAGACAACAAAATAATAGAAGACAAAATGCTGGATAACAGATCAATAGATGGAAAGCCTGAGGGTTGCTGACAGAGAAGAAATGGGGTGGAGGGGAGGATTTTAAGTGATTTTAGAAAGTAGGAAGAGGAAATAAATAGGAAGAGGTAGAATAACAGATGTGTAGCACAGGGAAAAGAAATACAGAAAAAGGAAATGTCAGGAGAGGAAAAAGTGCAGCATGTAAAAGCAAATGGGAACAAGCAAGAATGTAGGCAAGAAGAAACTTTGCCCAGCCAGTAAGTTTAAAAAGAAAATGGACCTACCCCTAGTCCTCACAACTCTACCAGGAAATGACCAATGTTTCCATCTTAATCTGTAAAACGGATTTATCTCTTTTCTTCACACCTCCACAATGAAACCCATCCCAGCCACCTTCAGCCCTCATCCCAGCCACCTTCAATCTGATATGAAAACTGCCCTCTGGTGAGATATCACCCCAAAAATTTGTGACTTACTACTGTAGGTCACTGGTGAGGTTTTGCAAATGTGTTTTTTTTCTTCAGCTCCATCATAATGTCTTGAATTTGGACTACTTCCCCCATTCTCAATGGGGAACATAATACTGTAGATAATGCACTAATTTAGCATCATAAGCAAAGATAAAAACCATAACAATCATTTCAATATGGTGCTAGGGAAGCCTTATGACACTGTCAGAAAAGTGGAATAGTTGTCAGGAGACAGTTTGCTTTGTTATGCTTTGCTCTCACATTATGGCACACGGTGAGTAGTCTCAAACCCATGAAACAAGGCAGTCTAATTCTAGGTTAAACACTTCCTTCCTACCAATAATAAACCTTTGTCTGGAGCCAGGCTGATGTTTTCTGAAAACACCATTTAACATGATTCAGGTCACGATCAGCCACATTATCTACCGTTCAGTTCAGATGCACTGCCTCACCTCAGACCATGCTGTGATCATCAGAATCAAATATTCAGAAATCATTAAAAAGACAAATCAGGACAAACCCACACCTGTATGGGAAGAAATCACAGGAGAGCAGTAAGATACAGCAGACTTACTTGCCAAGAAAATGTGAAAGGACAGAAAACACTAAGAAAATATGCTATGAGAGGAAAACATGAGAACTGGAAGACGCTGGCTTTTAATTTTTAATTAGTTTTTCAATGCTTCTTCCCCAGATTCAGGGTAGCCTTACCTCTCTTTTGGCACAGCAAGCCAAATCCAGATGAGGGTTACAATTCTTTCTCCTAAGAAACCACTTTCCATCACCTTCATACCTGTCTCCCATCTATGCATAGTCAGTAGTCTTCATAGACCTCAGTGGCCCTTTGCACTAGAGAATAAGGGAATGGATCTGTGATGGTTCAGGTCTTTCTTATTAGACCCAAGTTGATCACAGAAAAATGTCCCCTTAGGCTTTCCCCAGTGATGTTCTACACTCCCTGTTCTCTTTCTGTCATCTCACTGTCCTGATCAGTGTTTCTCTGAAGGCACTGGAATAGCATATACACTGAAGTGTTAAATAATTCATAATGAACAACTCTGCAACTCCTTTAGACCACAAATAAGCAAAAGAAAGCTTTTTGATGATTTTTCAATATTAGTAGCTGTGTCTCAGTCAAGGCAAAGGAAGACTGGTGTGATGCCAGTCTGAAGATGGAAATTCCCAAGTCACCCATCCCAGCCATGTCTGGTGTCTATCCTCAGAGTAAAGAGTTCACAGCCATGCTTCAGGACTCAAAGCTCTCTCTAGATATTCCTGCAGTGATAAAGTCAACCCACTTCTACAGCATGCTGTAGAAATCCTAGCAAATGTGAATGTGGACCAAATAAACTGTAATTTGCGTCCCAAGAATGGGATATGTCAGTTCAGGAGTCTCCTTCCTAGGGACAGAGCCAGAGGCAGAAATTCTTTGGGATGGACTAAATGAAAACTCTAGAATTCTCTTCTCATTTGCAAGTTGCAGAATAAACATCCACATAAAAACTCTGGCTCTTCCTTTCCCATCAGCAGCTGCACTGCAGCTTCTGGAACTACAGAACTATTGCTGTATCCAACTTACAGTCTTGAGAGACAGAGCCCTAACAAGAGCCAAGGTGATACTGGCCATAACTTAGTAAGGTCCTACCACATGGGACCTGCCCCTATACAGGAGGTGAGAGGGTTTACTGTAGCCAACTTCAGACATCTGTAGTATAGACACTGTAAAGGTGAATCACTCTCTCTTACTTCCCTTCCTAGTAGACGGAGAGAAAAAGACATGATGTATCTGATTTAACCTATCTACTTCAGGACACTTATCTCACCTTGCTGACTATATGTACTATATTGACACCATTACCCCAGGCAGCTTTGGTCAACTGGCTCACCTGCATTGCAGTGTCTACACTGAGTGGAACATATCCTACTGCTCGTGGCTACACTACACATAGACATGGTAATTTCTTAGGCACCTTTGAGGCACAGACTTCTCCCCACTTGACAGCTTGGGAATGGCAGGGGAAACTAAGATAAAAAATGTACATCACTGTAGGTAGTATGCTTCTTGAAGGAGCATTAAAAATACATATGAATTGTAGAACATGGGAATGAGCTACTATAAATTCATCTGAGGTACCTTTTTTTTTTATTCAGGCCTTAGCAGGTAACAAGATTGCTTCACCCCAAATTCTTATCACACTTTAACAACATTTAATGCAAACACCACCTTGTGTAATCACTTCCTTGCAAAGCTGTCATTTGATTTTAGGGATAAAGCCTCATTTACACCAGGAGGTACGGCTGAGGAACATGAGATCAGCAGGTACACCTGGAAGGAAGCAAGCCCAACTCTTTAAAAGCTTCCTGCTGGAAGGGACTCAGCACTCTCAGAGCTTATGGGAGACCACTGAAACCAGGTCTACTTTCTGTGGCTCCCACAAGGCACTCAGAACCCTGTGAGGCAAAGCCTTTGATGGATATGTTTTACCTAGAGGAGATCTGAGATGGAAAACAGTAGCATCCAACTAGCATCACCAGACCAGCAGCAATGAGAAGAAAAGACTTCTTCCGAGTGCCCTGTATGTTGGACTACACATGCTCAGGCTTGAAAAGCATCTTAATCTCCATATTAAGAAATAAAAGCTGGTACTTGAAGACAGAGGATCAGACACCACAGTAAACCAGCCAAGAATCTGTCCCTGTTGTCAAAATTAAGCTCATTGTTTCCCCAACAGTATTCAGAAGTAACTGTGGATTTGAAAGACACATTTTTAGCACAAAATGGTAGCATGAGCTGGAATGTCCTGGAATATTATTCCTGTGGTTTTAAAATGTATTATATTATATTATTGTGTTCCATTAGCATATTTAAGCTTTTAAATATATTCACCAAAACTTGAGAAATAAACTATATATGTCAAGATTGTAAGGAGTAAGTGGCAAAATACGGCCCATCCAGCCAGACTGAGGTTGCTCTCACTACTCTGGCTATCTGAAAATCCACTCTTGGACTCGTTGAATAGCTGTTGGGGAAAGGAGAATCTCAACAGAGCTGTTCAGCCCATCATAAGGTACATGTCAGAAGAATTTCCTTTGTAGAATAAATGGAGTTTTCAACACAGGGTATTTTCCAACACATGAATCGCAGTGTGATTATATAGAGAGCATGCTAGGAATTAATTTCAGCTAATACTAACTATTTAGTTTGGTGAGTTGTCTAGCTTTCCACTATAATTACAGGAAAGAGGCATCCCTTGAGAGTAATACATGCCTGTTGCTCAGACATTGCTGTTAAGACATGATGAATTACTTTCTAGGGATGCTGCTCACTCCCTGTCAGCTTCAGTAGGACCATGATTTCAGCGAGAACCTCTGGACATAAATACAGCACTAACAATATTCTTGTGCTTTAATGGGGAGTACAACCATAGCTGCATCTTTCCTGTTAATAGTGGGTCTGGATCCTCCAGTATTTTGCTGGGAATAGACAGTCCCTTGTCAGACAGGCAGTGAGCCACTCCACAGCTGAACTGGACCCTGACTGAGAAACTCAAAAATCAACTGGTTGAGCTGTTTGACAGGTCAGGGCAGAGGCAACCCAAACACTGTCTCCTTAAATCTAGTTACACTCGAACAAGTAGGCAGATGCATGCTGTTTCCAAGTACTCATTTCTCACAGATCGATGAGTATTATCCCACATTATTTTCTCCTCTCAGAAGATTTGATTGACAGACATCCCAGCCAGAACACCAGAGCAATATAGAAATATGAGCAGATATCATTTAGCAGTGTATTTTAAAGTCATGCCTAAAAATGTAGGCATAGAAGTGCACTTGAAAGAGAGTGAGGTGAGTCAGACATCCAGCAATTACATTGTACTTAAAATGAGTGAGAAGGTTGCTGCTGGGAGGTCATGAGAGATCACTTTGTCAAGCAGTGTTAAATGAAGCAGTTGCCTTGTGTCTTTCCTCAGAGCTGCTCTGTGAAACACAGCATCTAGTAATTTAAAGGTGACATGAAGAATACGGCAGAGAGTTTTCAGAAGAAAAGCCTGGCCATGTCTATTTGCTTCCATTTGCAAAAACATGGAGAAGATGAAAGATGACTGTGTGTCAGTCAGCACAGCTCTGGATGTTCCAGCTCTCTGCTGAAGCGTAAAGAGGGATTCTGAGGGTCTTGTGCAGGATCTTTGCAAGGCAGTGAAGCTTTATTTCATGCCATGAGGTTTAATTCTGGCACCCACTGACTGGCAAAGTAGCCTGGATGTTGAAGAAATGCCAATTCCTCCCTTGAAGCTGTGGTACACTTGTCAAAATCATGATGCAGCTTATGTTACAGGTACCATCATATATGGAGGGAGATATTCAGGACATACAAGGAGTGCCCTGGCGTTTCCATCCCCAAAATGCATTTTCTTCAGCATTTTCATCTGAGCTCAACTTTTTTCCTGTCTTCTTTCAGCATGACCATTCCCAGCATGTGACATGAGAGCAAGAGAGAGGAGCTCTCCCTTGTACACCAAATGAGATAACTTGAAAACCAGCTTGATCATCGCAATCTCCTGCAAGTGTAACATGAAGTACCAGTTCCTGGGTGGTATGCTGTGTTTTGGCTGATTCTCTGATCCAGCTATGGATTTGCTGACCCCATGTCTAATAATTTGGGCCTTCCAAAATTCTTACTCTTTCCCATATCTTCATCTGCATAAAGTACAGTTCTATTTAATCTTCCTTCATCAAACAGCAGCACGCAAAGTCTTGGGACTGTTCTCCTTGGAACAGCACATATACAAAACAGCAATGGCCACTGTCCCAAGAGGGAAGAATCTACTGATTGCTGTGAGAAAAAAGATGTCCAGCATGAAAGCTACACTCCAGCACAGCTTAGCATATTTAAACATCACTAACTTTATGCTGAACACTCAGAGAGCTTAAAGAGCCCAAGTGCTGAGCTGACCCCCTAGTTTGTCCTTTGTGACTGCAATGGAAGTACATGATTGCATTTGCCCTTTAATGGGATTTCAAAAGCATTTAGAATCCTTTAATAAAATAAGTACAATCAACAGAAAATAAAGCTGCACTTTCAATTAACGAGGACAATTACTTCTAATTGTAAAGCTCATACATTTTTCAAAAGAAGAGATATCTTTTTGCCTTAATTGCTAGGTGCATTGAATATGCAATTAAAAACACATTAAATTTGGACCCACAGATAAGGAACAAATTTCTGTCCTGAGCAGATTACAGTTGTGAATGTGCCTCTGTTTTCACTTTAAAGCCAATAAATGGGCTCCCTGGGCATATTTCATGGTTCCTCCATTATTGTCATTGCAGATAAGATGTCAACATTTCCATCACAAAAAGCTGATTTTCAGCAGGAGTCAAATAAATGTTCCTGCAGACAGAAGTGTGTCATCCCTCAGCCCAGCAGAGCTGGGTCTGTATTGTTCTAAAAACATTGGGTTGCTTGGGCTCCCCATAGCCATGCAGTGCCTGCCCCAGCGATTAAGGAGCAATGGGGACCGTGCTCATTCTGAAGTGCAGATGTTCTAAAGGAAATCAGCTCCCTAACAGAAACATAACCACACACAAACACTGGTGTATGCTGTTAGCATGCTGGAGGACCTAGCTCACTACTATACAAAACTGGTAGGAAAAAAAGAAAGAACTAATGTGATTTCTCACTCTTTCACCTGGTCTCTCTCCTGCAAACACTGAGCACATCAGCCAGCCTTACAGAGGAACTTGCTGCCCCTTGAACTGAAGCTGACAAGCCCTGGAGAGCCGTGTTCTTTTCTGCTACATAGCATCATCATGGAGAAAATTTACATGTGAATCTATTTCTGCTGTCTTTATCTGTAAACTAAGAACGACATATGCAAAACAACTGTCACAGCTGAATGTACTTTGCAAACTACAATAGCTTCTGCATCACAGGTCCATTCTCATTCATTTAAATCCTGCCTCTCTCCAACACCCTTCCTCAGTTAAGGAAGCTGAGACTCTCTGAAGGCACTAATAAGAAATATAATTAGTAATTCCCAAAGATTACTAAAGGTTGAAAGGAAGTGTAAGATAGCCTCTGAGATCAGAAGTTATGGCTGTCCATCACCTCAGCTGTAGGGGTAGAAAGGTGGAATCCAAGCCTTGTTCATAACACACATTCAAACCAACATTCAGAACAGATGCCTAAAGATCCAGACCACTGCCTCTGAACTTTACCCAACATTAAAGCTGATATGCATTAGAACATTCTTGTAATTACTTTTTTGTTCCTGCAGCCCAGTGAATTTTAGTCATACCTAAAGTTACATTACTATGAAAAGGACTTTCAAAGCAAAAAAACCCCTCAACAATTATTGCCATTTTCTTGCTTAGATCTATGCCCAGGAAAGCAAAAAGCATGTATTTCATTTATCATGATTTATCACACACATAAGCTTATCCCATTGAGACATCTTTACTTGAGCTGCTTACATGCCTCGAGCTAAGACAGTGGAGAGCTGACTAGAAGCAAGACTGATCAGATGCTTAAAGGTAAGTTGTCATGGTTTAAATCCAGTCGGCAGTTAAGTATCACTGAGCTGCTCCCTCACTCCTCCCACCCCTCAGCAGGATTGGGAAGAAAGTAGTAAAAGTCATGTTTTGAGATACAGATGGTTGAATAGAACAGAAAAGGAAAGGAGTAATAACAGAATATACAAAATAAGTGATTCACAATGCAATTGCTCACCACCCAGCCAAGCCCTGAGCCAAAGTGCTCCCTGGTCAACTCCCCCTTGTTTATCTACTGAGCATGATGTCATGTGGTGTAAGAGAAGATGAAAAGTTCTTGACTTAGTGTAAACACCACTTAGCAAGGACGAAACCATCTGTGTGTTTATCAACATTATTCTCATCCTAAATCCAAAACACAACACTGTACCAGCAGCCAGGAAGACACAACACTTATCCCAGCTGAAACCAGGACACGAGCTTATCTAAGCACCTGGCTGATTTGGGGCCTCTAATGAAATTAGTGTTGGTAACCTAATTCATTAGGATTTAGTCTTTATTGATTTCTCTCCACAACAATTTATAGAGTTGTAGAACTCACAACTTCCTACAAAGATTCTTGCAGGACTAGCAGAAGAGTACAAGAGAGAAAAGTGCCCTTGGGCTCATGGATGAGCAACTCTGGCTCTGGCCTGTCTCCCAGAAAGCTCATTTAGTTCTCCAGTGATGTGGACCCAGGAACCCTTCACCAGTCAGTCTTACCTAGGTCATGGTGAGGAACTAGCCTAGTTAATTGGATGTTATCAGCTACAGCAGTGAGAGCTGCACCAACAGATGAAAATGGAGGGAACAAAAACAGCAGCGGGCTTGTTTCAGGGACTTTCTGACCAGTTCCATGAAAATATTTACAATTATCGCTATGATATGGGGTCTTCACAAAATACAAACAATGTTGCTTCTCAAGCCTGTAAAAAATGCTGAGAAACGTTGCTTTTGCAAACTGCAGAGTATGCATAATCATTTCTATATTAACTTGAGGAATAAAAGACTTAAGCGGCCCCATCAAGAATCGTTTACCAAAGACTAGAAGCCTTAAGTGGTCTTACTGGAAACTGAAGCCTGGAGCTAAGTCTGCCAGGTAAAAGGAAGATAAAGGACTGAAGTGCACAACTGCCAATCAAGATGTGTTAATAGATAAAGGGGCAACAGTTCAGGGCTATTTAAGATGAACAATAGT
>WUAM01000368.1:273354-285500 GCA_024336885.1 Actenoides hombroni | reverse complement strand
AGCATATCAAATAAATCTACCCAAGTGTAAACCAAGTCTCCCGGTGCCTTGTCCCCGTAGGGGAGCTGATGCCGGAGCCTGGCGCCGAGCTGCTGCCACAGCGCTAAATGGAAGGCGGTGTCAGAGTCCGCGGAAAAGTGGTGGTCAGCTGCCCATTGCAGAAGAGCGCGGAGGGCCTCCTCCAAACCAGCACCCTCTGTAACGGCCAGGAAATCCTTCCAGGCCGACAGCACCACGCCTTCTTTCCAGCCGCTCTGCCCCATCTTGCAGGGTTTTTCTAATACCCCGGCGCCTGGACTGGTCCCGGCCGCGAACCTCGGGGCAGGGTGGAGGGGAAGGAACTATGCAGAAAAATCACTTGTTCAGCTTGGAGGTGAAAAGGCTAAGGGACTGACCTCATTGCATTCTACAACTTCTTTAAAGAGGCCAGAGGTAGGTGCTAATCTCCTTTCTTTAGGACATGTGGAGATGGAATGAATCTGCATCAGGAGAAGTTCAGTTTGGACATTAAGGGAAAGTTTCTTCACTGAGAGAATGGTTGTTCACTGGAACAGGCTCCCCAGTGACGTGGTCGCAGCACCATTCCTGTTAGAGTTCACAGAGCGTCTGGACAATGCTTTTATTCATATGACATCATGTTAGGTAGTCCTGCAAGGTGCAGGGAGTTGGGCTTAATGATCCTTATGGATCTCTTCCAACTTGAGATTTTCTATGATTGCATGATTTTGTCTAGGGGTTAAGGTTTATTGAGAGGAAGATGGTGTCAGTTTGACTGTTAAGCAAAGGATTGTAGAAAACTTGCTCATTCTGTATTCAGGGCCTTTTGGGGTCATTCATCAGAGCAAGTTATTGTAATTGTAAGATGCTTCTGTTAGGATGCTCCCTTGTCTTAGATTAGATGCTTAATTAGATCACTACAGTTTGCTGAGATGAAGCCTACCCTTTTCGAGCTTTTTTTACAAGCATAAACAAGAATATCAACATCACAAATTCCCCTGGAAAACATATGTTTAATTCCCTGAAATTCCTCTATTGTTCTTCAGTAGACAAGCCAACATTACTTCATTTTGAAGGACAGTTGCAATTTGTGTATCATTGTTGAGTAGATACTTGAAATAAAAGCAGCAGCAAAAGCTCAAATTGCTGTTGTGTTTCACTACATCTCTCTGGATTAGACTGCAAATAGCTGATTAATGTATCTAGAAGGCTGTGTCCTGCTCAAAGCAGGTGTTTATTATGGTGATTTCTGTTCTACCAAAACATGAAAAAAGCAGCTCAGTGGTCTTTTGGTATGGTGTGCTGTCGACAAGGTCAGCTCATCTGGTAATTTGAAGTGGAAATATGACTCATCAAAAGCAAAGCCCCAAACTCCAAGGCTGTCAGAGACAGAATCCCAGAAATACACATATTCAAGGGCTCTGGGAAAGATAGATAGATAGATAGATAGATAGATAGATAGATAGATAGATAGATAGATAGATAGATAGAATTAATGAGTTTTGCACACAGAGGTATGCAGAAATATACAGTGAGTTCAGCATCTCTACCATGGATCATTATCATCTGCTTCTTCATTCTGGCTGGAATGATAAAACAATGAACAAGCTGTCTAAGTTTGTAGAATAGCGGATGTCTGATGCTGTAGAGAACCATGCATTGACCAATTTTTAATATCTGTTAGGTAGGTTTTATTGTTGGGGTTTTTTTTTTGTTGTTGTTTTTGATTGGTTGGTTTTGCTTTTTTTTTGAAGCAAGAAAAATGCAGATTATCTCGGTGCAGATGTACATGATTTCTTAAAGCCATTATGGCAATGGTCACGTAGAACCAGTGTATCTATCATGACCCTAGCCAGGGCATCTGGAACAGCTACTTAGAGCCTGCAGGAAAAGACTTAAAGAAACAAGAGTTTTCAGGCCCTTCTCTCAAGATTGTTCTCCTTGTGGAGGAGGCAGGGAGAGCTCTCCAGTTAGCAGCAGTTACTAGGGGAACATAGAAGACCTATCTTTCCAAAATCAGCCACTCGAGATGTTTCCTCACTAGTCTGAAGCATACAATTTTAGATATCAGTACTCTATCCAAATCTGTTTGTTCTATTGTCCTAATCTTACTTGAATAAATGAATTAGCTAGATTATATTTTTTGAGGTATTCAACTGTGCTAAAAATGTAATAGGTAATTATTACCTTATCAAGTCTGGCTGTTTACTAGAATATTTTTGTAGACTCTTAATAACATTGCAGCCATCACAACACAGTAAAAAAGATTGCACTGAATTACCTATAATGACTATTTGTTGTGACACTCTGGAGATTTTAGTGTAAATTCAGGGCCAGTATTTCACCAGTATTTCAAAGAGTGAGAAGTTTGTCTGTTGGCCTTCTCTGAACAAGCTGGGAATTACTTCACTGCCTCAGACACCTTGCAGATATTTCTCTTTTCCCATCACCACAGAGCTATGAACAGAAATCATCTGGTTAACAGGAAGGGGAGAAAATCCAGTTTATTGCAGCTATTAACTGGGCCAGCCAAATTTGTGCAAGACAACTGCCAAATGGGGGAAGCCACAATTTTATCATTGTGCAGAATAGAAGGTAGCAGTCGTAGAGTTAGACTTTATTAGGCCTTTCTGGTGACAGATTTTAATAATATCTTGTAAAATTACAGTATTAACCTTCTACACTGTATCATCTGAGAGCACAGAGACAAAATTTATTTTCGCACTAATTTCTTTGCACACTGACAGGTGACCTCTGGTTACTGATGCTGACTAGTTGTGTCAAACATCCTTCAAACAACACTTAAAAGAGGAGGAGAGAGATAAGAGAAGTGGACAAAGCTAGCAAAAAAACCAGTGTCTGACAGATATACCCATGTGTGAAGTCCTGCGCAGGTGTCAGGGCTGCTTCCCAAGAAGGGACGGAAAACTTTCCTTGTAATTTTGCTCCATTTGAAGAGTTTCTATTAAACAAACAAAACAAAACAAAACAAAACCCAAAACCAAACAAAAATAAAACCAAACCAAACACAACTTGGCCAGTTAGCCAAGTTGTCCTCACCTTTAACCTGTTTTCTTCGGTGAAATTTGATCTGAGTAAGTGAAGATATGCCAGCACTTCTACCCTATCCTTCTGCACTTCACACTGCTCAGCAGAGTGTTTGCTAGGAACTTGATTCAAAGTGTAGCTCTCACATACAGACAGATGGAAGTGAGCAGGGTTTTTTCATGAACTGCAAGTGTAAACCATCCAGCAAAATCTTTGAGACTCTCTGCTGCTTTTGGGGTCAAGACAGAGCCACAGAGTGTTTCAGTAGGGTTATGGAAACACTATTTCACAGCCCATGGGGAATGCAGTAGGCTGGGATGCTAGTTGCCTCGGGTTTTTTCCAGTTGCAAGGACTCTTGAAGGTCAAAAGGCACACATAGCTGTCTGAGTCCACTTCTGACTTCAGAGAAGGATTCTTAACCTATGTGTTGTGATAAGAAGATGAATGGTTCAGAAGATGGGAGCAGATCATAGAGAATCACATCAGGATTTTTTAAGGGTAAGTTTTAAGTCAGTGGCTCAGGATCTGGATCCATTTTTTATACAAGGAAGAGGCATGTGTATGGCCAAACTGGAAGCAGATACACCTACAGTATAGCTCAAGCAAAGACTAAAATGCCAAGCCATTGAAAATGATTTAATGCAGCACCCGGATCCATGGGCAGGGCTATGGCTGGAGGCACAGGTGAGGCTGATTGTGGCCATTAAAACCTGTTAATGGCCTCAATTTCAGTCAACAGACTGGGATCTGAAAATGGACAAAGATTCAGAGACGCCTGCTGTTCTGCCTCTTCTGCTCCTAATTCCCTCACGCAATTTGGATAATCAAAGTGTTTGGAATCAGCCTTGCAGGACTTACGGTTCCATAATGGTTACCTCTATGAAATGGTACTCCCATTAGAACTGATAATGGGAAACTTTTGACTTTATGAGCAGAATAAATAACCTCATAGGTGGGAGAGAGGATGAGGGCTGAGGAGTACTCATGACCTTCAGTTAAAAATTTCCCTGCACTTAGTCAAAACTTTCCCAGTGGGTTCTAGGTTTTCATCAAGTACATAAGTACTATTTTAGAGCAATGAAATGTTTTTCTTAGCATCCATAGGTTGAATTGACTGGTGCAATATACAAGTCTCTTGAGGAATGTTGTAGTCTCCACATTGCCTCATGGTCACCTGTTGACACTCTGCCCCTTGACCAATATTGGCAGCACAGACAGACTGCTGACACTCTGCCCCTTGAATGACTTGGGCAATTATCATGGGCTGACCTTGGCTGTCCACCAGCTGCCCATCAGGCCACTCTATCACTCCCCCTCCTCAACTGGACAGGAGGAGCAAAATACGATGAAAGACTCATGTATTGAGATAAGGATCATTCAGCAATTACTGTCAAGGGTAAACCAGACTTGACTTGGGGAAATTAAATTATTGCCAATCTAAATCAGAGCAGGACAATGAGAAATAAGGACATATCTAAAAACACCTTCCCCTCACCCCTCCCTTCTTCCTGGGCTCATCTTAACTCTTGACTTGTCTATGTCCTCCCCCTGAATGGTGCAAGCAGAAGTGGAATGGGGGTTGTTGTTAATTCATCACAAATTGTTTCTGCCACTCCTTCTTCTTTACCCTCTTCCCTGCTAGAATGTGGGGTCACTTCCATGGGAAACAGTGCCTCACAAACTTCTCCAGTGTGGGTCCTTCCTACAGGCTGCAGTTCTTCAAGAAACATTCCAGCATGTGTCCTTTCCATGGGATGCCATCCTTCAGGAACTGACTGCTCCAGTGTGGGTCCCTCTCCGGGCCAGAGGTTCTGCCAGAAAACCTACTCCAATGTGGGCTTCTCTCTATGGGGCTCCAGCTCCTGCCAGGAGCCTACTCCAGTGTAGGAGCTGAAGCTTCCTTCAGGGCACATCCTCCTGCTCTGTCATGGTGTCCTCCACAGGCTACAGGGTGGATATCTGCTCCACCATGGACCTCCATAGGATGCAGAGAGAAAACCTACATCACCATGGGCTTCACCACGGGTTGCAGAGCAATCTCCACTCTTGCTCCTGGAGTACCTTCTCCTTCTCCTTCTTCACTGACTTTGGTGTCTGCATAAGTGATTCTCTCACATATTTTCTCTCCTCTCTCACAGCTTCTGTTGTGCAGCAGTATTTTTACCCCTTCTTAAGTATGTTATCACAGATGCACTACTGTCTCTGATTGTCTCAGCCGTGGTCAGTGGCAGATCTGTATAGAGATGGCTGGAACTGGCTCTTTTGGATGTGGGAGCAGCTTCTGGCAGCTTCTCACAGAAGCTGCCCCTGCAGCCTCCCCACTACCAAACCCTTGCCACATAAGCCTCATAGAGCAGTGTAGGCAGGATGCTGCCCACAGTGTTTATGTAGGGTATCATTCTCTCAAAACACTCTACCACTGAAGGAGTCAAGGGGTGACGTGACTCTTACCTGTTTATGTGAGTGGCCACTAGATGATCTGGACACCAGATATTTCTTCCAGCCCACAGGAGCCATGGCATCACATGATCCTGTGGTTGCTACAAGTGATTGAGTAAGTCATCATATGGACTCATCTTTCCTACTGCTTCAGTGAAGTTTTGTTTCATAGCATATTGTCTGACTCCATTGCTGTTCAGACCATGCTTGTGACTTCACCTACTGTGCTATTTCTTTTGCTGAAGCTACCTTTTTCTAATACACTGAGCTGCCATGGATATTGAAGAAGAAATGTGAGCTTCCCTTTTCTGGAAGCTGAGCTGGAAATATTGTGGCATCACGTTTTCTTGAGAGATTTCCAGTAGGTCTTGTTTTGAACTAGCTGGACATATGGCATGAACAGACTTTTGTGTGGTTTTTTTTCAGTAGTGTTTTTCCACTGCTATTCACTGATAAAATCAGCAAGGGCAGAGGAGTGTGAAAATAATTAAAGCAACAAATAAATATGATCTGTACTTCTTCCCAGCTCAGTTTACCTTTGGTTCAGCAGGAGTTTTGGGAAAGTTTTAAACTAGAGTTACTGCTTTACGTGGTGTTGTAGGATTTTTTTACATGTGTTGACCCAGGGTTTTTTATGCCTGCCTCTGTTCACTTCTCACACTAACATCGGCCAGCCTTTTCAAGTGTCTGTTTGAGTACAGCATGGTGCAGGGTTCTTTGGATTTGGGTGAGTGAATTCAGAGTTCAAAGAACCTGGAGTTGGGCAGAAGTGGAATGACACAGGCAAGAAACAAGAGGATGGAGGGAAGATGGAGCCACTTGAACCTTCAGTATCCTGATACACAAATGTACCTCAGAGCATGTTTATTCCTCTTCTTCCAGTTTATTACATTTATTCTGAGGGTTTGTGTGTGGATCCCAGCCTCCATCTATATGATGTTGAGACCTTTCTCTCTGATGTTTACTACAAAAAAAGAGCGGCTACTCCAGATGTTGATTTGAAACAGTCTGAGCTGTGTTTCTGGTGAAGGACATTTTGATAGCAAAATCCTAGCTCAGAGCCATTTGTCACAAGAGTAAGACATTGCAGTCTCAAAGCCCAGTACTGCAAGTCCCTCCTGAGGTATGTGTTTGATAATTCATATTTACAGTGAAAGAGCTAGTGCCTTGATACAAGTCTTTTCAGCCCACTTGTCTTCAGTCCTTCCCATCCTGAAATCACTATCAGCAACCAACATCCCATGAGTCACTGTAAACAGAGAGGAATTGGAGTATGCCCTTCATAGTGCTTACCCAAAACAGCCAGTTCTCTAAACCCTGCATGCATGCACCCCAAAATATACTACATCTACTATGCCAAATCTCCTTGGGAAAATTACATGGGTGAAAACAAGTTCTAATGAACAACAGAAATCTGCAAAAGACAAAGGGGATTTCTAACTCAGATACTAGACTCGAGGCACATTATACACTCCATCCCAAAACTTGATTCTCTTTGCCTTTTGCAGGCAAGAAATCCTGTCTTATTCATTTACTCTTCTCCAGTCAAGCTTAAGACCTCTTTTCTTAGTACATCCTTGGCTCCTCAGTAAAGAGCCATTTTCACCCATCAAATTCTCTGGCTAGTGTAACAGAGTTAAACTTGCAGTGCATCTTTGAAGGTGACCTTAGCCTGATCCTTTTCTCACCTAAGTGTTTCAGTTTCTGCTGAGTTTCTCTGCCAAAATAGTCACATCTCTCCACACAGGTGGCAGAATGAATCACCTGATAATGTTTACTGGTGACAACACAGTTGTCCTTTGGGGATCCTTGACTAGGTGCCAAGTGCTTGTCAAGTGAGTGTCTCTAGGTCAAGTGAGGAATAAGAGGAGCTGTAAAAGAAAATACACTGACTTTATAGATGGGCTCTTTATTGACTTCAGATTTATTTGAAGTTACCAGAAAGTTGCTAAGAATCTGTGTTTTCAAGGGTAGCAGTCATATTGCCTGCTCCCTTCTGCAGAAGAAAAAATTATGTGCCCACTGCTTTTTGCTTTCCTTCCCCTGTTGTGTTTCTTAGCAAACTGCCTAGTGATATTCATTTTTAGAACAAAGAAACAACAAAAAGAAGTGCTGCTTTCCTTCACACTCTCACTTCTTGAAGCTATTTGACTGTTAGGAGAGTTAGGAGGAAAGACATAGAGCTGGGTCATTTGGACATTCTCCTCACATCAGAAAGGTGTGAGTTTTATGCCTGTGTTCCAGGAACAAAATTATATATTAATATTCTGTATGTCCTATCATTTGGTTTCTCACTTATTTACAGAGACATATCTATGGACTTAGCTGTAATTCTGAGAAATTTTAACATGATGGTCCTACATATGATTCCCTGTATTAATCTTGGGTGTTGATCAAAAAGAGAGCTTTTTGTAGTCAATGAGTGTTCAGGAGATGGAATATTTTTCTTAATATTTCCCTTCCAGGACAGATGATGTAGCAGTGAAGGTGTGACAGGTTTCTGTCTCTCAGCCTTTGTCACACAGCTTGAGATGGCCTCAGACTTGATGTGACTTCCATACTGCTACCTCAGATCAGGTATGATTCCAGCAAAGTCAGCATTTGAACAAGTTAAAACCAGCCCTCTTTTTTTTTTTTTTTTTTTTGTTAGTGTGTATCATGTCAAGTAGAGCCTTCTTGAGCTTGCAGCTGCACCTTCAGGTATCCTTGTCCCAAACTGCTTGTAGTCTTGCATGCAGTCTTGCAGCAAAGATAAGGTTTCACAAGGCAATAAGATGACCCACTTGATGTTCAGAGGGGTTTTGTAACAGTGATCAGGAAGCAGGTAGCCTTGAGTTTCAACCTGTTGTCATAAGCATTAGCCTGTACTTCTCTTCCTGTGGTCAGGTACTTCTTATGTCATGTTTCATCCAAATATGGGTTGTCTTCATACCTGGACATGCAGCTGAGAAGCACTGAGGTAAGAGACTGTGGATCCTCTTTCAGCTACTTCATTTTATGGTGGCAGGAAAAGGAACTGGTTTCACAGTGTAGTCGCATCACAATGCATGGATCCAAACAGAGGCAAGCACTATCAACAAAAGCTGCCCATTGTAAACACCTGAATCTGCACACCAATTTCCCTAAGTCCATTTCTGCCTGTTTCCTAACAGCCTTTCAAAAATTCTCTTACAGGTGAATCTCTTGACTTCCTGTCTTTACAGGCAGTGTGTCACAGGTTAGGGTGGCCTGCTAGACCTGTAACAGTCACTCTCTGTTAACCCCCTCCCTCCCTAAAGGGGAAGAGAAAGGGAATGAGGGAGAGAGACTGTCCCATGCAGTGAGCTTGCTGCACACCCTTCTTTTTGAACTGAGAATCTTGTTCCACCATTTCATGATTGCTGCAGTCAAGGCTGCCCTTGAATTTCACATTAGTCACCAGCTCTTCCTTGTTGGTGAGAACAAGGTCCAATTTCTTACTGGTTCCTCTACCACTTGGAGAAGGAAATTGTCTCCAATGCATTCTAGGAACCTCCTGGATTGCTGGTGCCCTGCTTTACCATCCTTCCAACAGATGTCCGGGTGATTGAAATCTCCCATGAGGGCCAGGGCTTGTGAATGTGAATCCACTCCTGCCTGTCTATAGAGGGCCTCATCTACTCACTCTTCCTGGTCAGGTGGCCTGTAGCAGACCCACACTGTGACATTGTCTTCCCCTGCCTTTCCTTTAACCCTGACCCATAAACTGTCAGTTCTTCATCCATCCCCAGGACAAGCTCCATGGACTCCAGCTGGACATTGACATAGAGGGCAACACTCCCTCCTCCCCTGCCTGTCCTTCCTAAAGAGCTTGTACCCATCTATTCCCACACTCCAGTCACAGGAGCCATCCCACCACATCTCAGTGATGCCAATGACATCATAGCCCTGTACATGTGTACACATCTCTAACACCTCTGGTTTGTTCCCCATGCTCCATGCGTTTGCGTGGAGGCATTTAAGTGGGGCACCCATTGAAACTTTCTTACTGGCTGGAATGTTTACTGGCTGGAACCCATTCTCTTGTACCTCAGGTGCTCTCTTGCTGGCCTGAGATTCTTCTTCAGGGCCTGGGCATCTATTTCTAGCACTGTCCTCGACGTGGGATGAATTAAGGATGCCTGTATCCCCTGGCAACTCTAGTTTAAAGCCTTTCTTACTAAATTGGCAAGCCTGTGGCCAAAGATGTTCTCCCCCTTCTCTGACAGATGGACCCCATCAGCCCCCAGGAGACCAGGTTTCTCAAAGTGAGTTTTGTGGTCCAAGTAGCCAAAGCTCTGGCTGTGACATCACTCCTGTAGCCTTTTATTGATTTCCCCAATTCTGTCAGCCCTTTCAAGCCCATTCCCTTTGACCAGGAGGACCAATGAAAAGAGCCCCTGAGCTCTCCACTGCTGGCTCCTGGTGCTCTGTAGACCTTCTTGATAATCTTGAGGTTGCTTCTGGCCGCATCACTGGTGTCTATGCAAAACAGCAGCAATGGGTAGTAGTCAGTGGGATGTACCAGGTTTGGAAGTCTTTCTGTGACTTCCTTGAAATGACCCCGGTAATCAGCAGACCTTGTTAGCTAATGGGTCAGGTCAGGAAATGTGCTCCTCTGTTCCCCTCAGAAGAGAGTCATCCACTACTATCACACGTCTCTTTTTCTTGGCAGCCTTGTTATAAGGGGAGCTGATCCAGGTCCTTCCTCAGCTCTGAGCTGTTACCTGGTTCAACCATTTGGCCCTCTTCAGTCTGCAGAGCCAGGAAGCGGTTCTGCAGGGGCATCTCAGGCTTTAGAGGAGGCTTCTTCCTCCTGCTGGTTCTTAGATGGTTCATTCCCCAGCATTGTCAGCTTCCCCCTTTTCTGGGTGTGCCAGTGGAGGAGTTCTTGGCTGTTTGGCCAGAGGCTGTGGGTCTATTGACGGCTAGTGCAAGAAATTCTGAAATCCTTACTAATTTTTGTCCATTTCAGAACAAACTAGGTTTTTTTTCTCTGTTTTACAGAATTTTAGCGGAGAGAAAAGTGGTTGGGAGGGGGCAACATTCGGAGCAATGCAAACATTTTGGTTAGCTTTTTCTGAAGAGGAACTGAGGTTAGGAGCACAGGATCATATGTATTCTGTATTCATCAGCCCTCACAGGCTGAAGAAGCACTGGGAGCCCTGGGAACTCACTGATCTTTGTAGTAAGGAAGAGGGAAAAACTAATAGCAGGGATGTGAGCCAGGATTTTGTTGAGGAAACAGGACTTCTACAGCCCAATCATTGGCCCAAACTTCAGAGAGTGCACCTGGGCTTGAGCCTATTGTAGTTACATAAGAAACAAGTTGGATATGGTTAAACCAAACCTACATTTCATCAGTAATTCCCCCAAAATTTTCATTAAAAAAAATACTTTTGTTTCCTAAACCCATCCTTTTCCAGTGTCCCCAACTCATATTTTTTTCTTAGAGACTCCTCAGGCCTTGGATTTTCATTCAGTCAAGCAAGAGGCAGACTTTGACTTAAACTGTGATCCTGCTGGGTCTTGGTGGAAATTTCTGCAGGTGATCTGGAGAAAAAAAAAAGCATGGGGTATTTTGTGAGTGGAATGAGATAGTCTTCTCAGTGCTACCTGTTTCCTTCCTTTTTAATGGTAGGTTCCTTTTAGTTTTGGTTTGGTTTGTTGTTGTTTTGGGGCTTTTTTTTTACTTTGGTTGTGACACCAAGGTGCTCAAGAGAAAACAGGTCTGGAAGGAATCTTGAGCAGTGATTCAATCCACCCCTGGACTAGAGACAAAGCCTGTTCAGATATTTATTCCTGACACCTTCACCACCTATTTAGTGAACTGATGAGTCTAGCTGGGGACATCATTAGGCGTTTGAATATAAATCCCCTCATCTGCTGGTCCTGAAAATGTGTTCTTCAGCCTCACAAATTCCCTGAGGTGTGACTCTTAAGATGTTAGATACTGCTGGAGACAAAGTAATTGTGCTCAGATTCTCTTAGAGAAATAATGTTTCCCTGAAAGAAATAGTAGGACAACTGAATTATAATAGGATAATTGGATTATCTTCCAAGTATTTGTCATTCAAAAGAAAAGCAATGTCAATGCCTTGACTAGGGCTCTATGATGTCTGTTGCTTCATCATTTCCTGGAACATGCTTGCTGGTTAATGAATCCTTCCTGTCACATATGGTGACAATGATTTTTCTTCCCTAATGAAAAACCAAACCAAACCAAACCAAACCATTTTCTTCTCTGCCTCTTCAGTAATGACTTCATGAAGCAACGCTTTTTGCTGTCTATACCCTGTAATCTCAAATCCTTTTCTCTGTCTCTTTTTCTCTCCACTGAAAATGTTTTCCCAGTTTTTCTCAAACACTGACACATCCAGAGTCTTGATTTCCCAGGTTTCCCCTGTATCTATGAGATCCCATAATTTGCTCCTTATCTACACTCATCTTACCAGATTGCTCCTCTCCGAAGTCTCATTATAATTTCATAGTCGACACAATGGTTTATTTATAATACTGTTTTGCTGTAATTTACAGGAAGATAGACTCTCTCTAGAGACTGTCTGACTGTGTTATTTTGTGTTTGCCTTCTTTTTTCTCTTCTCTTCTCTTCTCTTCTCTTCTCTTCTCTTCTCTTCTCTTCTCTTCTCTTCTCTTCTCTTCT
>WUAM01000368.1:257943-273134 GCA_024336885.1 Actenoides hombroni | reverse complement strand
ATTTGATGGTTCCTCTTCTATATTACTGTTTATTTTTTTTAAAAAAGCAAGTCTTCTGCGGGAATTGAGTGAAAATAGTGTCTTGCATAGACACTCAACACTTTTAATAAAAAAGTTCAGGCATAAGTGAATGCCAGAAGTTATCTTCATCTCTCCCTCTCACCCCTCACTCTGACACACCCCTTCCCCCAATGAGGAAACCAATGTTCTTACCCTATGACTGCTGAATTTTTAATGTTTTTTTAATGATAGTTCATCTGGTCAGGGACTGTGTGAGTCCCATACTGAATTCAAAGGCAAATTACAATCCTGTTTGAAATAGGGTTGGGGAACATCAAAGATATTCAGAACCTTCTGGAATATGAAACTAGGCAAACTGTTAGAGAGATCTTCACAGGGTATCCACCTAGAGACAAGATGCTTCATTCTCTCAGATTAGATTAAGGAATGGTTAACCTGTGCCAGAAACCACTGAAAGCATGGCAAGATCTCCTGCTCAGGGAAGGATGCAATTAATTTCTGATACTGGCTGAACAGGATGAAAACAGGACTGTGTACCTGTCCCAGCATCATATTGGTAATCATTAGAGAGACAGAGTGCCATGAAGCTTTCAGAGACAAATCTTTGCACAGCACAGACATGCTTGGATCAAGAATGCCCTTAACAGCCTTGTTGTCCCTAACAGGGGACAGCAATTGGCAGAAAAACAATTGACACACAGAGTCAAGATACTTGTTTTATTCCAGTTCTGCGCAGAAAAGGGAGCTAGGTGATAATCTGCAAAACTAACACAACCCCAGGAATCACAGAGGATTTTCTGTACAAAAAGATAACTAAGAAAAAATCACACAGCAATACCTGATTGGTTACCTATGCCTTCATTACAAAAGTTTGTTTTCACAAGTCTTGACTCCTGTTCAGCTCATTATACTACGGTGATCCTACATTTATATGTGAAGTCCTTCCCTATAGGTGTGTGTTTTAGTATTATGATGTACTATAATCCACTTAAGGTAACTAGTTTATTTCTCCATCCTATTAGCCACCACCAAGTTTTTGGTGAACTTCATGTCCACCTACAGTTCCTGTTCAAATCTGTTTCAAACAATAGCTTGTCCACACAATGGATACTACAACATCCTGTTCTTAGAGTCTCTCTATTCCGCTTACCAGGGTTTCAAAACAGACCTTCATGAAAAAGTCCATTGTGGTTTATTAACCATGAAGACTCAGGCACCAACTGCAGCTGTGGAAGTCCTTGAATTACAGGTGGGAAGGTGCTGGAAGGACAATATTAGTCTAAATTCTGTTCTGGTATCTTACTACAGGCTGTCATGCCTACCTAAAATAGCACATTACCTGTACTCCTTCCCCAGCTCTACACTGCTGGTCTCTGTCAGAGACAGGACATGGGCTAGATGATCCTTTGATATGACTCAACTCAGCTACTCTTACAATTCCATGCAAAAGGAGCCTGGCAGTTGCCAGAGCGGGATTAAACCAGGACAATGTTTTGCAGTCACTCTGGATTAGTGAAAGGATCTGATCTCTCTTTGGTGACCAGGCAAAGGAAAGAAATGCCCAACATCACATCTACCTTATTTTCATGTTCTTATATTTCCTTATCTTACAGACAATGGGTACTTTCAGTCTAGGGGGCTATTATCAGCATCTTTTCAGAACATAATTGTGCATCTGCAGATCCATTTTATCTTTTTTTCTTGAGAAATTTCTTCTTTCTGAGCCACATGTTCCACTCAGGGGCCAGTGCGTTACATTAGTTGACAGCAGTTGTGAGTGATCTACTTCTGTTCCTTGGTCCTTCTATCACCCCTATTTTGCCTTGCTCCTTGTGCTGCCAAAGCAGCCTAGCTCTACCCCAGCTATTTCACAGGCACAGGCAGCACAGCAACTAGGGTAACAACTGTCCTGTGTCATGCTTTCATATCACATAACTAGCGTGTCATCAGGCTCTAATTAGACCACTTCTGAGAGAAATCACCACCAAGGCTTCTGCAGGCATAATAGCATTAATGAAGCTAGGGAATTACTCCTGCAGATGTCTGACACTCAATCAATCCTACCTAATTTAATTTTTACCTACCTTAACTACAGAGCTCAATGAAATACAAAAGGAATGCTCTTGTAGTCCACTCCTTGTTTTTTGTTTTTCTGTGTAGGATATTTCCTCCTGACACCTCCAGATAATTTAAAATTCAGTGAAAAATGTTACTGCAATTAAGTAAACTTGTAATTATTTAAAAAGTGAGGTTTATTCTAATATTTTGCATCATTATCATTTTCCCACCTAACTGCAGTTCATCAGGATGCTTTATGATACAACCAAATTGGCTGTATAAGGAAAAGGTTTCTATTTAATGATCTTAATCAAGATACTGTGATGTTTGGAAGGTTGTGCTACTAGATTGTTCACTCAGGTGTTCAGGACTTTAAAAGAAGGCTTCTCTGAAAGGAATGTGGTGAAGTCCTCAGGGCACTTACACACATCCCAGAGTCTACTTGGGAAGCTCAGTCTGTGGCTGCTCAAAGTTGAATCAAGATCATCTGCCTAAATCCAAACGATGATGTCAGAGACACTCAAGTCTCTTTTCTCTCCTGTCAAGATTTGCAGTCTGTGTTCTTCCTGCCCATTCCCAAGGGAGATGCCACCATGTTAAGTGCAGCACAGTGATATTCAGAGACCATTCCTGCTGCAAGTGCAAGGTGGAAGCAGAGTTGTAAGTATTTAGAATACAGTGCTTTTAATCCACCAGAAGCCATAGCTCCCCAGGAAGATTTTATGATAAAGCTGCATTGGTGATCATAAGGAAAGGTAACTGTCTTGTAACTTCCAGTCACAATAGATGGGGAGATATCAAAGCTGAAGGGGTAAGTGGGCATGCAAATGACAGAACAGGTCTGTTCCAGAAAAGAGCTAACTCCTAGCCCCCCAGATTACAATTTACAGCTCCTTGATTAGCACTTTCCTGCAGGCTAGCTCCTACCTGAGTGTAGGAGAAGCCCACACAACCCAGAAGTATCACTGGAAGGAGTTGGTCAGAACTGTGGAAACCAGCTTGTCTGGTAGCTTTCTACTACATATAGTGAAGGGAATCTTCCCAAATTCATCTAGCTGTTCTGAATCTTTGTTAAGCACCATAGTGCCCAATTAGCTGTAAACCTGTATCTGGAAAGGCAAAGAAGTGGTTGTCTTTTGCAATGGTTGTACTCCAAATCTTTCAGTCATGGAAGTGGAAAGTTGACAGTTGAGTCCATCTCTTCATTTTTCTTCAGCTAGGTGTCACTTCTGTAACATTTTTATCTCTTCTAGTATTCTCTTCTCCTGTATTATTCCTGTGAAAACACTTGAGTCTCCCTCTCCTTCCTTCTTATGCCATGCAGGTCATGCTTGGCCACTTCAGTTCCCAGGCAAGCCCCATTCTTCATTGGGTGGTCTGCAGGTAGCTTAAAGTAGCCAGCTCTTTGATCTACAGCAAGAAGGAACAGTACAAGCCTTCTTCAGGGTAGGAGAGAAAAGACTGATAACTGAGGGTAGGTTACATTTTATGTCACCTTTAAACTTGGAATTCGGTGGTTATATTGTATTAATGCATGAGGTTTTGATTACCTAGTGCCTCAAAAGCTAAGTAAAGCAGATTTCCAGTGCACTGGATAAAAAAGAATATGAAATCATTGTGCCAGGAAGCACTTACATATAATTGTATGTGTCCCTGTCCAAGAACCACATGGATGTTGGTGTCAGACACTTTGATCTGTTGTAAACCTGTACTGTAACTCAGGTCCTTATTCCCACTGGAGCCTTGGCAGGAGAGCACCAGTGTGCAGGTTGTGGCTACCTCTCTTTTAGCTCTTTCTGCTCCCTCTATATGTATGGACATCAGGCAGCTGAAGGCTGTGTTTGTGGGAAGTTTGGCCCTGCTGTTGTTGAAGTGTGCTGAGCTCACCCAGCTATTCCTATCCATCATGACACCAATAAAACAGCTATCCAGCAAACTGCCCATCGGAAACAAAAGCCACATTCAGAGCCAAAGCAGAAACGTTTCTTCATAATGTACTCAGGAGAACCCAGGAAAGAAGACAGAGGCAGGTGGCTGGATGTTGTAACTCTAAGATGACCCTTGCTTTGTCCCTGGTTTTGTATTGCACTTGCAGTGTCTAAGGCCTCATCTTACTGTGAGCACCAGATGGTCACCTACTTCTGAAGCCAAAGTTTTTGTGATGCTCCTGGATCCAAGTGTTTTGCTTGTTATTAGTGTATTATTCAGCACATCTAATGCTGATAATCACCCACATTTGGAGTGCTGTTCCCTTGCCTTTTTGTTTCTCGAGGCTTTAAGGAACACTTCGGTCACATTTTAAAGCTTTATTCTATGATCTGAGGCATGAAGTCTCCCTTTTAAATAAAAACAAAAATCTGAGTTTCTTGTGGACTCCTCTGATTCCTGAAACTGAGATATGAAGGTGTACATCTGCCTTCCTAGGATCTCCTCTGCAATCAGAGAAGTTAGAATAGTGTCTTCGAAAATTACTGTGGCTGGATTGTGTAGGCTCTGGCTGTAGTTTGACTTTCATCTTTGGAACCTGTCTTGGCTTGGGGCTGAGCAGACGAACGCAAATGCAAGAGCTTTGACACAATGACTGTCATTTGAAACTAAAATTGTGCAATGGCAATCCGTTATAATTAGAATGTTGTCCTGGTTTGAGTGAGAACAGAACTGATGCTGTTCAGCAATTTTACTTTTCAGCTCAGTTCTTCTAACTAACTGCACTGTATGAAGTCAGCAGCTGTTGGCACAGGCAGTGGCTGCTCCCAGCAGTGAGAACACCCCATGGGCAGAGTCAGTACCCGGGGGGGTGTGCAGACCGAGGCCACTGCTGGGACTTGTGCATCACATTAAGGGGTGCAGAAAGGAAAAGGTGGCACCCGCAGGGAGGGATGGCCAGGACAGGGGACCCCAAACTGACCAGCAAGGGATCCCAGCCTATATATGTCATACTCAGTATAAAGATGAGGAATCAGGAGGCTCCCACTGGGCTTTGCTTAGCTCGGTTCAGGTCCTCTTCTGGCTTCTTCCTCGCTTCTTCAATGGTTGGCATCCAAGGAGGACTCTGTCTGTTCTGCCTTTGATCCTGATCTGTGTGTTCCTGAATCCAGTACCAGAATCCAGCTCCTGAACACATCTCCTGTCTGCCACTGGGCTCAGTCTGGGACTTCCCCAGTGCCTGCTCCATAGCATCAGTGGTGACGGTGATGGAATTACCATCAGGGGGTTTGGATTTGGTACTGCTTTTGTGTATATTTGTATATATTCATATGTTCCATTTTTATTATCATTTTCATTAAAGCTGTTCTAGTTCCTTTTCTAATCACTGAGTCTCTCTCCCTTATTCCCTTTCTCTTCCCCTTTGGGGAAGGAGGGGGATTAACAGAGAGCATCTGTTATAGGTCTAGTGGGCTGCCCTGACCCTAAACCATGACAAATGATTATTGCAGCAACAGGAAATGATCTATTCAGATGCCAGGAAGCATGACTATAACCTTGCTCTCCCATGGTGCATTTACTACACACAGGTTTCTCAAAGCCTTGAATGCATCTGGTTCTCTGCACCAGTAGGAAAGCAGGTGCCAGGTGGTGCAGAAAAGTGTATTTGCAACATAAGGTTCTTCCTGGCAGCATGCTTGCCAGTACTTGCAGGCTCATGCTCATCAGTCCCCAAGAGCAAACAAGAGCGAGCCATCAGTCTGGATCTGGGACATGTATGATCACTATGCAGCACTACAGATGGACACCATTAAAAAGTCATCTGGAGTATTGTTTTGCTATCAGTGCTGCAGTCATGGTCGGGGTTTTCTACTCCTGAGAACAGATGGCATCACCAGCCTCCTCAGCTGAGGGCACTACCCTTTCATGACAGTTCATAATGACCAGTGGCATTGGTTTTCAAATGAAGACTAGGAATCCAGGTCTTACAAGCTTCATAGAAAAAGAAACTTCAGTGAAATTTTTCAGCCCACACCTTAACATCCACTGCTCCCCGTCCATGCTTGGGTGAGCAAAATAATCCACCTACCACACTCTGCTTCCTAGCTAGGACTCAAGGCTAGATCATCACTAGGGAGTGACAAGACCTTTGGATAAGCAAACCTCAGTGGAATGTTCAATAGATAGATACACAGGTCTTGGCCCACTTGAGTGCTCAGAGAAAGGCCTTTTCATTCACTGCATGTCTGATTGACAATAAAGGTGCATATTAAGAACCGTACAGAGGGGACATGATTACAGTCACAGAAGCTACTCTGGCTAGTTTGGCTTTCTACCATAGCTGGCTGTTCTATACCAAATGTGCTTTGGTTTTAGGTTTACTGTTGTAGGAAGAAGAACAAGGCTGCATCACCTTCTCAGGGGATGGACTGAAAGAAAAATCCTAGAATCAGCACTTTTGCTTCAGAAATGCCATTGAGCTGTCTGGCAGCTGAGGCCACATGCTTTTGCTCTGCTCTGGATTCAGGGGAGTGGGTATTCTGCTGGCATCAGCCTGCTTGCCTAGCCAATGAAAAGGGATCAAAACATATTCCTGCTCCGAGCATGGGCCTCATCACACTTTACATCTACACCAGCATAACATCAAATGTCAAGTTTTTGATTTTTGATGTGGTATTCCCAGAGGACCTGCACTCAGGTTCAGAGATCTTGATGCAGAGGTGCAAAACTGAATACCTCCTACAGCTCTGGGGCTGACTGTACTCTTGTGCAGCTCTGACCACAGTTTCAAGGAAGAGAAAAATCTGGAACGTAGAATGGAATAGGGTATCTTGTGGGCTTCCTGCTGTTCAAGCATTGCTACATATGCTTCAGCTCAAACTTGTATCTTCTTGCAACAAGTTTCAAAGAATAATGCAATCTTCAGAGACAGAAATAGGATTCCTCCTTCCCTTTCTTCTTCTAGCCTTTCTCTTTTCCTGTATCTGCTTCTCCTTTCCCCTCTCTGAGAAACTTGTTTTACTACTTTCAGACTTTGGTAATATTTTGTTCCACACCCATTTCTCTGTTGATTGCTAAAACTCCTCTCTGCATAAATAATAAAGGACATGTCAGACACTGGTTGACATTTAAAGCACAGAGTAAGTGTTCATGTGACAAGCACAGTTTGCAATCTGGGTAATAAAAGCCTAGATTGATGTTCTGCAGGAAAATGTGAATCTACAGGAAAAAGCAAAGCTAGACACTCAGGACTATTTAATTAGCATTATTTGTACTGTCTCTTTTTAATTTAAAAGGACATTGTTGAGCTGGTATTTAAAATAATGTTTTCCCTCTGTATAAATCTGTGGGGATTAGGAACTGAAATCTCTGCCCTTTCTTACTTGCCTTTCCATCAATACTGTGTTGCTGAAAAGTCAGCAATTAGTGCCACTGAGCAGAGGATATAAATGAATAATGGTGGCTCGAATTAGGACCTGCTAAAGCAATGAAGCAACTCACACCATGTTATCTCGACAGGAAAGTTGAAAGGTTTTAATGCTTTGGACTGTGCTGTGCAGAGCTGAATTGCAAGAGCTGTGCCCATCAGACTGAAGGACTGGCGTTTATGGAGAGTGATCTCATGCGTCTGCTTGATGCACTGGTCCATGTCTGAGGAGGTGAAAGCTCTAGGTAAGTTTTTTCCTTAACTTGGAGTATTTGTAACATTTCTGTGCCTTCTTTGGTGTCTAGTATTAATGTTGAACTCATGCAGTTGCCTTTTCTTAGTGTTAGACCACTCCTTCAGATTTTTCTCTTTATTCAGCTGTCTATTGACATGATTTTAAAGGAACTCCAGTTTCTAGAACTTCAACTCTTCTGGTAAATTTGCTTTAAAAGTAGGCATGAAAGCTGGAGTTCCAGGCAGACAGCTTCAACACAGAATCTGCCCTGGAAACTAGGATAAGAAGGAACAAAGAAGCACACATAGTACTTAAAATTTTATTAAAATAGTAATACATGTGGGAAAGGACCTAGTCCAAGCCCCCTGATCAAATCCTGCAACCACCTTTGAATGTCATTAGAATTCTTTCCAGTTAGGTGCTCAAAATCTCCAAGAGCAGAGATACCGCCACTTCTCTGGGTCCTTGACCTGGCACTGCACCACTCTCAGTGTGTAAATTGCTCTCCTTAGATACAATTTAAATTTCTTCTCTGCAGGGGACAGTCCAGGATCCTTTCCCTGTGGCTTATTCCCTTGCCTCCCTCACTTCTCACGTGGCATTGCATTCTCTGCTTTTCAGACTGGGGACCAGAAGCACGATGTGTGAGTGGTAGGGAACTGAGTGCACTGATAAACTGCATGGCAGCTGTCTGCTGACCAGCCATCTGTCTGCTGTTGCTCCGAGTGGAGAAGAGGTTGAATCCTGTCTGCTTTTTCCTCAGTGGATTTTAACCGCTCTCTGTTACCCAACTGCTGATTTTCACACAGCCTGTAGAGTCTTTGTTACTCTTGAGCCTCTGACAGTTCTGAAAAGTCAAGGACATAAAGAACTGAGAATCTGATGGATGAAAGGACAGATGAACAGACCATCATAGTGGAAAAGCAAACTGAAATCTAAGTCAGATTGTGTCTCTGCTACTCTTGACTGCACAGTTTCTGCTAGCCAGGAGAGGACAGAAGCCCTATTCTCTCACTCACTGGCTCCCAGGAAGGCATGTGACAGGGGTGTGTGGTGTGACTGTCCACATCAGCACAGACAAGCGATCCTGGTGAATGAGTGTATCACACTTTCCAAGGTAGGATGGGAGGCCCACCAATTCTGAATGTTGTATCAGTGCCAAGTGTCAAAATCAGCTCCTGCTGGCAAGTTCCTCAGCAAAACCATCTGGATGGAAGGCCACTAGACAGGGCTGGTAGTCCTAGGAGTGCTTGGACTGACAGCTGGAGTCATTCTGCTCTGCTAATTGTGATTTTAAGCTACACTGATAGGCCTGATGGTTGATATCTGGCTGCAGTGATCCCTGATTCATGTTAGTTTAGTGCAATTCAAAAGAGATTCTCTGTTTGAGGCCAAGAATGGCAGAAGCTCAGTTCACATTGTGTGCTAGCAGAAGCTGCTGTTGGCTTGTCTGCCTAGACAAAACTTGCTTACATGATGGTGCTGGGACTTGGTACCCTGCAAAGTGCCTTTGACAAGACACAAAGGTGACAAGAGGCATCTAAAAATGATTAGATGACTGATTTGACTTCTTGACAAGTAATCTTGGGCTGAATAAGTAATAAAATGCTGGATTACTGTAGAAGAATGGAGACCTTCTTTTGTGCAGCTATAAGAAAAGTTGTGAAGATGCCCCTAGTTATTTTCCATGACATCGCAGGGCCATGCCATTAAGAGTCTGTGACTAGCTTTTGGAACTGATGGGACAGCCAACCCCATCTTCTCTTGGGGTTAGTGCCAGTGCTCATATCAAGCCTGAATCACCACATCGGTTTGTGATGAAGTTCTGTTATTTTCTGTGAAAGCTCTGTAAAAGCCCTACCACCTGGTCTTTTGGTTGACCCTCTCTAGCATGATCATCTCTGGTCTTGACAGAATATTTTTAATCTTGGCCAGTCCAGCCTCCTGAACCTGAAGGAATGATACTATCAGCCTTACCTCCAGGATATGTCACAGAGTGCACTGGCTTGATTGAATATGTCATTTGTATGTTTGACATACCCTCTAAACATCTATCTTCCTCCTTGGCACTGAGGATTCATACTATAGATGTGTGTAATCTCTCCTACCTCTTTCAGTGAGTGAGGAGAAAACCTTTCAACTAAACAAAGATGGTTTCAGTCGTCCAAAGCAGTGACAGCCTCTACCAGAGAATCCATAGCCTTGTGGAGAGTCAGGGATGCTGAGGGGTGCCAAGGCCAACTGTGGCAGGTGCCATTACATCCCTACAAGTTGGCTGTGATATGTTACAGAGGTGTCAGAAGAGCAGTCCCACACTGATCTGGCCCATTCTGACTCTCAGAGGCACGGTAGCCTGTGCTGCTATCCCTGAAGCAGGCTGAAGAAAGAGGTGTGTTGTGAATGGGTTAAACCAGAGAAAACAGGCAGTCTCCAAAAACATAAAACAGATCATCAACAGGTTTCACAAGGATAATCATGTGAGGAAATAAACAAAAAGCAATTAAGAAAAGCAAATTGACATATTGGGCTGGATTCACAGAAGGGAAGGGAGGGATATAACTTTATGTTTGGAGACTTTTTGCAACAGCTTGTCTATTCCCCATTTATTTAAAGGCAGAGCAGCAGTGGTGTCATCTGTTGGTCAATATTTAGGGAAGAGAGCTGACAAGGTAAAGAGTCTTAATCACTGAGGGTTGTTTCTGTAAACATGTTGTGGTTTAACCCAGCAGGCAGCTAAACATCACACAGATACTAGCTCACTCCCCCTCAGTGGGATAGGGAGACAATTGGAAAAAAAAAAAGTAAAACTCCTGGACGGAGATAAAGACAGTTT
Organism: Actenoides hombroni; assembly: GCA_024336885.1. Lineage (NCBI taxonomy): Eukaryota > Metazoa > Chordata > Aves > Coraciiformes > Alcedinidae > Actenoides > Actenoides hombroni. The sequence goes on along the minus strand of WUAM01000368.1, from coordinate 262,634 downwards.
AATAAGACAGAAAAAGAAGGGAAAAGAATAATAATGATAAAAGAACATACAAAACAGGTGATGCACAATGCGATTTCTCACCACCCATTGACTGTTGTCCATGCAGTCCCTTAGCAGTGGGCTGCCAGCCCCTGGCCAACTCCCTGTGTTTAATTGTTCAGCATGACGTCATATGGTATGGAATATCCCTTTGGTCAGTCTGGATCAGCTGTCCTGCTTTGTGTCCCCTTCCATCTTCTTGTGGGCCTGCAGCCTCCTCACTGACAGGGCAGTATGAGAAGCTAAGAAGTCTTTGACTTAGTGGAAGCACTGCTCAGCAACATCTAAGCCAGCGTGGTATTAACTTTATTCTCATCTTAAATTCAAAACACAGCACTATACAAGCTACTAAGAAAAAAAAACCAACCCAAAACTCTTATCCCAGGTGAAACCAGGACAAAACACAATGTTTATTTTGCATTTATGCTATGCTTTAGGGATTATTTCTGAACAGCCTAGGAAGAACTTGCTGACTGCATCCAGCTTTCTGTTTTCCTTTCTGTATAATTTGGTCTTACTTTTTCCCTCCTCCCTAAGGCAACTGAGGATTTTCCACAGCTAGCAAGGGAAAGAGCATAGAATCATCAAATGGTTTAGGTTGGAATGGTCTTTAAATATCATCTAGTTCCAACTCCTCTGCCATGGGCAGGGACACATCCTACTAGACCAGGTTGCACAAGGCCCTATCCAACCTGGTCTCGAACACATGCAGTGATGGAGCATCCACTACTTCCCTGGGCAGCCTGTTCCAGTGTCTCACCACCCTTATGGTGAAGAACTTTTTCCTAATTTCTACTGTAAATCTGCCCTTTTTCAGTGTGAAGCCATTACCCCTCGTCCTATCACTACAAGCCCTTGTGAAAAGATGCAGAGCTATGTACTCGGAAAGAAATTCTTTGCTGTCCCATCACTTGGTATTTCTCAGGCTAACTCAGTGTTAAGCCAACTGAATTGGTTTGGGACAGGCAGAGCTTCTTCCCTAGAATGGATTGGCGGGGGCCTTACACTGTAGTTGCTCTTTTTTGAACCCATATCAATGTTTCTCCACCTGGAAATCACACTGATTTGTGCTAATATTTCTTCTATTTCAAGTCAGTGCACAAGAATATGAAGATAGTCAAAACTAAATGCAGTAAATTATTATAATCTGAGACTTGAAAAGCCATTATAAATATGTCAGGTGAAGCCTAAAAGCTGAATGGAAAGGTACAGAACAGTCATTAACTTAGCTCACCACTTCACCACCACTATGTATCAGTGTTACTAGGACGTACTGCAGAAAGAACTTTTTTTTTTTTCAGTTTCTCTGTCTTTATAGAGTGACTCCAAGTTGCTTGTAAAGGTAACATACTTCCTCACGTCTCTATATAAAATATTAAATTGAGCTTAATGTGAAAGATACTGAATTGTCACTCCCCCAGCTGTCATCAAATGGCTTAAACCTCATTAAGTTACACTGCTAATTCAGCAAGTTCAGAGAAATGAAGATGTCAGGAAGTGTCATGTCATTAAAAGACTTAAGTGGCATTAGTTTCTCCATTGATAAAGTTGGTATAGAATTTCTGTGGAAAGCCCAGTTTTGTTTTTCTGCCTCTATGTAATATCTGCATTTCATTAAGGAGTTAATCTCACCTTGATCTTTTGTACATGAGATGGCAAAGGGCAACTGAATCTTTAACAGCTTCTTTACAGAGAAGTAACCAAGTTGATTGAAAGAGTCAGGCCATGGAACTGGAAGGCTACCTAGGAATTAATTATTATAGTATATGTAATATGAAGGGAGGAGTTGCATCATTTGTGCTCCTGTTGCTCAAGATTTGTCCTAGAAATTCTTAATGCTAACAGTTCTTTTTTTAAAACTGCATACTTAAAATGAGAGCTCAAACTAGCTTAGGTCAAGCCATTTTATCAAGTCAGTTGTAATGAAAATAGAGAAGATAGGATGAGGTTTGCTGGATGGGGGCTCAATAGCAATCAGTGTGTAGTGAGAGTTAGAATTTGTCCAGATGATATTTTGCTTTCCTTAATTGAGCATCATGCAGTATATAATGATGGAGAAGTACAGGCATGGGACTTTCCAACCAGCACCTTGTCTCATCTCTGCAGTGCTGTAAAGAGCCTGGTCAGAGTTGATGAGCAGTCTGGCTGAGCACTGTGAGATCAGAGATGTGTTGTCATCTGGAAGGTAACTAACTTTATAATTCAGAACACGGCACTTCTAGTGCATAAACGGCTTGGTTACACTTCACAAACCAAATCAAGGGGCTGGTTTTAACTCAGCAGTGTGCACAATAAGGACAAAAATGTGCACAGGCAAAGGAACACATTTCATTTTCTCTATTCAGCTAGCAGTGGCTGCCTTGGTTAATTGTGCAATGGTGAACAGAATCCTCTAACTGTCCTCTCTAACCAACCTTCCATTCCTGCCATGGAGCAGTCTCGGAGGTCTCGAACAGGATTCCTTTTAGACTGATCTACTCTGATAGATGCATTAAAGAAATTAGTCTGTTCAATGTGTCCTCCTCATAGTCTATAGACTTCTTTCTATGAAGATAAAGTAAACCCAAGTTCCCTGTAACCTCTGGAATCCTTTCTCTTAACTTTGCATTTGGATAAAGTTTTAAGTTGGCTACTATCTGCCGGAGAGAAGCGAGCAAGTATGAACAGAGGAAAACACAAATATCTATTTTCTGTACGTAAATCTCAACAGTCCTGTCATGCTCAACACCTTGTGCCTGAGAAAGTTAAATGCTGAGACTGCTGAAAGGATAGACCTGGACATCTGCCATTTTCATTGTTGGAGAGATGTGTTTCCAGGCGATGCATTTGTTACAGGTTCTGTTACTGTGTTCACAGTAAACCACACTCGACCATAATGTGATCAAGTCTTGTATCAAATCATGCTGTGAGAGCAAAGTGACTGCCCAAAAGGAGTATGAGATAAGATGGTGCCATCCAATTAATTGTACAGCGTGGCTATTAGATGTATGCAAGCATGTGGCATAAATGTCACAAAATCACAGAATCAATTACAATTGTTGGAAGTGGAAAGGACATATAGAGAACATCTAGTCCAACACCTCCCCCCCCCGAGCAGATTCACCTAGAGCACATCACACAGGATTGCGTCCAGGTGGGTTTTGAGTATCTCCAAAGAAGGAGACTCCACAACCTCCCTGGGCAGCCTGTTCCCGGCTTTGTCACCCTCACAGTAAAGAAGTTTTTCCTTATATTTAGATGGAACCTCCTGTGTTCTAGTTTGTGCCCATTGCTCCTTGTCCTGTCACTGGGCACCACTAAAAAGAGTCAGGCTCTATCCTCCTTGCATCCACCCTTTAGATATTTGTAGGCATTGATGAGGTCTCCTCTCAGTCTTCCCTTCTCCAGGCTAAACAGTCCCAGCTCTCTCAACCTTTCTTCGCAAGAGATGCTCCAGTCCCCCAAACACCTTCGTTTCCCTCTGCTGGATTCTCTCCAGTAGTTCCCTGTCTCTCTTGAAATGGGGAGCCCAGAACTGGACACAATATTCCAGATATGGCCTCATGAGGGCAGAATAGAGGGGGAGGAAAACCTCCCTTGACCTTCTGTTCAGAGTCGTCTTAATGCACTCCAGGATACCATTGGCCTTCTTGGTCACAAGGGCACATTGTTGGCTCGTGGTTAACTTATTGTCTACCAGGATTCCAAGATCCTACTTCTCTGTGCTGCTTTCCAGCAGGTCCACCCCTAATCTGTATTGATGCAGGGGTTTCTTCCTCCCCAGGTGCAGGACCCTACATTTGCCCTTGACTCATTGGGTTCCACTCTGCCCAACACTCCAGCCTGTCCAGGTCATGATGGATGGCAGCACAGCCCTCTGGTGTGTCAGCCACTCCTCCCAGTTTTGTATCATCAGTAAACCTGCTGAGGTCATTGATGAATATGTTAAATAAGACTGGACCCAGTACTGACCCCTGGGGAACACCACTGGGTACAGGCCTCCAACTTAACCCTGCACCATTGATCATGACCCTCTGAGCTCTGTCATTCAACCAGCTCCCAATCCACCATCCCAGTCCACTCATCGAACCCACACTTCATGGGTTTTCTAAGGAGGATGTTATGGGAGATGGTGTCAAAAGCTTGATGAAGTTAAAGTAGATGACATTGGCTGCTCTCCCCTCATCTAACCAGTCAGTTATGATGTCAAAGAAGGCTATTGGATTGGTCAAGCATGATTTCCCCTTGGTGAAGCTATCATCCTGCCAACACAGTGCCTGTATCTCTGGTTAGACTGATAAGTTGAAGCATAAGTTGAAGGAGCTACTTTATGAGATTCAACTGTGTGCTGAAGGACATGGAGAGGAAACAGATGGCTAGTTGCTTTCTTTGGCGTGAAACAGTCTCAACTATGCCCTACCTACTGCATTCCTTGCTTCACTCTGTTTTAAATTGCTTTTATAGTTGATACGGCATTTCTGAAGCAGTTGTCTGTATCTGCATGAATTCTGAGAGTTTCAAATGTAAAAATACACAAAACCACACCCTTTTGGAGATGATTTAAAGCTTTGCTTTGCTTGACTTCATTAGTTCCAACACTTTAACTAAAATTCTTTATATTTCAGAGCTATGCATGCACGAGCAGGCCAAGGACCTTTCTGTTCCTGGCTAGC
>WUAM01000368.1:238589-255992 GCA_024336885.1 Actenoides hombroni | reverse complement strand
GACAGGAGGGAAAAACAGGAGGGGGAGGGGGGAGATCGGACGGGTCGGGGCGGGGCGGGAAAAGAGACTTGATCAGCCAATCCTCTGATTGCCTTGTTAAGTACTTTTAACATTTTTACCATGTACTTGATCTAACAGGGGGCTGTTTTAGCTTTGATTACTCTTCAGGGGCTTCACCAACCTGGTTAATTACAGAGGAAAGTGCCACTGAAAGCAGTTGTGGCAGATAGGCCACATCTACACAGACATTTAGTTGTTCAGACGGGAGAAGGCTCCCTGGCCATGGCATCGTAGTTCCTGTCATAGCTTGAGGATGGCAGGTGATGGTGCTGGGGTCTGTGCTGTGGAGACATAACCAGTCTTCTGACCTTGCAGCACATGATGCTGGTGACAGTGGTCTCAGGGCCATCACAAGAACAGATGTGCTATGTAGGGGCAAAATAATAAAAATAGCAGGAGCTAGCTACTGGCTGAAGAATAGGTGGGAGTCTCACACCTTGAAAGTCCTCAAGACTCCCCTTTGCAGTGTCTCATGCTCAACCAGGTGGCTGCCAGCCCAAGTCGCTGTCCCCATTTCTCTTTCAATCCTTTTTTTCTCACTTCCTCCTTCAGTTTTTGGTGTGGAGAGCAAAGCTGGTGCTTTTTGGGGGTTCTCCAGCATCCCGTGCACAGATGACAGACAGAGAAAGTCTGACTACTTTGAAAGGCAACACCTCTGCTTGAGTTTCCTTGTGTATTAACACTCTGTAACTCTCATTAGTTGATGCTATGCCTTGAAGTTTCGGTCCTTCACACTCTCATCTACAGCTGGAGGGCTGTAACAGCTATGATGTTTCTTTTTGTGCTGTGCTAGTTATCAGGAACAGATAATTTTGTCAGGCTCTGATGACATCCCATTCTGTTTGTACCTGCAGTAGCACAGGCAGATTGTGGCCGTGTTGTGTGGTACCTAGCCTGCCAGCAGGAAACTCTTCTGGTCTTGCTCAGGTATGCATAAGAAATGAGCAGCAGCTGGAATATGTTGAGTCTTTTTAGGACTTAATTCCAAAACACTGCATTTGCTGTCAAGACACAGGGCTTGTTGGAAGCCTTTTTGGTAGTGTTTTTTGGTGATTTTCAGTCTACTTCAATAGGAACACTCACACAACTTTAGACTAGCAGAGAAGACTATCGATGACAGTAACCAGCACTTCTGTCTGCTGCAGTTAGCTGTGATCCCCAACAGGAAGGAAGAGCTCCTGCTTATTGTTGTTGCAACTTTAACTTCTGGGGCAGCTTCTGAGACATGCAGTCTGTGCTGAGCCTATAGCACAGCAGAGGAACCATGCAATTTCGGTAGATAATGCTGTGTAAGTTTGAGATAGTAACACCACCTTGGATTTCATCTTTGCCCAGGGCTCAGAAAGACCCGAGTGTCTTGCCTGTCCTGCCTTCACACCTGTAAACCTGAGAGCTGTTTGGACCATGGCTTGTTCAAAGCTCACAGGGTAGAAGTATTGATGGATAACCATGGAGAACAATGACATGGGAATTTCTGCTCTTTCTTTTCTGAGACAAAGTATTTTTGGGTGAGTTTTTCTGCTTGCTTTTTTTTTTTTTTTTTTCCTTAAAATGTCCAGATTTCTTTATGAACCAGCTCTTGAGAAGGGCTTACCTTACTGTAAAGAAACCCATTTAGATGCTTTCTGGTTTTAATCTCATTCACTGATGCATCTAAAGATGGCAGTGCAATGATAAACTAGATTAAGTGTCTAATGAACAATTGAAATCTTAGTAGCATTGTGGATAAATGACATGTTTACATGCTAAGGGCATGCTTTGAGTGGCTGCTGGCAGCTAATGGGAGCTGAATGGTCAACTGCAGAGAAGCCCAGAGGAGGTGCCCAGAGGCAGATCTCCTCTCTAGACTGCAAAGTGACTGTGTTATTGCTGAATCACAAGCATTGCACCTCTTACTGAAAAGACCTAAAGCACTCAGATTTGCAGATGGAGAGTTCTGTGATGGCCAAGCAAATTTGTTTATATTTGTTGAGGATTAGTTTTATGGGATAAAACTTTTTAACAGTTGTCTGGTAGTTCAAAAGAAAACATTTAATATTGATGTGAAACTGGCTATTAATTAAATAGTAATAATTTATTCTTATAATAGCACTTTACTATAAGTTCACCTATATCCTTAAAGCATTTTAGGAAACTTTTTAAAAAATTCTGTGTTACTAGAGGACTACAGGAATATTGGCTACTTTAATTTTGCTTCTGATTTAGTGAAACAAAAACTAAATAGGGCATGTCTGCTGTCTATGAAGGTGGTACACAGAAAGTAAAGTGCAAAACTGTCAAGAAACAGCAAGGGCTGATTACTCTGTAAGGAAGACCAAATGCCGGGTCCTGCCCTCGGGCCACAACACCCCCCAGCAGCCTCCAGGCTGGGGGAGGAGTGGCTGGAGAGCGGCCAGGCAGAGAAGGACCTGGACGTGTTGACTGACAGTCGCCTGAACATGAGCCAGCAGTGTGCCCAGGTGGCCAAGAAAGCCAGTGGCATCCTGGCCTGGATCAGGAATAGTGTGGTCAGCAGGAGCAGGGAGGTGACCATTCCTCTGTACTCGGCTTTGGTGAGGCTGCACCTTGAATACTGTGTCCAGTTTTGGGCCCCTCTCTCCAAGAAGGACATTGAGGTGCTGGAGAGGGTCCAGAGGCTACAGAGCTAGTCAAAGGTTTGGAGCATGTGTCTGATGAGGAAAGGCTGAAGGATCTGGGGCTGTTTAGCCTGAAGAAGAGAAGGCTGAGGGGAGATCTTATTGCCCTCTACAACTACCTGAAGGGAAGTTGTAGCAAGGTGGGAGTTGGTCTGTTCTCCCTGGTGGCAAGTGACAGAACAAGAGGAAATGCCCTGAAGTTGAACTGGGGGAGGTTCAGGCTGGATATTAGGAAGCATTTCTTTACAGAAAGGGTTGTCAGGCATTGGAATGGGCTGCCCAGGGAGGTGGTGGAGTCACCATCCCTAGAAGTGTTTAAGAGGTAGTTAGATGTTGTATTTAGGGACATGATTTAGTGGTTTTTGATAGGACTAGGAGTAAGGTTGGATTTGATGATCTTGAAGGTCTCTTCCAGCCAAAACTATTCTATGATGCCGTGACACCAAATTGTGTGGGAACGTTGATCTGCTTGAGGGTAAGAAGGCTCTGCAAAGAGACCTGGACAGGTTGGATCAATGAGCTGAGGCCAGTTGTATGTTGTTCAGTAAGGCCAAGTGCTGGGTCCTACACTTGGGTCACAACAACCCCGGTCAACAGTAAAGGCTCAGGGAAGAGTGGCTGGAAAGTTCCCTGGCAGAAAAAGACCTGGTGATGCTGGTTGACACATGGCTGAATATGAGCCCAGGTGGCCAAGAAGCCCAATGGTGGCCCGTATCAGAAATAATGTGGCCAGCAGGAGAAGGGAAACGATTGTGCCCCTGCATTTGTCACTGGGGAGGCTGCAGCTTGAGCACTGGGCTCAGTTTTAGGTGCCACAGGATAAGAAAGACATTGAGGGGCTGGAGCAAGTCCAGAGAAGGGCAATGAAGCTGTTGAGGGGTCTGGAGAAAATGTCTTATGAAGAGTGACTGAGGGAACTGAGGTTGCATAGTTTGGAGAAGAGGAAGCTGAGGGGAGACCTTATCACTCTTTACAATTACCCGAAAGGAAGTTGTAGTGAGGTGGGTGTTGGTCTCCCAGGTAACTAGCAATAGGATGAGAGGTAATGAGCCTAAGTTGCACCAGGGGATGTTTAGATTGGATATTAGGAAAAAATTCTATACCTAAAGAGTGGTAAGGCCTTGGAATAGACTGCCCATGGATGTGTTCAAAAAATGTGTAGACATGGCATTTTAGGACATGGTTTATTGGTTGTGATAGCGTTGGGTAGATTGTTGGACTTGATGATGTTGGAAGTCTTTTCTAACCTTGATGATTCTGTGATTCTGTGATCCCTGCCTCCACTGCTTATATATTTTTTTGTGTTTTAATTTTGCTAAGAGGTCTTCACTTAGCCAAGCTGACCTCCTGCCTCCTTTGCCTGATATCTTGCACATCAGGATTGAGAACTGTTATACCCTATGAGAAATGTTTTTAAATATCTCCCAGTTCTTGTTCACTCCTTTGCCTCTGAAGGCAGTTTCCCAAGGGATCCCACACATTAGTAACCTAAAGAACTGAAAGTTTGACTTTCTGAAGTTTAGAGTCCTGACTCTACTTTCTACCTGTCCTATACCCCTCAAAATTGAGGATTCTACCACCACATGATCATTGCAGCCCAAGCTTTTCCTTTGTTAAGCTTTTCCACAGTAGCGAGTAACAGGTCCAACAGTGCCTCTCTTCTGGTCAGGCTCTACATCACCTGTATAAGGAAGTTGTCCTCAATGCAATCCAGTAGTTTCTTGGACTGTTTGCAGTTTGCTGTGCTGCTTTTCCAGCATATACCCAGGTGGTTGAAGCCCCCCATTAGGTTCAGGGCCTGCAAGCATATTTCTTCTTGCAGTTGAAGAACAAATTCTTCATCATCATTGTGGTTGGTGTCTACTACAGGCCACCTGAGCAAGGATCCTTACAAAGATGAAGAGTTTGTTCAACAAAGTTTCCTGTGTTGGCTTAGTCTCTAATTTTCACTCATAAATTCTAGACCTACACATTTCTGTTCTTCAAAGATAACTATGTGCAATCAATCAGCAGTTCATGCACGATACTCTTGCAAAGTATACATCAGTAGATCACATAGGTATAAACTAAAGATGCTACAAGATTATTGAAGGGAAAATTAAGATTTTAACTACTTAGCAATTTTAATTTGTGACTGAGGAATGATCTTGCATGGAGGGCAAGAAGATCCAACTGCAGAAGGGGTTAAACAGGCTGGAAGCAGGGCTACCAAAGACAGAAAAAGTGAGGTTCCCTGGGTGATAAGACGAGAAACAGCTGCAGCACTTCCTTGTATCCATCCTGGAACGGGGCCACCTTTGGGCAGCAGAGCAGGGCTGGAGGATGGATCCAAGGCCAGTCTGAGGGTGCCTCATGCAGACACTCATGGGGTTGGTGCTGGTGTCAGTGTATGTAAGGAATCAACTTGTAATGCATCTTTGCAGACTCCATGTAGAATCATTTATAGCAGTAGGACTCTGCCTGATGCATTGTATATTAAAACCTTATATTTAAGCACAAGTGTGTGTTTAGGGCACCTTAAAAGGTAACTTAAAAATTCCCCAACATTAACCATGGAAGAGTGGAGTTATGAAAGATGAATCTAGACAAGACCATGAAGAAGGTGTGTTCATCTTTGAAGAATTTATGGAAACCGTAAAAAATTCCTCTAATCTTCTGATATGTTCCTCTAAACTTCTAATATGTTTTTGCTGTATTTCCATCCATCTCAGCCAGTTTGATCATATCTCTGTGAAGACGTTAGCAGGAAAGAAAAAAATATAAGAAGCTATGAGGCTGCACAGAAAGCTTTTAATCTTGATGTTGGTCCAGTAATATGATCACTTCATGAAAAAACAAGCGTTCTTGATGGAATAAAATTTACAATAGCTCTACAAAAGAAACCAGTGCTTGATACTCCGGTAACAGAACAGTAAAATGGTACTGTAATTGAAATATTTACTGGTTTAGAGCGGACATTCCTAGAGAGAAGACATGAGGTTCATTTGGATAAACTATGTGAACAAATTTGAATATTGATATTGTTCATATTGAGTTGTTTTTCTCAGCAGTACTCCTTAAAAAACATTCTTTCAATAACTAAATTCAATATATTCTTACATGTCATGTGGCTTTGTGAAGGTCAGTTACTCCTGGACAAACAATCTGGATCATCCAAGTGATGCAGTGAAAAACTCAATCACCAAAATTATTAAGCAGGCATTCTTTATTTTGCGGCGCCAGATGCACAGGGGATCACTCCTCCAAATGTGCGCGCCAATACAAGCTGGGCACACAGTTTATATGCAGGCTAAACATACAGATTCATTGTATTTCTTAGAAAGGGCAGTCTTATACTAAGGAGTTCCTAGAATTCATTTACATAGGCCAAGCATGCATAATAAAATAGGATTAGGGTCTTTTCTCCCCTCGGTGGTCTTCCATGACCTCTGGTGGACATTTACTTCATCTTTTCTTCTTCATCACCGTGTTCTTTTAGTGACCTAAAGCCTAAAATCCTTATTCTTGTCAGTCTTGTCTGTTCAGCATGCTCAGGTGCTTCAAGATGTCTTGTTGTCTTGTTCCTGGAGATAAACGCTATCTACAAGGTTATGGATTTCACAGTATGTCCCTACTATACAAGTACCCATCTATTGTTGTTGCTCATTCAAAGATTGTCCACCAGACATCCCGTCTCCTGCCTTCACAAGGTTAATGAAAAGAAGCTTAATCATTCCATGCAGTATTGCCCCTCCAATCTCCACATGCTGGAGCAAGACTTTGCTAATGGCATAGGAGTCTTTCTACCACCAGCTAGAGAGGAAATAAAATAATAGAAATCCAGCAGGCAAAGTTTCATGAAAGCATATTCTAGTCTAGGAGCAAAGTTTGCATGAATAGCAAGATCATCTTTAAAACAGTGAAAATCTCAACCTATTTTTTAAATTGCTGGTAGTAAGGATGTTTTTCTATAACCATGTCTTCCATTCTCTACATTCACACAGGCAGATCCAATAACCTGCACCGTAACCCTCTGTATACTTCACTGAGAGTATACACAGGTTCGCTTGTCCTAGGTGGTACGGACTACGACCCCAAAGGGCCTTGGGATGCCTTTTCAGAATGAAGTCCTACAAAAAGCAGTTGGATTAGGTGGCTTGTAGTACATCTTTGCCATGAAGAAAGGTGATCTAATTTCAAATTCCCCCCTCTGGTTCCCTCACACTTCTAGGAAGTGAGTTTTCCATCTCTGTGGTCCCTGCTCTGGCTCATGGCTCTTCATTTAATACTCAAAAACAACTCACATCACCTCTGCCCAACACATACTATCCAGTTCCCTCTAATTTGATCAACTAAATTGCCTCATTAACAGCCCAGTGTTATTACATTTTAAATTATCTGCATATATTTATTTACTTTGAATCTTCTAGTTGCCATGGCACCTTACTGCTGTTGAGCAAAGGGAAGTTTGAGAATGGATGATTCATTTATCCCTCTAAAAGTCTAAGAATAATCACATACTCTGATTTCTCACCTGCCTCTGTAACTTCCAGATACTCTCTTGCACCTTCCTTACATGAGGATGATTGCACTACCCTGAGATGCTGGTTTCCTGGCTAGGGCAATCTGAAATCTACTGGTCTAGATGGAAATAGCAAGCTGCCTGGTTTGAGTGATATTGAATAAAGACCCTGTAAATCCCATAGTCTTTCATCCATGGCTTTGGACAGAAATTATGAAGGTAGAAGATGTACTTCTCCAGAGGGTTCCAGGACATGGGTTTCCATTCTGCTAACCCTGCCTTGAAGCAATGCTTCAAGAAAGCACTGAATTCAGATTGGAAGACAGAGAGAGGTGTGGGATCTACAACATCCCAAGGAAGGGGAATTTCAGCCTGATAAGAAACCACGATGGAAATTCATTGCATGATGTGAGCTCTTAAGGGCACTAGTGTGAGCGTGGATATGGTGTGGTTGTGCAAGTGTGGCCAGAGGACTTAACAGTACAGTTTTGCTGAACTACCGCTACATTTCAGGGCTTTTCCCGTGGCTAGCTGGCTGATTATTCTTCTCACACATAAGTCAATTGCCAGGTCAGGTGAGGTTAATGGGGACTTTGCAGGGAAGAAAAATGGCTTCTTCTGTAATATGGGATGTGGGCTGCTTCCTAGGAGTTTGCTGTGCTTTTCCAGGAATTTTATTTATTAAATCCTGTGCTTATGTAGGGCCTTCAGACACTGCCAATGCTTGGATCCTCTTCTCTGTTTTTCTCCAGCATGTCACAGCTATGAATTCTGGACCTTTGTTACAGGATGTTGCAGGGCTGTGTGACAGGGGAGGATGGGAAGAACAGGTAATCAGCAGACCATGGTGAACTGTACATCTGCTACATGACTGGGCAGGTCTTCCCAGCTCAACAAGCCCACTTATTTCCAGAGGTTACTGTTACTTTGTGCCTGTCACATTTCTGAACAAAGAGCATGTGGTAGTCTGTTCCTTTCCCCTCCCTCCAGTGCGCCCTGGTTCTCATTTCACTGAGACCTGAAGGAAGGTAAATTAGAAAAAGAAATGTTAAATGATCAGCCCATGAATGACTGATCTGTCTGTAAGTGGTATAACTCCTGCTCTCAGACTGGATGCTTGTTATTTTTAACTAGGAATGAACTGGTAAAAATATTCTTAGACGCCTGACTTTGCAGGACAATTATCAAAGCACTTAATGAAAACTTGTGCAAGTGACGTATCTCAGTTTGCCCCACAGTAAAGGAGGGTTTGACAGCTACACTGGTGACCTAAAGTGAGTTCAACATCTTGGTGAATACCCATATGATGTAGCAGACTCCAGGCACAACTGAGTAGAGTTGGGCAGGTAAGCAGTAAAATATTCACCTCACTCCTGCAAGGAATGTCAAAGGGCAGAAGATATTTCACTACAATCACCTCTGAAACCTCCTACTCTTTTCCACCCTTTCTTAATTTTTCCAGAGATCTCCATCAATCAATGAATTTTAAATATTTTTTTAATCCATATATATATATATATACGATCTTTTAAAGACTGAATATGCGGGTCTTTGAGATGCACAGGGACTGTCCATCAATGCTGGGCTATATGGGCTCCCATACCTGGTGGCTTTCATTTGTGAATTGGACCTCAAAAATTCAAAGAATCAACCCAACAAGACAGACTTCAAAATCAAGACACAAATCCCCCAGAGGAGTACATCTGCCTCTGTGAAATAGTGCACCTTTAATTTGCCTTGTGGTATTCAAAAGCTGAAATTCTCAGTAAATCACAAGGCTCTTGTCTCTTAAAATCATGAAGCTGGAGAAAGGAGTCTGGGAGTGAAAAACCTCTGGTAATATTAGAAGAGTTAACAATACTGCTCCTCCAGCCTTTCTTCCCTTCAGCACTTTCTTTCCTGCTGTATATGTCCTTCTGGGATGTGATGAAGAGGGGTGAAGTTTGCTTCTTTACTTGGCAGATTCCTGTCATTTAAAGGTCAAGCAATTCGCTTAGCTCAGGGTGGGTTTGCTTTGTTGCCAGCCACAGCCTGGCTCCCTTCCTGGTTTAGGCCCTCATTTTGTAATCTCAGTGAGTCACCAAATAGGCAGATGCTGGATGTAGCTCTTGTCACTCTACAAATTATGCTTTATTGCTTACACTTGCAGAATAGCTGCACACTAACCAAGAGCAGCCAAGGTAGCATGACATGTCAATCCTGCCTGCATGCTGAGCTGCACTGAGCTGAACTGAACTGAACTGAGCTGAACTGAGCTGAGCTGAACTGGACTTAACTGAGCTGAGTAGCAGGGCTTTGCAAAGATGCCTTCATTTTGAAGCTGATCAAGCTGCTGTTGATGCAATAGGACTAAATGCAGGGCCTTTGTATACCAGAAATTCCCTCTGTGCTTCAAAATGAAAATGTCCTTTCTATCCCTATCCAGCAAGCCTGGCTTCTTCCCCATCCATCTTTCCCATTTAAAATGTCAATAGCAACCTCTATGCAGAACACTTCCAAGGACTGACAGTCAAAGAGGGTTAATAGACTGAGGTAAATCCAAATGTCATCAATTCTTTGCAGGCAGCATTAATCCTTACAAAATGACCTGTACCTTAAACATCATTGCTTAAGTGACTTTTTCCTGACCTTTATTTAAAATGATGTGGCAAGATGTAAATTATTTCCTGAGCCATGGTTCTTCACAGGAGGATTTTCATACATATATATTTATACTGTATTTTTTTAGGGATTATTTTCTTTTAAACATCTCCCACCTGCAACTAATCTGATTAATGCTGCTGAAAAAGCTTGGTTTTGCCTGTGATGAGAAGACAAGACTGCAGATTTAATTGTTTTCTCCTCACCAGGGTTTGGGTGTGGGAGGATGATGATGACAATAGGTACCTCCTGTCTTCATATTGTTCAAAAGTTTTCCTGAGTATTTTTTACGTTTGCACACTTCAAATGCTTCCCTAATCTGCACAGATCCTAACTATGCCTGTGTCACTGTTAACACGTGTGCATAAGGTGCAGATTCAGCAAAAACAGACATGAAAGGAATAGGAAGGCTTGTGAGATCACTGGTGAGGAGAGGGGAATGGATGCTATTGACTGAACAAAGGCAATGTGATTTATAAATGGCCTATGTTGAGTTCTGGGCAGCATTTGGGCTGTTTTGTGCTATTTCTCCAGAACAAAGATGCCCTCAGACTATGGATGTATCACCCAAGTGCAGTGGGATCTTCTGGCAGAATGAGCCCATGGGAACAGCTTCTCCCATTAATCATTACTGGGGACTGTTTCCGTCCAGGTCATGTCTGGATCACCTTCCCCTCTTGCCAGGAGAGGCTCTGACTGTAAGCTCCCACAATAGTGCAGGAAAGAGGCAGGACCACCTGCAGCCTTGGGGGAGAGCCTCCCTTCAAAGCCAACCTGTGAAAGAAGCTAGTGAAGACCCTAATCACAGTTCTCTGAAGGGCAGGGTTGTAGGAACCCAACTCCTCCTAAAAAGCCTAATGTCTCAAACCCTGTGTAGGGGTAAGATCTCTTGTGATCGAAGCGGAGCATGAGAAAGG
Organism: Actenoides hombroni; assembly: GCA_024336885.1. NCBI lineage: Eukaryota > Metazoa > Chordata > Aves > Coraciiformes > Alcedinidae > Actenoides > Actenoides hombroni. The sequence goes on along the minus strand of WUAM01000368.1, from coordinate 245,238 downwards.
CCTGCTCAGAGTTGGGGAAGGTAGGGAATGCAGCAATGGCCTTATTCCCTGGCTCAAGCCAAGGGCGGCTCCTTGTAGATACGGGAGCTGACTACAGAAAGAGATAAGCTTTGCACGGGCAGGACCATGTCCCTTCCTGAGCTAGTTTCTTTGTTGCTCAACCATGACTACTGCAACTACACCAAGGAAACTGACTGTGTGCTTCGCTAAAGGGTCATCCAGCAGTAATTACATACAGTGTCTCTGCGACCCCTGACTCAAAGGGTTAATGCTACCCTTCCCCTTCTACACTTCCTATGTAAATTAGCACCGCCTCTCTACACTTCATATGTAAATTGCATGATGCCACTCATATTCCAAGTGTATAAAGGGACAGCACACACTCACTCTACTTCTGCAAAGGCTCAAATACTCATGCTGCAAATGCTCTCATGGCTGCAAGCCCTTTTATAATCCTTCTAATAATAAGTGCCTACACCTGATTGGCCCAATCAAAGACCACCTGTCCACAATTAACTTTGATAAGCTTTCTCTGTTGGTGAACTGGTGGTTTTTTTCTCAGGACTTTCTGGTCTCCTCAAGGGTACACAGATGTTCCCTCGAAGTTATTTATCTAACTCACGTTCTAATTCCTTGGACAAGCTGAGGTCTCCCACAACATGTACTCACCACTGAAGAACTCAAGATTTGGGCTGGTCCCATGAGTTGTTGCTGGATCCAAGGGTGATGACATCTTATTCTTTCCTTTCTTCTATTCTTGTAAACTATTTCACCTTTAAGGCATTAGAAACCAAGGCTTTCCTAGAGTTTTCCTTTGTTCAAATAAAATCAACAAATTGATTAGTCATTTGGTATCATTTCACCTTAATTTAAAAAGGGAGCCAAGGGAATTTGGACTCTTGCACAGCTCTCCGTGCTACCCAGTACAGCTTGGCAGTCGGGTTGTGACAAGTGTGAGCATGCATGGAGGGAAGACGGGGAAACCTGAGGAGCCATGCTGCTGCCACAGGACCACTTTCTCCTGTGACAGTGTGGTCCTTGCATGGGTCCAAACGCCCCAGGAAGGAGAAGACAAGGGTTCCTAGCATTATTTATATAGATCATATTTGGTGGCAAGTAACAACTGGCAGAGCTGCTCCTGTCTCTAGTTCTTGTTTTTCCCTTCCTGAAGGCTGTTTGACTAATATAGTACCTAGCAGTGGCAGCAGAACAGATAGAGGAGATTTAACCAAGGTATTTAAATTATGAAGGCCATAGTTAAATTTAGTTAAATTTAATCTCTCATATTATAAGAGAATTAAGAGGTCATTTGATGAAGTGCATTTAAAACAAATTAGAGGAGGTACTTCATGTGAAGTCAGCCTATGGAATTCATTACCACAGCAGGTCAGGGAGTCGAACTCTACAGGCAGATTGAAAAATGGGCTGGATAATTTTATGGCAAATAATAACGTTTGTAGCTTTGGCTGTGGGATACAATGGGAGTAGCAGATGGTGGTATTCACAATACCCACTGATGGCAGCAGAATCAGTCAAGCAATGCCTTTCTCTCTGGGTGCTGCTGAGTGAAAATGCTGCTTTTCCCTCTTCTCTTTGTCAGCCTGAGGGGTGCAGTGCACTAAGATCAACCCACCCCACCTTCTGTCTGAGGAAAGCAGAGTATCTTATTCATGTTTGCTTAGGGGAATGAAGGTCAGGCAAAAGCTAGCCTGGCAAACTTTGGCTGGACCCGTAAAATTTGGGCCGCTCCAAGAATATGTGTTGTGCACAACTTCAGAACTCAAAAGTTCATCTTCTGTGTGTAAAGATACACTGTCAGGAACTCGCAGCATGGCTCAGACCCAGGATCATGTCACACCACGCCTCAGTGGGTGCAGCCTAACAGATATGTTAAATGGAGAAGAGATAAAGGATTTCCTCACATGCTCTTACTCTTTCCTGTGTTCAGTTTTCTTCTTTCCATCTCTTTCACCCACACTGCTCTACGGTCAATTTTATCCTGGGCACTTGTCCATGTGCCAATCAAGTGGTATTTTGCCTGGTGTGGAGAATCAAAACTGAAATCATATTGACATCCAGGCACAGAATCCAGTCCCAACATGGAAAAATCAAGAAACTGGCTTGGTAACAGAAATGGGTTGTCCCACTGGACTTCATGGGTTCACTTCAATCTTCAGCAAGTTTTCAGCACAGACATTCAGAAACTTAGTAGTCATATTTGCTGGGTCTCCAGAGCTGTTTTGCCTTTTGTTTTCTATATCAATATGTCCATGGGCAGACTGGCCTTACATACAGTATAAACTGTAGTGATTGCTGCTTATCAGAGCTGAAATCAGAAGACATAATTCTCTCAATTTGAAATAAAATACCCCAGATGGAGCCCTGCAGCTGGGAATCCATAACATCATCACCTATTTGGTGAAGTAATTTGAAGATATTTTGGATATTTGAAGCCTCTGAAATGCACAGGAATAGAAATATCTTTCAAGTAGCAATTACAAGACAAGGCCTCTGGTTTTCAGTGTACCAGGAGATCTTGATTTTCTCCCTGCAATGTTTTCTCTGTAAGAGTATTATTGCACTGAAGGTTATCTTTAATAGTTTGACAAGCTGAACTCTGCCAGGCCTACAAAGTCAGTCAAGCCTTTTAACTCAGTCAGGTTTCTGTCTGACTAGAGACAACTTTTAATGTCTGAAAAGCTTGCAGCCTGTGAAAATGTATATACAGTAAGGTCTTTTACCAAACAATTCATTGGGAAGGAGTAGAGGGATACTCCCTATCCTTCCTTGCTCCTTTAATATTTCCATTTACAAAAGACAGATGTCAATCCACAGCAACTTGCTCAGACATGGAGGGACAGAAAATATCCTGGCCAACCCCAGTTCACTTTGTTCTCCTGGGGTCAAGACTTAGAACCATCTGAAAGATAATGATATAATTTTCCTCAGCAGAGGGCTCCTGTTAAATTAATTCTCTCTTGCCCCTTTTCCACATCTTTGAGAGAAACATAGACTGTGCGGGCCCAATGGAGCAAAAGGAATATAAACTAGTTTCTGCACAATGCAGCCTGTTACCACAGTAAAGCTGGGAACTCTGGGGAATGTATCTGAAAAGGTTAAAGGAGTGTGGTGGTCTTGGAATATATAGTCAGAGCAACTGTCTGTCAGGGAAGACCTGGTTGGTATTTGGAGGAGGCTCAGTATACTGGGAGAGGAATGAGAGACAGAAAGCGAAATGTTCCACCAGAATCCTAGAATCATAGAATGGGTTGAGTTGAAAGGGACCTTAAAGATCATCTAGTTCCAACCCTCCCTGCCATGGGCAGGGACACCTCCCACTAGGTTGCTCAGAACCTCATCCAGCCTGGTCTTAAACACTTCCAGAGATGAGGCGTCCACAACCTTTCTGGGCAACACATTCTGATGTCTCACAACCCTCATAGTAAAGAACTTCTTCCTAATGTCTAATTGAACTCTACCCTGTTCTAGTTTCAAACCATTGCCCCTTGATCTATCACCACATGCCCTTATAAAAATTCCCTCACCAGCTTTACTGTAGGCCCCCTGCAGATACTAGAAGGCTGCAATAATGTCTCCCTGGAGCCTTCTCTTCTCCAGGCTGAACAGACCCAACTCCCTCAGTCTGTCCTCATTGGAGAGGTGCTCCAGCCCTTCGATCATCTTCACGGCCCTCCTCTGGACCCTCTCCAACAGATCCATGTCCTTCTTGTGTTGGGGCCTCCAGCTCCAGAGCTGGATGCAGTAGTCCAGGTGGGGTCTCACAAGAGCAGAGTAGAGGAGCAAAATCACCTCCATCTTTTGATGCATCCCAGGATATGTTTCTCTTTTTGGACTGCCAGAGCACATTGCTGGGTCACGTTGACGCTTCGTCAACCAGCACTCCCAAGTCCTTCTCTCCAAGACCGCTCTCAATCCACTTGTCACCCAGCCTGTATTTGTGCTTGGGATTGCTCTGCTCCAGGTGCAGGACCTTGCACTTGGCCTTATTGAAATTCATGAGGTTGCCCTGTGCCCATCTCTCCTGTTTCAATGGTCCCTGCATCCAGCTTCCTCTCATGGAAGTAGCCATTAGGAAGATTCTTGAAACATTGAAATTGAAGGACCAGATTGGAGTTAAAGTCCACATAGCCCAAAGTACACCAGAGTCAACAGAAGAGAAACATGTAAGCACATGCTGCAATTATTCTTTCTTCAGGTTGTTTCTTCAGTAGCTAGAAATTAAGTCAAAGTGTGACACTTAATGTCGCTTCCACAGTTTTTCTTATGCAGGATGATGATAATTCTGAAGGTCCTTCACAGTGGCATAAATGAAACTCTAAAAGTTCTTGTCTTGAAGGACTTTGCGTGTTATTTCTATTGACTACTTTGGGCCGGAAGACTTTTCCATCTCTAAATTACAGAATCACAGAATCACTATGGTTGGACAAGACCTTTAAGATCACCAAGTCCAACCATTATCTAACTCTTACCATGGCCACTACTACACCATATCTTTGAATACCACATCTAGATGGCTTTTAAATACATCCAGGGATGGTGATTCAACCACTTTCCTGGACAGCCTGTTCCAGTCTTTGATAACCCTTTCAGTAGAGAAGTTTTTCCTCATGCCCAACCTAAACCTCCCCTGGTGCAACTTAAGCCCATTACCTCCTGTCTCATCAGTTCTGACTTGTAAGGAGAGGCCAACACCTGCCTCTCTACAACCTCCTTTGAGTAGAAGGCCTCCCCTCAGCCTCCTTTTCTTCAGACTAAACAACACCAGTTCCTTCAGCCTGTCCTCACAGAACTTATTCTCAAGACCCCTCACCAGCTTTGTTTCCCTTCTCTGGACCTGCTCCAGCACCTTGATGTCATTCTTATTCTATGGCACCCCAAACTGGACCCAGTGCTCAAGCTGCAGGCTCCCCAGTGCTGAGTGCAGGGGCACGATCCCTGCCCTGCTCCTGCTGGCCACACTATTCCTGACACAAGCCAGGATGCTGTTGGCATTCTTGGCCACCTGGGCACACTGCTGGCTCATGTTCAGGTGGATGTTGATCAACACCCCCCAGGTTCTTTTATGCCAGGCAGCTTTCCAGCCACTCCTCCCCAAGCCTGGAGTGTCGCCTGGGATTGTTGTGACCCAAGGGCAGGACTCAGCACTTGGCCTTGTTAAAGCTCATACAATTGACTTTGACCCATGGATCCAGCCTGTCCAATTCCCTCTGAAGAGCTTTCTAGCCTGAAGCAGATCAACAGTCCCACCTAACTCAGTGTCATCTGCAAACTTACTGAGGGTGCTCTCAATCTCCCTGGCAAGATCATTGATAAAGATGTTAAACAGCAGTGGACCCAGCACTGAGCCCTGGGGAACACCACTTGTGACTAGTCACCAACTGGATTTAATTCCATTCCCCACCACTCTCTGGGCTCAGCCATCCATACAGTGTTTGATCCAGCAGAGTGTCTGCCTGTCCAGGCCTAGGGCAGCCAGTTTTGTCCTGAGGATGCTGTGGGGAACAATGTCAAAGGCTTTGCCGAATTCCAGGTAAACAATGTCCACAGCCCTTTCGTCACCCACCAAGCAGGTCACCTTGTCATAGAAGGAGATGAGGTTTGTTAAGCAGGACCTGTCCTTCGTGAACCTGTGCTGACTGGGCCTGATCACCTAGTTGTCTTGTAAATGGTGTGTTATGGAACTCAGGATGATTTGTTCATGACTTTCCCCGGCAATTCTCTAGTTCCCCAGATCCTCCTTCCAGCCCTTCTTCTAGATGGGTGTCACATTTACTAATCTCTAGTCCATTGAGACTTTCCCAGTTAGCTGGGACTGATGGTAAATCATGAGGAGTGGCTTGGCAAGCACATCCAACTCCAAGCCAACTCCTTCAGCACTCTTGGGTGAAACCCATCTCACCCCGTAGACTTGTGTATGTCCAGGTGGTGCAGCAGGTCACTGACCATTTCCTCTTGGATTACAGAGGCCTTCTGGTCTCCATCCCTGTCTTCCAGCACGAGGGGCTGGCTGCCCAGCAACCAACTAGTCCTGCTGTTAAAGGCTGAGGCAAAGAAGGCATTAAGTGCCTCAGTCTTTTCCTCATCTGTAGTCACTCTGTTTCCCTTTTCATCCAATAAAGGATGGAGATTCTCCCTGGTCCTCTTTTTGTTATTAAAATATTTATAGAAGCATTTCTTATTGTCTTTTACAGGAATAGCTAGATTGAATTCTAGTTGGGATTTTGTCCTTCTAATTTTCTCCCTGCAGGGCTTCCCTGCATCTCTGTATCCTCCTGAGTGGCTGCCGCATCTTCCAAAGGCCATACACTCTCCTCTTGTTCCTGAGTTCCAGCCAGACCTCTCCACTCAGCCCAGCCGGCCTCTTCACTGCTGGCCCATCATTCAGGACAGGGGGATGTCCTGTTCCTGTGCTTTTAAGATTTCCTTCTTGAAGGGTGACACAGAGGGGCCACCACACTGCCTCACCTTAGCAGTTAAATGAAGAAGCAAAGCAGAAGTGGAAGCAAAAGAAAACAAGAATTTAATCTCTACTTCCCATCCACAGGCGCTGTCTGGCCCCTTCCCGGGAAGCAGGGCTCCAAAGGCGCAGCGGGTGCTCTGGGGGACAAGTGGCCGCCCCTCCTCCTCC
>WUAM01000368.1:213097-224291 GCA_024336885.1 Actenoides hombroni | reverse complement strand
GGAAATGGTACTTGAATATTAGCCAGCTTTCTTGGGCCCCCTTACCTTCTAGGGCCCTGTCCCATGGCACTTTTCCAGGCAATCTTCTGAATACAGAATTGCATGTCTACACACCATCTTCAGAAGGAGTTTTCACTTATCTTTTCATTTGTCTATGCACAAGGGAAGACAACATTTATTCCCGTTACTTGTTTATTCCACTCCTTCTCTGTCATTTCCACTGTCACTCCTTGTCAGTCCAGCCCACACCAGGACTGGAAAATGGAGCTGGAAAATGAGCACAAGATTGTCTTTCATGTACCAGGTCTTCCAAATATTTTTCAGTGAAGATATTTGTAAAGAGCTATGGTCTGACTGTTTATACTGCACTCATAACTATGTTAAAGACAAAGAAAACTGCCCCAGACAGAACTTTTCAGAGCTTTAAGCAACAGTTGTATTTATGGTCTTTAATGACAGTTATTACAGGCAATGTCTTACACTCAAATCATTTCAGAGAATAATATGCTCTCCATTTTTGTTCCTGGTATCTTAAATAGTTCATGTGTAGTTATTGGCTAAGAATTACAAAAACCTTTTTTTAAAAATCTCTTATTTACATTCTAATTACACATTTGAATAGGTATGAAATAGTTCCATTGTGTCTCTCCTGCTGCGGGATCTTGAACAAATACCTTCTCTCACCCAGTCTCCTGTTACAGAGCTTCTTCTGCGCCCAGAATCAGACATCCTTTCCTCCTTGTATCTCCTTCTTACTGTCTTACTGGTCTCATACATGCTTTGTAGTGAACAGCTAGGAGTGACCAAGCTGGCCAAGACAAACTAGCCATCACAGCTTTGTTAGTTACATCTAAATTTCTCCATTCCTTGAGATAAATGTGCATTTCCCCCTGTCATATTTCTGGCTTCCATATAGAAATATCTTTTGGCTCCAGGCAGGGAGAGGTCCTTCATACAAAAAGCTATGTTGTGCCATGAACTGTGAGGTCCTGAACATTACACCAGAGGCTGTCTGGGAGTTGTTAATTGTGCTGGCCTTGGCAACCATAAACTTGACAGTCTAATTACAAAGGGCATGTCCTGACAGTAGTTAAGCATCCCTAACCTAGTTGAAGGCAGGGGTCTCTGTAAGGTCACTGGCTCCAGTGTAATGTTACACATGGCTCTTCAAAACAGATGAGACCATTTGCGCTCCCAATGTCAGGGCATAGCCTTGCTGTGGGACTTCTGACTTAGTTCCAGTGGGTACAGGAGTTTATGCTAAAGAATAGATCTTTGAGAAAAAAAAAATCATTGATTGGTAGCTGCATGTTTGTAAAATGCATCTTTTTCTATCCATAGCAGCGTGTGCTCCTAAGAAGCATATGTGCTATAAGAAATGGTTGTATAGTGAAACCTTCCATCTGTGGCTAAATACAGAAATTTCTCTACTCAGTCACAGGGGCTATTAATAACTAAAGACACTACCCCTGATCTCTGCACCCAAAACTGTGGTGTTAAAAATACCCAAGAGAAATGAATGTCAAAGTACATGTTTTATGTAAAACCTCAACATTTTTGAGTTGTTATTGGAAGCAAACTTGAGCTCTCAGCCTTTGGAGGCCTACACATCTTGTTTGGTGTGTTCCTTTAAAAGCAACAAATGCAGAGTATGGTGAACCCTCTGTGTGCTGTGCTGCTAACATGAAGTTGTATATCCTCCCTTTAGTTCTCATGAAGATTAACATAATCTTCTCCTGCCTGAAGATAAACAACCAACCCTGGCTTTCAAAAGGTTCTATATTGCAGTTGACTTCGTTGTTCCCTGTGGTTGGTACTATCACTAATGACTTTTATTATGTGGAAGAGTGCTTGTTTCATGACAATTAGTTTCTTGTCTTAATATTGCAAAAAATGTACTGCCAGAAAACTTTACAGATTTCTTTCCAAAAGATGACAGTTGCACAGGGAAATTATTCACTTCAGCAAGATTTATAAAGGTCTTCAGAGCTGTATTCTTCAGTGGTACAAATTACAACAAAATGCATGGCAAACAAGCAGGACAACGAGCAATCACAGGAACATTAGATGCACTTATGAACATGCATACACTTTTAAATGCCCACTTCAGAGTGTGATAGGATATTCAGCAATTTCTGGGCAGAGCTGCTGGAAGTATGGAGTTATCACTAAGCCAACAAGCCATCTGTTCCACTGTTCAAGCCAGAGAAGAAATGGTACATTATATTTGGAGCCCTACAACAAATGTGATACCCTTTTAATCATTTCATCTGCATTTTGGATCTGAGAGGTCATGCTGGTATTCCTCAGATGATGGAATGACTTGAGATGTTTAAGAAACATTTTTTTAGCCCAAAGTCCATAAATATTGAATGGTCGGTTCATGGGGCCAGTCTGTAAGAGATGAAATCTTGAGTTTAATAGGAAGAACAAGTAAATAGCTGCATGCTTCCTTTTTTTTCTGACACCTTCTAAATCATTGTAACTGCTGACTTTGGTGTTGAGCAGTTTGCACTTGTTTCAGTCATAATCTGTTGTGAGTAAAAGTTAATTTGAGGTGACTCACTAGGAGGCAAATCTATTCCTTGCATGTGCAAACCCCTTAAAACTCATCTACAAATGCATCCTATATCTCAATGCACTTGTGAAGAGAATCCAAAGCAGCACAGCCTGCTTATTCAGACACCTTTGCAGACCTGTGAGCTACGAAAGGATCTGTGGAGGATCAATTTGGTAACAAGCAATAGGGACACAATACTGAGTCCCAAGGATTCACAAGAGGGCTGTGTCTACAGATAGCACTGAGCTTTTCAGAGGACAGAAAAAAAGATGATAGTCATCAAAGACAATGCATGGTCAGATCTCAGGAGAGGATATTTAACTACACAGTGGTTTTATATAAAGCACTGCAGTGTTCATTTATGTAAAACAACAGTGAGGCAAGTCTGTAGAACAAAGTTTGGGAGTAAGCTGCATAAAGCTACTTTAAAAACAAGCATTATACTGGGAAATTAGTGATGTAATTGTCAGATTCAGTTGCCTTAATTTCAAGGAAGGAACCTTCTGTGAAATACCCACTGCTCTCCTTTATGGGGGCATACTTAAGCTCACTAAAGCTCTCTTATGAAGATGATGCATGACAAATAAAAGTCAGGTAGGAATGAAGGTGCATACAGATAAATTTGTTGAATAATCCTTTAATCAGAAAGCATAGTTAATGGAGAGTAATATATTATGGCCCTGTATCAACATGGTACCCAACTGTACTCATTGTAGATGTGTTTAGGGACATGGTTTAATGGTTTCCTGGCAGTTGCTGGATTAATGATTGGGCTTGATGACCTTAAAGGTCTCTTCCAAACAAAACAATTCTATGATTCTATGATTTTATGCCCAAGCATATGAGCAGATCCAGTAACATTACTCCTACGTTTGCTCGTCTGCAATGGCAGGACCACAGAAGGGGTACAGTGATCTGAGCAGCCTGAGCCTTGGAGGGTCCTTCTGGAGCATGTTTGACCAATGATAAGAAGTATAAGATGGAAAGAAAGGAGGCTGTGTGCTTTTCATTCCTGAAATCTAAAATCAAAATAATCAATCAATCATATCAAGTATCTACTGGCATTAGATGGAATGTTGATAGCCATTTTAATAACATAACTCCTTATTAAAAAATTACCACAGATGGTTTTGACACACAATGTCTGTCAGTGAATGGAACACAGATGTAGTGTTGTTTTTTCTCTCTAGAATACCAAGGCAAATAAGTGATTTTTCAAAATGTCTTTTTTGGTGTGTGTGTCTTAAATAAAAAGCCAAAGGATTTTTAGAAGAAGTGAGATGCTTCTGGGACTCTAAGTTTGTTACTTGTGTCACCTCTTCAACTGGTAATCTGCGTTTTTCATCTGGACTGCATCTGCCACATGATCTCTCCTCTTAGTGTCCTGAACTGTGGTCTGTTAAAACAGTGCAGAGTCTGTTAAAACTCCTTAATAATCTGGACAAAAAAACCTTCTGAGCAGGAATTGCACCTGCTATTATTTAAAGAATAATGAAACTGTCTCCAGAATGAGGATAATATGTAGAAAAATGTGGTTTGGGTTTTGGTTCTTTTTCAGTTATTAGGCCTGTACCACTGGTAGGAAATGAAGTGCTTGATACAGATGTCATTATTGATAGACTTATACAAGCAAGAGGGACATGAAGGCACAGATTTGGAAAACAGCACAATTCTTTCTCTTGCAGTAGCTTTCTGAAAAGGAAAGAACAATATAGGGGAAAAATAAGTACTTGGATAAAGAACCTCCTAATGCACCACACAAGACATCACTGGGGAAAACTTGCTCAACACAGAACTGAAGCCTTGTCCGGCATGAAGAAACCAAGTAACATGCAAAACTAGGAGTGGAAAAAAAGCCCATACCACCTCACTGTAGAGATGCATGTGCTGCTCCAGGAGGAATGGTTTGGAAGTGACGTGAGCATTTAAGATGGGCATACAGCAGAGTGTCAAACAACTGCAGGTCTCCCTACAATAGAGTGTGACAGTGTGCACGATGTGGGTCATATTATGCACATATAGCTGAATGGATGGACCAAATACTTCTCTGTCTGTTTTGCCCCCAGCTGCGATTATAGCTGTTTCAGACACTACCCAGAAAGATTAGGCACTCACAAATTCTTCTGGATGCTACAGTCTTCATTTATTATGAGCTCCTTACCTACCATTCTGATGATGCAATCACTCTGTTCTGCCACTTACATACCTAGTTACCTTTCAGAGAATACCTGCATGGTTAAGGATATATTCTCTGTGATCAAGGTTATGAATTCAGGGTGTGAAGGTAATGAACAAAATACCACAGCGTGGAGACATTCTCACAGCACTGACTGCCAGCATAAAGTGCAATATGATGACTGTTGGGGAGGCACATCTAACACTGCCTTTACAGAATAATTATTGATGTCTTTCATGTGCCTCTTCAAATGTCATCTGACCTTTCTTAGGCATTTTTTTTTTCAACATTTACCTCCATGACATGCCTGCTGTTCCTTGCTGGTGAGACAGAACAAACATTCAGAATCGGGAATCGCTCAGTTCTGAAGATCAAGGGTGAGTTTTTTGCCACCTTCACAAAGAGACACTTGGACAAGGGTTTTGAATTTTGGAGGTTCTTATTTACCTGGTAGATCTCCACGCTTTGCTTTTGTGCTGGAGTTCTTCCAGTTTAGCATCTCAGGCCACATATTTAGGAGCCTAAATATAGTTACTAAATCCAAGTATATGCTCCCCTTGTGACAGTTTGGGCCAATCGCTACTGAATTTTGACACGTCTTTCCACTAAAGGTCATACTCAAGTCCTCTTAGGGATTATAATGAGTCAGAACATGGAAGATTAATTCATCTTTCCACTATAAGGAGCAATACAGAAACTTGGAGGTCTGATATCTGCCTGGTTCATGAATTTTATCAGTTTGAAATGCTTTTCCCAGCACAGTTCCAACTCCACAATTAAATAAAGCAAGATATGACTCTGATATGTACATTTTTCACTCATTCAAAATAAATACTGCTTACATTTTTATTGTGGTGTCTCCACTTATATGACTCTTTTAATGGATGGAAATTGAGCACCTGCTTGTGGCATGGAATGTTTCTGGGATCCTTTAGAGAAATTATTGTGATGAATTGCCATTGTCAATGCTTTCTGAAAGAAACAAATCCCAAACTAATCTGCTATCTGAAATCCAAATGTAATGGGCTTGTGGATTACAATTCTTCTGCGGGGCAATATGCCTCCATTTTCTATCAGGTAATAAACAACATATTATTCATACTTTCCCTCACAGGGGCTCTGATGGAGGACGGATGATATAATCAGAAGGTGAATGAGAAATTGGACAGAATGTAAAAGACACTGTGCATGTTTGGATTCAAATTGATTTCAGAAATGTATCTACATGTGACAATGTATTTTCATGTGACAGAAAGCATTATGCACAGTATATGCACCATGTAAGTTCTTCAAGACAACATCATTACTTGTTTAGAGTGTATTCTGGAAATCATCTGAGTTACGAATATTAGTCCCACAAAACTGTGATACAACGGGAAATAAGAAGCAAGCAGCAAATATCTGCTTAGGCTGTAATAAATTAATGGTGTCACTATGAATATAGAATTTTATCCAGTCAGACCCCAGACAAATTGAACCTCATCATGCTCCAAATATCCTTGGAGAAGCAAATAAATTACACTTAACTGCTCTTCAGCCCAAAGTCATAATTATCAGTTGGACACATCAAATGAATGGGGCAGTCCAGAGGGCAAAGAGCTGTGGTTGTTCTCTTTGAAAGTTGGTTTTGCTTCACAGTTTTCTATGTAAATGTGCTTTTCTTCCCTAACTCGGTTCCAAAAGACTGTTTAGTCCATGATATATTTTGTGACGTGATCCCAAATTCCTTCTTCTGAAAACTGATTGCCTTCACGCTCTGTGAGCAGCTTATATTTATCTTTCTTTCACCAACTATGCCTGTAGGGAGTCAATGGAGGTAGTCCAATATCTGTGATGGAACTATAGCATTGGGTAGTGTATGGAAACAAACAAACAAAACAAACCAAACCCAAACCCAAACCCAAACCCAAAACCGAACAAAAAAAAAAAAAAAACCCAACAAAAAAAGAATTTAGCAAGGCTGCACAGTTTCCATAGTGTGTCTGGGTACCAGGAAGAGCTAGAGCTGTAGGAGGTTCTTAACAGAGCCTGAGGACGGGCAATATGAATTTGTAGTTCAGAGCCTTAATAAATGTTAGTAATGTATATGTTCCTTTGAAGAACAGTGTCAGTGGCACAGTGCCAGGCTGGATGGCAGCTGGCTATCATCAGTATCACATGGCTTTTGTTCCAGTGTGTCAGAGAGGAACATTTAAAAGAGCAGAACAGGAAAAGAAAGATTTTTAAAGTATTTAAAAGAAATTAGCATATAGATCTCAGAACAACAAATGTTAAAGGTAGGATGGTGTGATTTCTTGTTTGTCCCTTCAATTTTATGAAAAAAAAAATGCAGTAACTTCTCAGATACCTTCTTGCTGAATTGAGGTATCTACAAGCACAGTTTTAGTCTGAAAGGTTGGGCTTGCTTCTTGCTCCCTTGGACACTGCATTCAGCAGTAGATGTTTTGCAGTAATGCTGAAGCAGCATCTTGTTTTTCCATAGGTTTGCATGTGAATGACTATGTAGAAATGTGCTGGATGGATCATGGGATCCATTGTTTTTTCATTCCCAAGCAGAATGGGTTCCACTATTAAGATGCACAAGTATCAACACCAGAGCGGTTGTATAAAGAGGTTCTATGTTATGCATCTGTGTTGAGTTTAAAATTGCAGGTATTTTTGTTAATGGCTTGAAAAACTAGCCTGCTTTTTTTTTTTGTGCTATTCCCATGAAACTCAATTATTGGATGGAAGATGGAATTATCTATGAGCCTCTCCTCCTACTTGTTCAAGTAACACCATCTCATGCAAACTGTCTTCAGTATCTCCATTTCTGGTGTGAAAGGGCTAATGTGAGTTTTCTCCATATTATTAATTTTATTTTCCTGTAATTTAGTAGGATTGTATCTTGAGGAAACAACATCTTGGTGTAGCTTTTTCTTCTCAATGTTAGGAAATTCATGGGAGTGGGGAGTCAGGAAGTGATGTCTCTGTCAAGACTGTCTTGTGCAGACCACTTGTCCTGTTCAACCTAAATCTCTATTAAATTACTGGAAACAAACTTGTAACTAGATGGCATCCATGGCTGAAAGGGCTGAATTTCATGATATTAATAACTGCCCTTCTCGTTAAAACTCTGGCAAAACTGTGTTACTGAGATGAATTAAGAGCTCCCACGACTTTCTGAAGTAGAAATAAGACACAACCACTTGAAAAATAGACTGCTTTACTTTAAAGGCTGTTTCAGGGTATTGATATAGAAAATCACACCCTTACACACATTCTGTGTAACATCCGTGCTTCTAATGCCCTCTGTACTGAAGGAACCATAGGACAATAGCCATAAGGTGAAGCCTGGGAGGTTGTTCAGGTTGAACATTAGGAAAGCTTCTCTCCCAGAAGGGTAGTTGTAGTGGGTCTGTTACCTGAGAAATTAAGGCTATCTCCATTGGTGTGGTTTTCAGACTTCATTTAGGCAAAGACACAACTGCCTTGATCTGGTGGTGGCAATACTGGGAGATGGGACCAGAAATCTCTGGAGACTCTCTGCAGTGATTCTTTGACAGACTTTATTCCTACTTTCATTCTCACATGGATGTCCTTTTCCTTGTTTCCCAGATCCTTATTCTATAATGTGATAATGAGCTCATGATCAGTGAAGCAAGTTGAAGTCACAGTACAATATCTATTGGCAAAAGAGAGAACAAAGCTTCTGCTCACATCTCACCTGCATTCCCTGATTTTGCAGCTCAGTCTCTGTGTGACCTAATAAAAGTGGCTGGACATCGGGGGATCATTTTAGTCAAATGCCCTCCCAGGTTAGCAGAGAGGGACATAGGAAAAAAGCATGTCCTGTTCTTTTCCCTTGGATAGTGTATCAGTGAGCAACCCCTGAATCTCCTCTACTGTTACAGTGGAATGGTTACCAAATTGTGGGGTGAGGTGAGAAGAAATCAGTTAGACAGGAAGAGCTTTCAGACTTAACTTACATTGTGGTTCACCCAGTGAATGATACTCAGATCCAAGCACACCCAGATCTGAATTTAGTGATCTTCGGAGTAGAAAATCTTCCTGTTACTCCACAATGTAGGCATCCCTAATGAAAATGTTTCTTACTGGAAACATTGCAGGATCAAAAGCTAAAAAGACTTAACTAATGACAGGGGGAAATTTGGCATGGTCTGGTGATGAATTATGAATGGCCAGTAAATGCCATTACCAACACTAGAGACTATGTTAGGTCACGATTTGCTCAGCCTAGCACTACCTAGATCTGGGCTTCAAAAGAGGTGGGGACACATATATCAGGCTACCCCACAGGTCAAAAGGAAGATTATCTCTTGACAGTGCAACAAAAGAGATGTGATCACATGCAAGGAGGTAGAGGGCCTGAAGATTACAAAGAATGCACAGTAATATTCCTTCTGTATTACCTGTCAGCACCTGCTGCCTAATTAAATCAATGCTTTCTGGTATATAGGGGAATAAATTTCAAGTGCAAGCTGCTCAAAATGGAATTGCAGTCTGAGCTGTGGAAAGAATTTAATCTGTCTTTATGGGGTATATTAGTGCTCTTAAATAGAGATGAAATGGTATGGAGCCTATCAGGAGTCCTTTCTACTTCAGTCACTGCAAGGTATTTAAGCAGGAAAACATAAAATGAGAGTCTTTATCTGTCATTAATACAAGTGACCTAGTCATTATGTAGGGAGAGTGGAATTATATGTGTTTTAATATATTTTGAAGGAACAAACCAAGCAGAAGGGTCCTGTTCTGATACACAGTTGAGTATCCACAGCCAGAAGTTGAAGATAAAGGCTAAACCAGCTATACTGGAGCAGACTAGAGGTCTGTCCAAGCCAGTGACCAGCACAAACTGATGAAGATTAGTTCTTACAGGTAGATCCTTCCCACAGCTAACTCTCAGGCTCTTAAGAACTTCCCGGGTCAGAAGTTCTCTCAGGTGTGTCAGTGTAATTGCCATTGAGACCTCATGCACAAGACTTAGTCTGTTAGACCCAAAAAGGAGTTGGTTAGGCACACATTTCCTCAGTTTCCACTTGCAATTTCACCTCAAACTTCACAGCCTGCTTCTCTCTGCTTGCCAAGGTTGCTGGAGAGCTCACTGGTAGCTCCCTCTTTTACCCACAGAGAAATAAGCTCAAGCTGTCATCGTGGGTGAGATGCTGTGTATAGTAAGATACTATCCCTTAGAAGAGATTAAAAGTTAAATAGGCCAACGGGGAAGGAGGCAGTGGCAGACTTAGCAAAACAGGATGCAAATGGCCTAATTCAATGCCCAAGTCACTAATTCGCAGAGTCTCCTCAGTGGCAAATCAGAAATGTGTGGGAACAGGCTGCCGGTAAGTGCTTGTAGTGCTGTTCTTCACACAGCAGGCTACATTGTCACTGGAGAGTATCAAAACAACAAGCAGTCTGACACAATTCCCCCAGGACCCAGCAGCATCCTGTCTGCCTGCAGCATGGTGACAGTGGTTTGCATTGTGATGTGCTGAACAACAAACCAACAGGGGTTTACATTTTCTAAGTTACTTAGAAGCGTATGTTACTCTCACATTACTGCATCGGCTGCATTTGTCATGAGAATGATGAAATACTGGAGACAGTTTTTTGATTCTGCTTTCCTAAGGACTTCATATGGAATGTTTAAGTTTCACTGGTTTTAATCTGATAGCCATTTATATGCGTTCTAAAAAACAGTAAATGGGTAGTTCATATTACAGTTTACAAAAAAGAAACTGCCTCAAAGTAATGATTTCAATACAATCTACCTTAAAAATACACATGGCACTCTCTCGTCTGTAAAATATGTACAGGAACACATGGGTTGTAACTGTTAGGGCAACGAAGCTGGTGTAGGGTCTGGAGAACATGTCTTATGAAGAGCAGCTGAGGGAGCTGGGGTTGTTTAGTCTGGAGGAGGCTGAGTTGAGACGTTCTTGCGCTCTACAGCTACCTGAAAGGAGGTTGTAGTGAGGTGGGTGCTGGTCTCTTCTCCCGGGTAACTAGCAGTAGGACAAGAGGAAATTGGCTTAAGCTGTGCCAGGGGAAGTTTAGGTTGGATATTAGGAAAAAAATTTTTAGTGATAGAGTGGTGAAGCCTTGGAAGAGGCTGCCCAGGGAGGGGGCTGGAGTCACTACCCCTGGAGGTGTTCATAAAACATCTAGATGTGGCACTTCAGGATGTGGTGTAGTGGTCCAGATAACGTTTAGTAGGCAGTTGGACTTGATGATCTTGAAGATTCTTTCCAACCTTAATGATTGTATGATTCTGTAATTCTATGATTCTGTGTTGTCTGAATTTTGCATAACAGCTTTTAATCATGGTGTTGAAACCAAAGCCTGATTTTAAATTTTTTTTATGTATTTATTATTCTACTTTTTTTTTTTTTTTTTTTTTTTCATTTTGAAGGTACTGGAGGTTTGGGGGAAAGAAAGTGTTGCTTTTTTTGCATTTC
>WUAM01000368.1:192775-213087 GCA_024336885.1 Actenoides hombroni | reverse complement strand
TTTAATATGGGTTTTGAACCCAAACCTTGTTTTTAATTTTTTTTTTTTTTTTTTTTTTTTTTTTTTTTTTTTTTTTTTTTTTTTTTGCATATGGAAAGGAAATACAATCCAGGTTGTGAGACAAGTTTGTGGTGGTGAAGTAGGTCCAACATGAAGACAGTGTCAGTCCACAACTAAGGGTCCAAATTACCAGGGTTCATGGCCTGGCATAGGCATGGCTGTGGTTGATCTCAAGGCTTTCTCTCCTAAAACACAGTTCAGATCATGAGGGAAGGCCCAGGACTGAGCTTAAAGAAGCCCACGTGATCACAGTCAGGGAGTGGATGGAGACCCTATGTGAGGCTGCTCATGGACTTTAAGGGCCATCAATGCAGTCAGAACCAGGACGCTTGTGACTGCACTCTCCAAAGGGCATTCAATTAAATAATTAATTCAAGGACATTCAAGGACAGGAATATATTTCTGCAAAACTCATTAGAACAGTAAGTGGGGACAGCTCCTGCAGCAGTATTCATGGAGAAGATTAGCATTCCCTGGTGGGACAATGGCTTGCATAAATTGAAGGCTGTTTCCATGCTTTGAGGAAATCAGGTAAAATACTTTATTGTTATGGTTAATCTGATCTGAAAGATTTATGCCAATATTATGTTTTCTTTTCAGGTAATCGAAGTCACTAAAACTGTTGACTACCATCTCCTAACAGCCCAAGTAAGCTAGCAATGGAAGGCAGGTAATGGACAGGGACTAGCATCGTTTCCGGACAAGGGTAGGGATTGCAAACAGAGCCAAAAATAAGAACCCCAAATAATTGCTTTTGGTGCAAATCCTGACATGTTTTCTGAGATGCCGAAAGCAGCATCAAACCTTGCTCCTCATGGAGTGTCACCTATTGGCCAGGACAAAGCCTCTTTCCACCTGGGAATGTTACACTAATGAACAGATTTGTAGTGGGTTATTACAAAGTGCTCAGCATGCTCAGTATCTGATTCTGCTCACAGATAATTTTTTTAATCCACCTGGAAGATGACATTCTTGATGGTGTAATATGAAGTTCCTCCAAGCTTTGATCACATGAGAGACAATGAAATAATCCTGCTTTAGACAGTGTTAAATTTATCCTGATCATGAGTGGGGCTGTGCCACCATATGGCACTGACACATAAGGCAGTAAGGTTCAATCTCATTCAGCTTAAGGCCTTGAAGGCATGCTGGTGACCTTGCTGTCATGTAGAAGAACCTGGCCACTCACAGCCCCACAGAGAAGGATTTTGATGGGGGAGTTAGATAGTGAAAGACAGATGGGCATGGGTTGTGAAATGCAAGATTAGAGGTGTGAGTTATAAGTTGTGAGCTGGATGGGAAATGTGAGAAAGCAGCTGGAGAGCATGGAGCTCTACCTGGAGGCGGATGAGAAGAGAGCTGAGATCTTATGGTCTAGGATTAAAGAGAGGATAGATAAGGGTGACATTATATAGTAGGTGGCCACTGTAGGCCAGCTGACCAGGAATAAAAAGTGGATGAATCATAGAATCACATCATAGAATGTCTTGAGTTGGAAGGGACGGATCTAAGGATCATCTTGTTCCAACTGCCCCAGTGTGGGCAGGGACACCTCCCAGTAGACCAGGTTGCTCAGAGTCTCATCCAGCTTAGTTGTAAACACTTCCAGGGATGAAGTGTCCACAGCTTCTCTGGGCAACCTCTCCTAGTGTCTCATCACCCTCATAGTAAGGAACTTCTAATGTCCAATCTAAATTTACCCTGCTCTAGTTTAAAACCATTGCCCCTTGTCCTATCACCACCATAAAAAGTCCCTCTCCAGCTCTCTACAGACAGATAAGAGCAGCCTCATATTCACAGGCCCTGATATCCTCTCATGGGGGATATCAACCACAGCAATATCTGCTGGAGGGACAACACAGCAGGATATGAACAATTAAGGAGGTTCCCGATGGGCTTCTTGAAGTACATAGTTAACAAAAGGAAGACTAGGGAAAATGTTGTCTCAGTCTTTACTAGTAAAAGTAGACTGGCATTCAGGAATCCCAGCTCCCAGAGACTGAAGCAAGGAAAAATCTTGGTGCAAGAGGATCAAGTCAGGGAATGCTTAAGTGAACTGGAGATACATCAGTCCATGAGCCCTATATGGGATGCACCCATGGAAGTTGAGGGAGCTGGTAGGTGTCATTGTAAGGCAACTATTGATAATGTCTGATTGACCATGGTGACTGGGAAAAGTGCCTAAAGAATGGAGGAAAGCAGATGTCACTCCTATCTTCAAGAAGGGCAAGAAGGACCCAAGGAATCACATGCCAGACAGCCTCACCTTGATCCCTGTGAAGATGGTGGAGCAGCTAATCCTGGGAAGCATTTCCAGGCTTGTAAAAGACAAGAAAATCACCAGGAATAGTCATCAGGGCTTCACCAAGGCAAAGTCCTGCTTGATCAACTTGATAAATTTCTACAATGAAATGACTGGCCTGGTAGATGAACAAAGAGCAGTGGATTCTGTCTCCCTGGACTTCAGTAAGGTTTTCAACACTGCTTGCTATTAGGACCTCATAGAGGCCAGTAATTACTGGTGTACTGAGTCCAGGCCTGTTTAACACCCTTATTAATGATGGGGCAGAGTTTATCCTTGTCAAGTTTGCTGATGACACAAAACTGGGAGGAGTGGTAGAGAAGTCATGCTACCATCCAGAGGGACATTGACAGGCTGAAGAAATGGGTCGGCAGTAGCCTCATGAAGTTCAACAAGGGGAAGTCCTGCACCTGAGGAGGAGCAATCCCATGCATCAGTATTTGTTGGGAGTGACCTATCTGTCAGAAAAGTACCTAGTGGGTCCTGGTAGACAACAAATTGAACATGAGCCAGTAATGTGCCCTTGCAGACAAGACAGGTAATGGTATTCTGGTATACTATAAAGTGTCCAGGGAAAGGCTGTCATTGTATGGACTCAACATGTCATTGCTGAGATGGACTTGACACACACACACACACACACACACACTCACTCACTCACTCACTCACTCACTCACTCACTCACTCACTCACAGCTTCCAAAGGCTCTCATGCTCCAAATACTCCCAAACTATTGTGGCTGCAAGCTCTTTTATAATCCTTCTTATAATAAGTGCACACACCTGATTGGCTTAAGCAAAGACCACCTGTCCACAATTAGATGCTTTTCTCTTTCTGTTACAGCTTTGATAACATTTCTCTGTTTGTGAACTGGTGGTTCCTTTCTCAGGACTTTCTAGCCTCCTCAAGGGTGCACAGATGTTCACTCAAGGTTGTTTATCTAACTCACATTCTAACCCTCAGACAAGCTGAGGTTTCCCACAACAATTTCCCCTTTTTGTATTTTTTACCCAAAGGGGCCATGTTCACTCCCTGCTGCGGGGCCCTTTGCAGCAAGGACAGCATACATGGAGCAATACAACCCATGGTAATTACCAATACCAATGAGCCTGCTTTCAGCAGGCCCTTCAACCATCCCTTGATTCCCCTTTGTGCCAGACCAGAAAGTCTTACATCAGCCATGATCACTATCACCCATATACCGCAGTGCAACGCATCTAACCCAACACTCACAATACCCAATACAAAAATGATCAAATGGATCAGCAACAGGCACGGTAATGGTACTAAATTTAGGAAGCTTCTAACTTTTGATCTTCGTCTCACCACTTTTTAAGGTCTTTTAACGTTTCTAGCAGCAAGCACCAAGTAGATAATAGTCCCATTACGTCTTTACATCCATAGATAGCACTAATAATTAACTTTTCCCCAATTTGCTCCCACAGCCAGATGCTAAATGCTGTTGCTGTATAGACTTGGAAGCTGTTCATTTTACTCCAATTTGAGTTGTTTTTTCATTCACACATTTCAAACGCTGGTCTCTTCTTTACCGACAGACCCTCCCATGTTGCCGGTGGCTCACCTAGTACATCAGGTGTCAAATATCTGTCCACAGACCTAGCAGCTCCACCACCACTCTCAGCTTCACCAGGTTCTGTCTCCACTGCTTTCTCCACAGTTCAGGGGTTCGTCAGGGACACGACTTGACAAGGTGCTCCAACACCTCACTTCCGTAGCTCCACCTTTGAGGTCACCACTTGACAAGGTGCTCCAACATCTCGCCTCCGCAGCTCCTTCCCTCCTTTATCACATTGGGATCACCAGATTGTATGGACTCAACATGTCATTGTCAAGACGGACTTAACATGCTCACACACACACACACACACACATGCAAAGACCACCTGTCCACAATTAGATGCTTTTCTCTTTCTGTTATAGCTTTGATAACCTTTCTCTGTTTTTGAACTGGTGGTTCCTTTCTCAGGACTTTCTAGCCTCCTCAAGGGTGCTCAGATGTTCACTCAAGGTTGTTATCTAACTCACATTCTAATCCCTTGGAAAAGCTGAGGTTTCCCACAACAAAAGGCCATGAAGATGATTAAGGGTCTGGAGCACCTCTCCAATGAGAGATTCTAGGATCACAAATTTAAGAGTCCGGATCTTACCCAAAGGCATCCCTAAGGCAGGGGGGGGGGGGAAGCGAGGTTCAGCCTGTCGACTGATCCCAAGAGTCAGAGATGGTCGGTGATAGTATCTTCCCTGACTTATCCATGATGATGTCTTCCCTGATATCCCCCTTACTTAAACCATTTTTATAATAATTTTTACCTTCAAGGTGGATCTTGAGTGACTCTCATCATAAATACTTTTACTATGATTGGTGTAAATTTCTCTTGCTTTGCTTTTAAAGATCGAGCTGAAGAAAATTCACAGCATAAGCTCAGTGAGGGGTGGTCACACTTTGGAGGCGGGCAGCCTTTGGGCTGGAAGTGTGTTTTGGTATTATAATGACATTATAATGAGCAAAGTTCACACAAGGGCAGTACTTTGTCAAAAAACAACAGACTGTTGGCCCAGGGTCACAAACAGGCAGCTTATCAGTTCTGTAGGACCATCAAGTTCTCACATCTGCTGTGATTTCACAGGGCCAGGCCATGGAATCTTCACCCCACTCCATCCCCTGTGCTGCTTGCAGGCAGTGTTGCTTGGGGAACTGTTGTGAAATGGATTCCTGGCATACCAGTTGCACTCTACCCTGGAAGTTTCTCTGGTGTTATACCTTTCCTTAATGTGTGAACAATGCTGCAACTTTAGTATGATTTTAATTTTTAAATCACCTCCAGTCATTATTCCACAGCCCCTAAAGCAGAAGTGAGCATTGTTATCCACTACTAAAGTAGTTGTTTCTAAAGCTCTTCAGTAGTATACAAAGAGGAGGAAAAAAAATATTAATATTTTCCTTGTTTACTGTCCTAGTCACCTAGACAGAGTTGTCTTCCACATCCAGCTGTTGTGTTTTCATTCATTGCTTAGGTCTTGATAGCATTCTTTGGGGAAATTAATTCCCAGCTCCCATACACACCCCCTCCTTTTGTGTGAAAGTATCTCTTTTTCACTTATGGAGATGAAGAGTTTGCCTCTTTTCATAAGGCAATGACTAGTGTACAAATTACGGCCAGGGATGACAGGGCAGAGAGCTGTTAAACTCTGATTGCATCACGCTTCTCAGCAAGTGACTGTTTTTTTCTCGCTGGTTCCCTCAGGCCTTTGCTTCTGAAGAGAGACCTGCAATTACAGCTGCAATTACACATCTGACTGATAGCCGAGAAATTAAGTTGGCCTGTGCTCCACATCAAAACTTCTTTCTACAAAGAAAAAAAGTTGTGTCATTGTCATAGGCAGCTCTCTTCTGAAAGGAACAGAAGTCCCTATCTGCAGACCAGACCCTCTTCCTAGGGAAGTCTGCTGTCTCCCTGGGGAGTGGGTTAAAGATTTGGTGACAAAACTTCCTGCCTTGCTACAGCCCTCAGATTATTATCCATTGTTGAATTTTCAGGTAGGTAGTGATAAACCCACAACAAGAAATCCAAGGGCATTCAAGAGACACTCCAGGGCCTTGGGACGACCCATCAAGGGATCAGGAGCACAAGTATTGTGCAAGTAGTATCCCTCCAGTATCCCTCCAGTTGCAGGGAACAATGGGGGAGGAAAGACGTATCAGATCAGAATCTACTAGTACCCTTCTGTTGGTAGCACTGTAGTTAAACCCTGTCACCATTCCTCAAACAGGGGAATACATTTGGTAATCTCTTCAAAGATCTTAGTACAAGAACTGATCTTTCAGAAGTTGCTCAGAAGTTTTATGGAAAAATGAGGATATAAAAACATGCCAATTTGTAGAGCTTGAAATAATTAATGTAAACATCTTTAAGTCTTAAATAGTAAGAAGGTTTGCTTCAGATAGACTCCAATCCTGGATTCTCTATCTGTTACTATGAGAACAATAACACATGCAAAAAACAATGTTACAAGATCATATGAGAAATGAGACAGAATGAAATCATAATATAATTATAACATCTCTGGCCACATTCTACAGGGCTATAGTTGTAGGTGCCTCCTTTCTGAGGGGAACAGAGGGTCCAATATGGCAGGTAGACCCTCCTCACAGGGAAATCTGTAGTCTCCCTGGAGCCCATGCTAAGGACATCAATAGGAAACTTCCTAGGTTGGTACGGCCCTCAAACTATTACCTATTACTGATCTTCCATGTAGGTGGTGAGCACACTGAGACTGCTAGTCCAAGAACAATCAAAAGACACTTTAGAGCCTTAGGATGGATAGTGAGGGAAACTGAAGCACAAATTATCTTATCTTCTTCTAGTGGCTGATTAGAGGATGATCACAGGGTTGGAGCACCTCTTCTACGAGGACAGACTGAGAGATTTGGGGTTGTTCAGACTGGAAAAGAGAAGGCTCTGGGGAGACCTTTTTATGGCCTTCCAGTATCTTAAGAGGGACTATGAGAAAGCTGGGGAGGGACTTTTTAGGCTGTTGGGCAGTGATAGGACTACAGGGAATGGATTAAAACTAGAGATAGGTCGATTCAGATTAGACATTATGAAGAATTTCTTCACCATGAGGGTGCTGAGACACTGGCACAGGTTGCCTGGAGAGGTGGTGGAAGCCCCATCCTTGGAAGTTTTTAAGACCAGGCTGAATGGGTCTCTGAGCAACCTGCTCTAGTGGGAGGTGTCCCTGCCCACAGCAGGGGGGTTGGAATGAGATGATCTTTAAGGTTTCTTCCAATGCTGACAATTCTATGACTGATACAGTCAGACATAATCTGATTTGAGCCAGAGATAATCTGTGATGGTATCTTCTCTGACTTGTCAGTGATGGCGTCTTCCCTGACATCCCCCTTTCTTAAGCTACTTTTTTATTATTTTCCATTTCAAGGTGGAGCTTGAGGGAATCTGGTCATAAATACCTTTATTATGATTGGTGTGAAATTCTCTCACTTTGCTTTTAAAGGTCTAGATGAAGAAAATTCAGGACAAAAGCTCAGTGAGGGGTGGTCACACTTTAGGTGGGCTGCCTTTGGGACAGAGGTGTGTTTTGGTATTATAATGACATTATAATGAGCAAAGTTCATATGAAGGACAGCATTTTGTCAGAAAATGGCAGACTGTTGGCCCAGGGTGGCAAATATGCATCTTATCAGTTCCATAGTAGCACAAAGTTCCCACCTCCACAGTGATTCATGGAGCCTGGTCACAGAGTCTTCACTTCACTCCACCCTCCGTGCTGTTCGCAGGCAGTATTGTCCAGGGAACCACTGTGGAATGGATTCCCTGCATACCAGCTGCACTCCACCATGCGAGCTTCCTCAGTATTATACCTTCCCTTAATGTGTGAACAATGCTGTACCTTCAATATGATTTTAATTTCTAAGTCACTTCCAGTCATTATTCCACACTAGATGATCTCCAGAGGTCCCTTCCAGCCCCCACCATTCTAGGATTGCTAATAAACGCTTTTATTTCAGCAAAACTTAATTTTAATTAATATATTTCTATCTAAAATGCCTTCTTTTTTTAAATGTGCCTAGTGAGAATAAGGTTTTTGAATTAGTGAGAACATTTTCATCTCAAAACCAACCGGTATCATCTAAAGTGATTTCTACTTCTGAGTATGAAGTCGTTCCTAGAAGATTTACTCAACCCATTTGAAGAATGAGCTTAAATACAATTAAAATTAGCACAAAGTGGTTTTCTTCATGTGGAATTTGGGTTTGGTCTCCTTTCCATACCTCACTAAAATTGCTTTGTTTCAACCATAGCTCTTTTCTGGAGGGAAAAGAAGTTGTTCTTATTCTTCATTGTTATTCCTCAGTGTAAAGAAATTTAAGTAGATTCAAAAGTACATTTCTGTCTGGGCTTGTAACACAACTTCTGAGAATGGTGGTCTGCTGTGGAGCAATCCAGGGCTCTTCTCCCACATTTTAAGGAGGACAAGCCGTATTTGCAGTGTGTTTGTCAAACAGACAGGAAACTGAATTAAATATCCTCAAAGTAGAGAAAAATAAATAGAGACAGAATAGATCAGCAGGATTTCTCTTAAACAATTTATAGCAAGAAAGAGATTTATTTAATTTTTTTTTAGAAAAGGGTCACTGAAATTATTTGATGATGGATTCAGTTTTCTTTTACTCCTATCATGACCTTCAAAGGGAAATGTCTTTAAAATATATCTTTGCTATGACATGATACACAAGTTAGCTTCAGCCAATTGAGATGAGTTTACTGAGGTGCAGTTCGAAACCAGGAGACTTCAAGTATAATGAAGAGTTATGGAATAAGCCCTCTTCCTTTATTTACAAATGTTAGTTTTTAGTGAGGTAAGTACACTGATTCCTTGTGTTATGAACTACTCTTTCTTCAGCCATCCAAGGGGGAGGTGTGATGTGAAGGTCAGCAGATAGTCAAGAGGGATGGGATTTAAATAGAAGAGTGCAAGTCTGGTTTGGGTTGGCTACTGTTGATAAAGCAGAGTAAAATTCCAGTTGTGGTACCCATAAACAACACACAGGGTTTGCTGAAATTAGATTGTGCTTGGAGTTTGACACATGGAGGCATACAAATGCCTTTAATTTAAAAATGACCCTCAATTTCAGCTTTCTCAAAGGCTGTAAACTCAATCCTACTTACAGCAAACCACTTGCAGGCATGGATAGAATGCTTATGACTAGGTAAATACATATGTACACACATAGATTAGTGTTTGATGCTACAGTGTTAGACAATGTTCCCCTCTAGTTAGTAAGCAAACTTTTGTCTACATAATTTAATTTTTTTCTGGCTCACTTCCCACCTAGGCATATGTCCCAAGGTTTGAGAATGTGTTGATCTCTACTAAGAGAACACTGAAATGTTACAATCAAATAATGGATCTGACTTATTACCCTGAACATGCCCTCGGCCTTCACAGCATCTCTGGTAAATTTGACGGCTTGATGTTGTGACTGCTATCACAGAAACATCAACATCTGTGGGGAAAGCTGCAAGATCAAATATTATTTCCAGCTCTTATGTAGCTTACTGAATCCCTGGAAGTTATTTCAGTGTAAAAATAGCGTAAACTAGATCAGAGTCAGGCCTCAAGTGTTTCTGTTGGCTCAGAGTGGCTAGGAAGAATTAGGGCAACGTGACTCAGATCTTCTTCAGGAAGGAATCTGTAATGGTAAAGCAAGCTTTCAATTCATAGTAATGGAGTTATTGGTTAGATCAATTCACCACATGACAATCTGGTCACAAGAGAGCAATTAAATACCCTGTGGCTTGGAGGGAGTAGACTTAATGGCTCAGGGGTTTCATGTCATGCAGACAAACATAACAGTCAGAAAGAAGTATCTGTTAATCCTGTTTGGCCTTTGTTTTAGCCCAGTGCAATGAGTGGAAACACTGGAAAAGAATGACTTTAGTTGGAAGAAGGTTGTTATGTAACATCATAGGAAGAAGATGGTGGAAATATCTGGGACACTGAAATAGTTGATGTGTAGATTTTATTATTACGAAAATTTTAATTTGAGCCTGAAGAGTATTATAGATGCATGGTGACATATTTACATAACAAGGATGAAGGGAACTGCAGGCAAGTCTCTGAGTGTCATAGTGACATGGCTGGTCCTGTAAGTAGAAATTTATGTGGAAGTCTGTCTTTATGGAGAGCAGACAATATGTATCAGAAGGTTTTATGATGGCCAAAACTAGCTTATTGAAACTCAGTAGGAGTTGTGCCGAGAATTGTTATTTGACTTCTGTCCACTACGTTAGCCATATCACCTTAGGATATTTCAGTGCAGAGATCCAATACTTTAGTTACTCAAAATCTTTAACTTGCCACAAGTATGCCTAGCATGATTCCAGGCACATAAAGCTCCTTATGGAGTGGAAAAGTTAGAGTCCATTGTAGTAGTGGCAATTCACATTAGATTTTTTTTACTCCTGGAGCATTGTTTTTTGCTTCTTTGTTGACTTTCAAATGATAATACCATATTAAACCATATCAAACATAGTAACATATAGTAATTTCTACAGAAAGCAAGTGAAATGCCTTTAGGTCATCACAATTCTTTTGAAACCTCAGCTTTAACAGAATTAACATGTAAGAAAAGCTTCAGGAATAGCTTTTTCTGCTGTTTGTAAAGTGACCAGTTGCAGTTGATGCCCTCAGTGAGATGCTCTAGGGTGTGTGGCTGTCATCTATATGGGTGCCCTGTGGCACATCAGTTAAACTCTGCCCTTCAGTGGTTCTGAGCAGGGGTAAGGCAGGTCTGATTTTTGGCTGGACATCTTGGCATTCACTTCTGTATTTCAGAATTATTTTTCTTTCTTCACCTTGTCTGTGTCAAATGTAATTTTCAAAAGCTCACGCCTGCTTAGTCCAGAAGGATTGATTTTACCCTACAATCACTGTCAGCTGCTTACATCCAGCTGTCTTCAGTAAGAACAGAAAAGCTCAGATGAGTTCCAGCCCTAGACAGCATGAAGTCATGTCCTGCCTGAAGTTTGTAACTTTAAAACTCCCTGTCATTTCTATTGACTGATACTCTCACCAGGTTGTCTTTGTCAGAGGCTTGCACTCTAGGAGGCATAAGCCAAAGATGCAGTCAGTGGCCAGAAGCAAAATAACTATTGTTTTTCCATAGTCTGCCCATTAAAACTGGTTGCAAACAACTGTTTTCTTTCTTTGTTTGAAAATATGATTGCATGCAGATAGATTTGGGGGAAGGAATGGCCAAAGATTAACTGTTTGGAGATTCCTGATCAATTGAGAAAAGAGGAAAAAGCCCCTAACAAAAGTTGTTTGGGGCCTTTAACTGGAGGAAGACATGTCACAGTCCCTGTTTGTGAGGAGATTTAGTTATGTTTTGCCTAATTATGTTAACAGCCTAAATAAACTTGGGAGGTGTGAGGAGGGACGTTGCCAGTGAAGGCTGAGACAAAAAGTTTTTAAGAACCTCAGCTTTCTCCTTGTCTGCTGTTACTCAATCTCCATTCTTGCTCTTCTGAGGGGGTGGGGACGGTGTGGTGTATGTTTTCTTTTACCTTCCTTTTCTTGTTGTCATACTTGTTATTCTTCACATCCCTTGACAAGTTCAGTTCCAACCATGCCCTGGTATGTGACAAGGTGTTTTCTACTCCAATCTGGATGAGTACGTTGAACTAATCTTCTGTATCCCTTCTTGGACACTTGTTAATTCAATGAAAAAAAACTAGACTTCCCCAACACATGTACATATGGTCTACACATGTAATAGGTCCCATCCAGTTCACTCTGTTACATATCTGAAGTGAGAAATCCAAATAATTATAAGTGCCCATGGGTTGATGCTTTTCTTGCTATTCCTTGAATGAAGGCATTAATCTAGCAAGAGCCCCAAGCAGAAAATCAACAATTTCTTGAAAGTGTTTATCCTCTTGCCTGGAAAAAAAAAAGACTGTTGAAGACAGCAGAAAGCATATAGGTCCAGGCAGAGACCATTACAGATCTGAAAAATAGATTCACCTTTAATGTCTTTTTCAACAGATAAGGCAAGTAACACAGGAATTTCATTTCTGAAATCCATGTCCCAAGGTGAGGGAACTTTTTCTTCCTTTCCATATGTAAGACAATATGAATAACCAGTTAAACATATAACCTGTAGAAATAACTTATTGTTGCTGCCAATTCAATAGATATATGCAGAAATGGTGTTTCAGGATATAACACAATGGGATCCAACAAAGCATTAACATACAAATAGTAGAAAGCCAAGGACTCTGGAAGAAAAAACAAATGACCTATGCGTTGACTGTCATTTAGAAAAATGTAATAAGCATTGTTTAAAATCTGGCAGTTTTAAGGAACTTACAAGATATCCTATAGGATAAATCAGTTATAAAAAATAAATTCCAGGAAGTAATCATTAAAATGTTACCACAAATTACTTCATTGCATGTATATCTCCCTCCTTTGTATGTAATTATAGCTAATGATGAGGGACAGAATGGCTGCTCATGCACCCACAGTCCTTTGTTTTTTTAGAATATTTCCACCAGGAAAGTTATTTTATTTTTAAAGATGATTTAGTGACCATGGATTAAATATCAGCTACCGTCTTCCAGCTACCTTTTGTATCTTTTTTTTTTTTTTTATACTGCATTTTGTTACACATCTCTGAGGAAACTGAAAGACAAGTGTTTTAACTCCTCCATGTCTATCTGTTCAGTGAGATAAGTATTAATAATTTGCTATCTCTTTTGGTCTGTAACCATAACCCTGTAACCTCCTCTTGGACTAATTCTTCTTAGTCAACTAGATTTCTCTGTAAAGACAGGGTTAGAGAAAACCCTGCAAAACATAATCAATAAGTCAATAAAACATAAATAAATCAATAAATAAATCATAAATAAATCAGTAAAACATAATCAATAAATCTCATACTCGTGTAGCAAAAGGACAGTGCCTCCATCTTTCAAACTCATGAAAAAGCATGCAAGCACATGTGAAACAGAAAAAGCAGAAAAAACCTAAACATTTAAGGAAAACAAAGGAAACCGAGGAAAGGATAAATAGTTCCAAAATGAAACAAATTCATAGAATGACCAAGATTATTTCACACAGATCTTGCAGCATTGACTTATGCAGCTCACAAAAAAAATGGACTTGCCTTTGAGAAAATTACATTAAGAGTATTTACTTAGATGTAGCTAATGGAATTTGGTTAGCAGACTGTAAGAATGGCACTCCTGGATCACTCCTCTCTGTTCACATGGATTTATATGACTGCCCCATACATTTAAATACTTTGGCCTGTTGAAAAATGTAATCAGTTGTGTTTTGAGTGAACAGCACAGAAACTAGGATTTGCTCATTGCCAGTCAGCATAAAAGCAAATATATATTGTTCAGGGGTTGACCAATTATCAATGTTTAGGATCAGGGCCTTGATTAGACCTATAAGAGACTATATATATTAACCCCTCTCCCCTCCCAAAGAGTAAGAAAAGGCAATAAGGGAGAGTAACTTAAGGATTAGAAAAGAAAACTAAAACAACTCTAATGAAAATAATAATAATAATAACAATAATAACTTAAAAATGGATAATATACAAATATGTATTCTAAAGATATATATATGGAGAGCTGGGCACAGGCCAACATCATGAAGCTCAACAAGGCCAAGTACAAGGTCCTGGATCTGTGTTGGGGTAATCCCAAGCACAAATACAGGCTGGGCAGAGTGTGATTTGAGACAGTCCTGAGGAGAAAGGTTTGGATGTGCTGGTTGATGAAAAGCTCAATATGAGTCAGCAATGTGCCAGTGCATCCCAGAAGTCCCCACCTGTATCCTGGGCTGCATCAAAAGGAGCATGTTCAGCAGGTTGAGTAAGGTGATTCTGCCACTTTACTCCACACTTGTGAGACCCTACCTGGAATACTGAGTCCAGCTCTGGAGCTCCCAGCACATGAAAGACACAGACCTGTTGGAGTGGGTCCAGAGGAGGGCCATGAAGATGATCAGGGGGCTGGAGCACCTCTCCTGTGAGCGCAGGCTGAGAGACTTGGGGTTGTTCAGCCTGGAAAAGAGAAGGGTCTGGTGAGACCTTATCATGGCCTACCAGTATCTGAAGGGGACCTACAGGAAAGCTCGGGAGGGACATTTTGCAAAGGCCTGTACAGATAGGATGAGGGGTAATGGTTTGAAACTGGAAGAGAGTAGATGTAGATTGGAAATAAGAAGGAAATTCTTCGTTCTCAGAGTGGTGAGACATTGGAACAAGTTGACCAGGGAAGTTGTGGATAGTCTGTCCTAGGACGTGTTCAAATCTATGTTGGATGGGGCTTTGAGCAATGTGGTACAAGGATACTCTGTCCTTGTACCACAATGTGGTGTAGTGGGAGGTGCCCCTGTCGGGACTAGGTGATCTTTAAGGTCCCTTTCAACCAAACATTCTATGATTCTGTGATTCTATGATATACAAACCCAATATATAGCTATGTAATTTTTATGAAATCCTTTCAAAGTGCAAGGATTGGCCTCATCTTCACTGGAGAACTTGGCAGCCTGAACTATCTGTTGGTAGGAAATTCTTGAACCATTATTTGCCTGAAAGCAGCCAAAGTAAACAGATATTAAAAATACATACATAGATGTTTTTTATATGCTTTTATATAAATATTTTATATTCATATTTTATCTAAATATACTTACACAAATGAAGCATGTATAGCTCTAAGGAGCTTGCCACATATGAACACTGTTCCAAATTGTTATCTCCCACTGTGCAACATACAGGACAGCCATGTAGCAATACTCCTTTGTTCCAAAGGACCAAAAAGGGAGGACACGTGGAGAGGCTTGTAAGAAGCCTTATGGTTGTTAAAGGTGTTGCTTTAGTTGCAAGGAATTGCTGTTAGAGCAACCCATGGACTGAGACAAGTCCATGGGTCCACACAGCCATGAAGCCTTGACATGTTGCAGAACAATACTCCCCAGAGCATCATGAAAACCAGTAAGAGCAAAACAGCCTCTTGGTTGGATAGAGAGGCTCATGCACAGAACATGACTCCTCTCCTTATCACCTCATTTAACTGTCAGCTCAAGGAGGAAAATGAACTTGGCCCTGAAGTAACTGAATCCTGGGGCTCTATTTGAGTAAATGAATAAAACAGGTTGTTCTCATTCTTATGAGGTGACGATGAAAGCCCTTTTTCCATCTTACCATTTGGTGAACTCACTGAAGCAATAGGGGCAGGCTGGGTGCACAACAGCTGGGAACACAGGATTCATGCAAAGAAGCATGTGGATTTCTTGCAGATGCATTGGCATAAATTCAGCAGTCGTGCACAGTTACTTCTTTTGTCATTTCTCCCTGAATTTGGTGGTTTCAAAAACATCTGGAGATCTCCAGGTTTGTATTTGCTGAGGACTGCAATAAAATTGTGCATACAAGAGGATTTTTTTAATGACATTAAAGGGACTGTCTCTCCTCTGGGTGACATGACAGGAGAGTGACTTTGCTTGTACAAGGGAGCAACTTCTCATGTATAGGAAAGCATTAGTTCAAGATCCACTTATAATCACAGGGAGGTTTTCATGTTTCTCAGATGAAAAAGTTACCAAAAAAAGAAATAATTTCTGCAAAGTGGTCATACAATTAAACAACCCACCTGGGCCTACATTGAGTGACTTGTGAGTTCAGTAGAACAAGTTTTCTGTACAACTGACAAGGCAGGCTGGAGAAATGCTGTTGCAAAGTACATTAGCAGTGCTTACATTTGTTTTCCCAAACACAACACACTGAAATCCAAAGTCTTGTGGTATACTTAAAATGAAGCAAGCTGAAAAAACACACACAAATGAACACAAGCTCTTTTGATAGTCTTCTCTTTGTTAAACCTGTAAGACAATATTTCAGCATTTTTTCTGGAGTGAGTTCAGAGAAGGGCAACCAAGAACATTGAAGGGTCTGGAGAACAAGTCCTGTCAGGAGAGGCTGAGGGAATTGGGATTGTTTAGTTTGAAGAAGAGAAGGCTGAGGGGAGACCTTTTCGCTCTCTATAACTACCTGAGAGGAGGTTGTAGTGAGGTAAGTGTGGCCTCTTCTCACAAGTAAATAACAACAGGACGAGAGGAAATGGCCTGAAGTTACACCAGGGAATGTTTAAACTGGATATTAGGAAAAATTACTGAAAGAGTAATCAGGTGCTGGAACATGCTGCCTAGGGAGGTGGTGGAGACACCATCCCTGGGGGTGTTCAAAAAACATGTAAAAGAGGTACTTCAGGACATTTTCTAGAGGGATGGTGAGGTGGTTTTGGTTTGTGGGGTTTTTTTTGTTTGGATTTTTGTTTTGTTTTAGTTTTGTTTGGGTTTGTTTGGTGTGGAACTTTGGGGGGGGAGGGGGGGAGATTCAGGAGAGAAGAGGGGAGGATGACAGGAGACTGGGTCCCTACAAGGGTCTTTTTGAACTTACAGTATTTTTCCAAATGCATAATTATTATCTTCTCCCTTCTCTCCTGCCCCTTCCTCCAAGCACAGTGCAATTCAGCATGAATTTGGGCTTTTTAGCATGTTTCAGGTGCAAAACTCAATTCAAATCTTGGCTTCTTCCATGAGCTTTTTCTAAGTAAAAAATGGAGAGAGAGCAGGGAGGTTCTTCCTCCCATCCAAACCACTTTTTTTTTTTTCCTTAAAAAGGAAAAGAGACAGAAAGTATAAAAGTAGGGTTGGGTTTTTTTGTTTGGTTGGTTTGTTTGAACAGATTGAATATTCTCAACTCATTTTAATTTTCCTCAAAAAATTTTCTTATTTTTCTTATTATTCTTATTATTGCCCTTCCACGTTGACAAGGTATAAATGTTGAAATGTCCAAAGAATACAAGATTTGATCAGTCCAGCTAGCAATGGAACAAAGATGTTTCAATATAGAGATCTTGGAGGTAAGAGTTGTCAAAAACACCCTCAAGGACAAAGTCTGAGACCTCAGTGAGGTTCTGTGGCTGCATTTGCCTTGGTTTCCTCTATGCAGGAATAGAAATAATCACTGCATCATGGCCAGGATGTATCCAATCCAATGTTAAAACCAGAGAAAGACCAAGAGAGAGACAAATGTGTTTGCAAAGAAAAATAAATAAATAAATCCCTCACACCCAACTCCACAACAGAGAAATGCAGTTCTTCAAAGGAGTGACAGAACTGCATTTATTTTATTTTTTTTTTTTCCCCTGGATTACTATCGGAGATGTTTTAAAGCAAGCACATTGCAGAGTGGACATTCTCTCACTGTGTCATGCCCTTTGACTTCTACACATGTATCCCAAACCATAGATGCTGAGACCTAATTTCCCCCAGGGCAGTTTGAGTAGAAAATGAATCTGCAGTGGGTGAAAAGCGAGACCTTTGAGTAGCGAAAGCAAGGGGAGGAAAAGAGGACAGAGTATCCTTGTACCACAGGGTGATCAGCAGGAAGAAGAGAGCAGAGAAAGTAATATACTGAATTGTGAACAAGCCAGCAATTCAGATAATGACTTCTCTAAAAGGATTATCCTCCCCCTCTACTCTGCACTAGTGAGACCATATCTGGAGTAGTGTGTTCACTTCTGGCCTCCTCAGTTCAAGAGGGACAGGGAACTACTAGAGAGAGTCCAACAGAGGCTACAAAGATGATAAAGGGACTAGAACATCTCTCTTACGAGGAAAGGCTGAGCACTCTGGGGCTGTTTAGCCTGGAGAAGAGAAGACTGAGAGGGAATCTTACAATGTTTACAAATATATGCAGGGTGGGTGTCAAGTAGAAGGGGCCAGTCTCTTTTCAGTTGTGCCCTGTGATAGGACGAGAGGTAATGGTAGCAAGGTGAAACACAGGAATTTCCACCTCAACATGAGGAGAAACTTCTTTCCTGTGAGAGTGACAGAGCCTGGAACAGACTGCCCAGGGAAGTTGTAGAGTCTCCTTCTCTGGAGTTTCAAGACCCATCTGAATCTGTTCCTGTGTGGCCTGCCCTGTGTCCTGGGTGTTCCTGCTGGTGCAGGAAGGTTGGACTCGATGATCTCCAGAGGTCCCTTCCAACCCCTACCATTCTATCATTCTATGATTCTATGTTAATGCAGAATTAATTATCTTCAAATTCATAGATGAAATTAATTCAATAACATTTACTGTACCATTCAGGCTTTTACTCTTTCTTCATCAATCCCTTATTGCTACCTGAATTACAACTACTGCTTAGCTAATAAATGAAGAAGCTGCTTCTATTAATGAATTAACATTTTAGTGACAAGGTGTTGCAAGATAATAAATCTACCTGAAACATTATAGTAGAGAAAGACAAATTCACAACAGTTCCTTTAATCTATATTTACTTTTAGAGTAGGCAGGCACAGTATATCAGTCAGAGATCAAGAAGAGATGTTCAGAATATTTTTGCATGGCATTGACAAAAGAAAGCATAAAAGAAAGCAAAAGTAGGTTCATGCAAATTGTTGAGTAAGTGGATTTTTGGAAAGACAAGTGAATGTGTTGCTGGGTCTACTCTAAGATCACCCAGTACCCTTCTGAAGCATATGGAAAAACACTGTAGTTAGGAACCAACCCTGCATCTGCAATTGACCTCAAGAAGCCCTTGGAGATACCCTAAGTGCCAAGGCCGTTTAGTTGGACTATGGTTTTCCTCGAGGACCTCATTATTTATTGCATCTATTACTAGTAGATGTACTGCAAAAACACTGATGGCCCCAGGCAAGTGCTGTGATGAGGTACTTTGTTTGATAATTCCTTTTTGAAAAACCCTGTGATAACTCAGGCAGGGAAGAGAAATGTTATTATTCCCTATATTGCAGAGCTATGCAGGGTGCCAAAGATATTTATGCTAACTCAATAGAACTAAGGTTTCACCTGGAAAGTTTAAATGACTAAGGCCATTCCAAAAGTCAGAAGGGACCATATCTCCTTTATTCCTTTAATTCCATAGTTTTAATCTTGGTCACTTGGTAACTACTGCTGTCAGTGGGAACTTTCCCTTGGACAGCAGTGTGAAAGCTCCCCCCTGACACCTGCTGATAGTGGATCCCACTGGGTGATAGAGCAGTTGGCTATGATAGAAGCCTCCGTTCTTTTACTTCTCCTCCATATTCCACCTTGGTAGCATTTCAAACAGTGGACAAGAGCAGAGAGCAAGCATACTGGAGAAGGCCACTGATCCTTCAGACAGAAAATGAATTGCAACGTTAAACTGAATTGATAGCTTACCTGAAAACAAGAGAACAATGAGATGGTTAGTGTGGGTTATGAGTTGAAAAATTGATTGTTATTTTAATATTTATTTTGGGAAGTGAGGGTCAGTTGTAACAGAAAAGGCTATGAAGTTATTGTAACCTATTACAGACACTCTAGAAAAATTTGAACCTAAAGTGTATCATTCAGAGTATAATCAATATACAATGTTAAGTAGTTAGTACTGTATAGAGATTTACATTTCAATGCCATGACCATGCTGTACACTGAATCAATAGCTTCTTGTATAAATAATGGGATAGTTCACTGCCAAAATATGCTATCCTTAATGCTTATTAGACTATCAGAGACAGGCTTAACATGTGAGGCATAGTTATACAACCCATGTACTGTAAACTTCTCAGGGATTTTGTTTTTATGAGGTATCAGCTGTAATACAGCATTAGCAGAGTGGTAAATCGCAGAGTTACCAGGGAGAAAGTATCTAATCCTGTTTACCTTTTTCAGGTCAGTAGCTACTGCAACACAGAGACAGCACTCACCTCGGTCAGAGTATGACATGTTTGCCTTGGATTCATTATCCTCTGGAAACTGAGTGAAACAATAAAGACCTGAGAATGCCATAAAATTGCTCAACAATCCTATGGTAAGTATTACTGTTTGTCTTTCATTTCCTCCCTGTGTTTTTAATGTTGAATGGTGTCAAGGTTTCAGGCAGGGCTGGCCACTAGATAGTTGCTCTCCCCCAACCACTTTCCCTTCCCAAAGGGGGAAAGAGAAAGGGAATAAAGGAGAGAGACTTAAGGATAAGAAAAAATTATGGATGAGAAAAAAATAGAACTGCTTTAATGAAAATTATAATAATAAAATGGAATATATACAAAATGAATATCAAACCAAATACTCCTGATGGCAATTACATCACTGTCACCACTGATGCTATGAAGCAGTCACTAGGGAAGTCCCAGACTGGACTAAGCAGTTCATGTGAACCAGATGCAGGAGCTGGATTCTGGAACTGGATTCAGGAGCTGGGTTCTGGAACTGGATTCAGGAACACACAGATTGGGTGTAGTGGGTCTGGCTGAGCTGCTTTTCCCCATCCAGCCATTATGCTGCAGTACTGGGAGCTGGGGGGTGTTGATAACACACCCGTGTTATAAA
>WUAM01000368.1:163603-180632 GCA_024336885.1 Actenoides hombroni | reverse complement strand
CTTAACAAAACACCACCTGTTAGTCTAGCTTACAAGAAGCATCCTACTGTTTTTCATAACACTGGTGAGAAAGGTAGCAGTCTCACAGAATATTGTAAGAATCAGAGAAAATCCCTCTGCTAGCAGCTTTTTAGCATCCACAGAGCATCCTCAAATTTCTGTTGTGTTGGCAGAGTTGCACTCACTGGAACAGAGTGTACCACAACTAAACAGAGTCATGTCCTTTGGTGGAGCTGCATTCACTCTTTGACTCATGCAAACACTAAGGAGAAGATGACTCTTTATGGCAACAATGAGAAAAAGTAACCATCCATAAGGCTTTTCAAACTATCTTTTTCTTTCCCAGTTAAAATCCTTAAATGATTGACCAACTGTTTTTTGATATCAGATGCCTATGCGGAGTCTCAGTGAGAAACCTTCCTTTCAAAAGAAAGGTCTGAAGTCAATGGAAGTCAGCTCAAGTGTCGCCTCCAGTTACATGCTCCTAGGCTTTGTTTCCTTGTTACAGAGGTGGTGTGCCAGTTCTCTGGGACAGAGTACTTATGTTGGACATAATCAGCATCTTGGACTGGCCCCTGGATACAGATATGTCCTTATTTTGTCTGGGGTACAGTTAAATATTTTCTTCCTAGTAGCTGGTACAATGCTGTGTTCTGTATTTAGTATGAGAATAATGTTGATAACACACTGATGTTTCAGTTGTTTCTAAGTAGTGTTTATCCTAAGTCAATGATTTTTCCATTTCCCATGCTCTGCCAACAAGCAGGTACAAAAGAAGCTGGGAGTGAACATGGCCAGGAAAGCTGACTTGAACTAGCCAAAAGGATATTCCATATCACAGGATGTCATGCTCAGTATGTAAACTGGGGGGGAGGTGGCCAGGAGGGGTGGATCACTGCTCAAGCACTGTCTGGGTATTGGTCAGCAGCTGGTGAGCAATTGCACTGTGCATCGCTTCTCTTTCTTGGGTTTTATTTTTGTTATATTTTTGTTATCTTCCTTTTCATTACTGTTATTATCAACAATGGTAATAATAATTTTAGTTATTAAACTGTTACTATTTCAATCCATGAGTTTTACTTTTTCTTTTCCTGATTCTCCTCCCCATCCCACTGCAGGGGAGGAAGACTGAGCGAGTGGCTTTATGGTGCTTAGTTACTGGCTAGGGTTAAAAAACAGCAAGACACAATTATGCCATTAACATCTGATTCTAAGGTTTTAGAGGCACTTCAAATCCTGTTCGAGATAGGTTTTTGAAAAAGCAAACAAACCTAAGGTGAGACACCTTAAAGAAGATACAGAGGGATGGGTGGCTTTACTTTGTGTTTAGCTAATTTGGGATATATTTTCAAACATGCACTACTTGCACTTTTATGCCTGTAATGTTTCGTTACAGGTATACAAGGTGTTACAAAACATTTGCCTGTATGCATTTGTAACAAAAAAACCCCAAACCTGGCTTGCTGTTAAGGTCAATGAATAGAGCAAATGGTCAACAAAGCTATCTTGGAAAGCTGGAATATGTGTATGTGGAGGGGTGTGTTGTTTTTTTCTCAGTATGAATATCCTCACTTATAACTCATAAAAGGCTAAGCAGCTCTGGCTGAACATGGAAGAAAGATGGAAAAATACCAGTTTTGCTTGGAAAGAAAAAAAACAAGGTAACATAACCTGAGTCAGGGAATGTGTCAAAATAGTTCAAGCACAGAAAAAAAAATCATCTGCTTTTTTTTTTTTCTTTTGCAATGTTATTACATATTTCACAGCACATTCTAATGCAGTAATATATTTTCAAAGATGGGGCTGCAAACCTTCTCCTGTAAAATAGATACATGTGTGTCAAGGGCAACATGGGGTTCTACTCTCAACAACAGTGTGACTTTCTACCACTATTTCAAAGCTAGACATAAAGAGAAGTATTTAAAAAGCAGAAATTAGGAAACACAGCATGTTGCAGGCAATTTACAGGCAGTCAACTTCCTTCTCTGCTTATACAGATCTACTTTGCAGCTTGTACTTTGGCCTAAACATTCTTATCTTTGTCTGTCATATTAAGACTTCAAGTTCTGTCACCCACAACAGAAATAGCAGAACGGACCACTTGAGAGCTAGAGGAACAGGGAAGTGGAGGAAAACCCCATGAGGGCTGCTGAACAGTCTTGTCCTGTGTTATCTCCTCCTTAGGCTTCTTTTTGCATTCATGCAGCTGCAGGAAAGCAGGGCCTGAAACAGAGGACTGGTGGTAAAGTGAGTTAGACAAAGAAGAGCAAAGGTTCAAGCTACATTCTGACCTACTGGTTATGTCCTTTCATTTACTCTAGTAAGGTGATAAGAGAAACGGGATGTGCTGAAAATTGGACTGCTTGAGGGGAAAAAAAAATGGAGAGGAAAAAGACAAGACAAAGCAAGGGAAGGCAAGGAATATATTCTAGCTGTCCTTTCAAACAGAGCAGTGCTGTTCTATCCATTAGATAGGAACCCACCAGGTCAAGAGGGGAAACAGTCATAATTTTCATAAGACCTTAAAATCACAGAATCAAAGAATGGTAGGGGTTAGAAGGGGCCTCGAAAGATTACCTAGTCCAGTCCCCCTGCTAGAGCAGGATCACCTAGATCAGGTCACACAGGAATGCATTTGGGTGGGTTTTGAAGGTTTCTAGAGAAGAAGACTCCACAACCTCTCTAGGCAGCCTGTTCCAGTTCTGTTAACCTCAACGTGAAAAAGTTTTTCCCTGTGTTTACATAGAACCTCTTATGTTTCAGCTTGGACCCGTTGCCCCTTGTTCCATCATTGTACGTAACAGAGCAGAGCCTGGCTCCGTCCTCCTGACACTCGCCCTTTACATATTGATAATCATTAATGAGGTCACCCCTCAGTCTTCTCCAAGCTAAAGAGACCCAGCTCCCTCAGACTTTGCTCATCAGGGAAATGTTCCACTTCCTTAATCACCTTCGTGGCTCTGCAATGGGCTCTTTTGAGCAGTTCCCTGTCCTTCTTGAACTGAGGGGCTCAGAACTGGACAAAACACTCCAGCTACCCTCACCAGGGCAGAGCAGAGGGGGAGAAGAACCTCTCTCCACCTACTAACCACACCCCTTCTAATCAACCCCAGGATGCCACTGGCCTTCCTGGCCACAAGGGCACATTGCTGGCTCATGGTCACCCTGCTGTCCACCAGGACCTCCAGGTCCCTTTCCCCTATGCTGCTCTCCAAGAGGTCAGTCCCCAACCTGTACTGGTACCTGCGGTTGTTCCTTCCCAGATACAAGACTCTACACTTGCCTTTGATATATGTCATTAAATTTCTCCCTGCACAACTCTCCAGCCTGTCAAGGTAAGATCTTATTGTTCTTTGCAGGATAGTAGCCATGGTCCAGCAAAAATAAGCAAAAATACTCACTCTGGCATGCAAATTATCAAAATGTTTACTGAAGGATGTGCATTAATTAGTCTGAGAATAATCAAGCCCATTTTGTGCTACTTTATTCATTATTAATAATGTATGAATAAGAAGGGAATCATAATTGTAGATTGGGAAAGTATTTACCTGGTACTGAAATGCAATGGCTGTGCTTGTGGTTTGTTACAGTACTTCCACTAGGTTCAGCTCATCTAATTCAATCTTTGAAATGTGCTAACAAGAAAGAAAGGATTGCTGATTGCTATTCTTTCAATTACTTTCTCTTATGGTAGCCAGCTATTGTCCCAGATCTGGATTCTTTACCCAGTGTGCAAAAAACAATTGACACACAGAGTTGAGATACTTGTTTTATTCCAGTTCTGCACAGAAAGTGTGCTAGGTGATAATTCACAAAGCTAGCGCCCCTTTTAAGAAATAAGACAGGTCTTACATACAAAATAATAAGAAACTACAGTAGATTAAATGATAGGTTAGTCATTGTCACTCCTAACTTTAAACATGAAACCTGAAATTTACCATTCTCTTATCTCTAGATGTCTGCTGTCTTTGAGATTAGTTCCATCACCAAGGTCTGATATGCCCACCTTATCAACTACACAACCCCACCTATGTGCAAAACCTGGAATTTTTGTGGTTGTTAACCCTTTTCTTCCAACAACATAATGAGTGAAAAAATGAAGCTTATATGAAATGATAATTTCATCTGGACGAATCAAATTAAAATCATAGTACTGGTCAGCATTTATGCTGAATGTCATGGGCATATCTTTATCATAGCAGGTGATGTTTTTTCAGTCAGTTAGTGACTGTGTGGTAGTTTTATTTGCTGTTGATCATAATTTTAACAACATACTTTGTTCTGATACCAAGTAGACAGTCTTTGAAATGGAGAACTGATGATTAATTAACAAAGGATGCTGTCTTCTAAGGCAGAAAAAATGATGGTCCTTCACAGTGGGAACAAAAATCATTAGCAATGCTGAGGAATACTTCAGCATAGGCCACCTTTGAGCTCTTTAAATAGTCCTATGCATCTGAATACCTGCAGTTATTAACATTTTCAATATCTAGTGATATACAAAGGCAACAAATAAACTGCAGTCAAATTCTTTTTTAGAACTAAAATCAATAGGTCATGAAGAACCTGCCTCCTCAACAGGGGGCACAAATGACTGTACCTTTTCCTCATTACAATATAGTTTGCAACCTTTTCATACACAGTATTCCTACAGGATAGAAAAATAATTACACCAGCAAAATATGTGATGGGTTGTCCTGTCCAGTGCTAAATTCATATAGTCAAGAGTTTTAAGAGTACTTTCAAGAGTACAGTAGAAGAAAGAAGAATAAAGAAGTTCTTGTAGGGAAAGATGAAACAGTCAGCATGAATAGCAATAAACAGACTTGGTCTCATTTTCAAGATCTTTTAAGGGACAGTGCATGTCTTCCCACCATTCTTTGTACAAAATGTCAAGATATTTGCTGCTTTCTCCTGTAGTCATGTGTATGTTGCTGCTCCTAATTTTCTGGAAAGACCCTTCCACTGATGTAGCATAGGATTCAGAAATCCTTTACCTAGAGAAGGGACAGTTCAAGAAATAAATATTTAGGGGCAGCCATGATACACCAGATGTACTAGGTTGCAGGCTAAGAGGAATAGATGTCTCAAAACTTGCTCTCCATGGACTAAGGCAGTGGCACACTTCATTTTGTTCTTCCCAAACTTGGAAAATTACACTTAAAATACATCATCCATCAGGACCTGTCCAGTTTTTATATGATGTGAAATGGCTTCCACCCTTTGAAGTTTTCAAACCTTGGTGACACAAAGCCATGAATACCCTGATCTACTGACCTACCTCTGTCTGTAGTTCTGCTCAGAGCAGGATGAGCAACAGGAGACATCCAGAAGTCCCTTCTCACCAGCACTTTATGAGTCTATGTTCTGGGCTAGGGACTGGGAAAAGACTGGTGCACTGCATATCTCTGACTTCAAGTGTTAGAGGGAACATGTCAACACTTGTAGGGTCCCAGCAACGCATATGTCCCCAGGCATATCAGAACAAGTGCACCTGAAGCTTATCTCCTGTCTGTTTAAGGAAGGGGTAGATGAAAGAAGGTGTGTTATGATTTTGAGGTTAGTGGAGGTCAACACCTCACATTGGTGGACTTCAGAGCCTGTCAGATTAATATACAGACCTACTGTAAAGAACCAGGAATGTGTCTGCTTCTCAGAGCAGCGGTACTCACTCCAGAGCAAAGTGAAGGGTCCAGCACTGAGTTTGACAGCATGGTGACACTGCAGGCTGCATCAGTGAATAAAACTTCCAACAGCATGCAAGGCAGAGAGAACAATCACAGCACTGGCATCCAGCTGTGGAAACTAGAAGGTGCTAAATACTGGCCTGTAGTCAAGACATGGTTGGTATCACAAGCAGCTTTGAATCAATACAAATTAACATAAATCTATTCAATTTAACCACAAAGGCTACAGAAGACTTTTCATCTGTGCTTTTTCAAGAAGGCAACCAGCTCTAAATATGAATTGAAAGCAGTCTGTTGGGTGGTCATTCTTGAAGAGCTGCCTCAGCAGTGGTCAATACTGAAGCCCAGCTCCTCCTGGCACCCTCACTGATGGTGCTGGCCTGGAT
This sequence comes from Actenoides hombroni, assembly GCA_024336885.1. Classification (NCBI taxonomy): domain Eukaryota; kingdom Metazoa; phylum Chordata; class Aves; order Coraciiformes; family Alcedinidae; genus Actenoides; species Actenoides hombroni. The sequence continues at coordinate 174,559 of WUAM01000368.1, read as the reverse complement.
GTTCAAAGGGAGGGTTTTCTCTACACATCATGCCACTTTTGCCACGTGAAGTGAGTGGGTTGCACTGGTAACACAATGGGCTTGAACAGGGAGCTGTGGCTACCCAGGACTCTTGGAAGTGATCACCAACTGGTCAGAGGGCAAAGATTTTGGGATGTTGCCAGAGGAGGAGGAGGAGGTAACATGTGCTGAGGAGGTGCTACCATATAACAAACTATCAGATGATGAGAAGTGATATGCCCTGTTTACTGATGGGTCCCATTGCATTGTGGGAAAACATCATCAGTAGAAGGCTACTGCATGGAGTCCTACATGATAAGTCATCAAAGCTGCTGAAGGACAAAGTGAAACAGTCAGTTTGCAGAGCTGAAAGACATCCAACTGGCTTTAGATATTGCTAAGCGAGAAAGGTGGCCAGTGTTCTACCTCTACACCAACTCATGGATGGTGTCAAATGCTCTCTGAGGGTGGTTACAGCCGTGGAAGTAGAGTAACTGGCAGCACAGTGGTAAACCCATCTGGGCTGATGAATTATGGCAAGATACTATTGCCAGGTGGAGAACCTGGTTGTGAACGTGTGTCACATGGACGCCTGTGTGTCCAAAAGTCAAGCCACTGAAGAAGAAAAGAGAGTTTATACTGTGTATTTTAAAATACATTTGAATTGTCTAAGTATGCTTTTAATGGTCATGCGTTTTTAGCTAGTGAAGCAGATCAACAACCATATGGAATGAACCTAGTTGATGAAAAAAAAAAAGAAACAGTTGTTAATTATGACCTGTAGAAAGGTATACTTTAAGAACATCAAAAACCCTGTTGGACTGAGTGGTGATTGCACTCAACAGTATATTATCAATACTAATTAATCAAAAATAGTCTTTGTGTCACTGGGTCAATAGGCACTGTGTCTTTACATCATAATTATTTTATTCCTAAATTTAACTCTTTGACAATAACCTGACGAACTACAGGGAGCTAAATGTGGGCTGAAGGAAAAGCTGAATGAAGCATGATGAAATAGCAAAAATAGTACACCCCAAAAGAGTTTAAATTAACACAGGTGGCTATGGCTGGAGAATTAGCCCTCATCTGGTCCATAATGACTGACACTGTTTAACCTTCTGAAGGCTGTTGACCTTAGGTTTGGAGGAAATCTCTATGTGAAAGATAAAGCTCTTAGGGAGACAGGAGATAAGCAGGCAGTTGAACCAATGAAGGTGTTATTTCTAGAATGGTAGCAACAGTAAGGGATGGAGAACTCCCTAAGTGTTGAAACATGTGGTAACAGTTTGTGAAAAAGAAGGAATTCAGGAAATTCCCTGAGTCAGCCTAAACTCAGAATGACTTATCTCTAAAGTCGAGAATGGTGAGATGATAAAAAGAATTAAATAAATAGGGGGAGGTGAGTCATCGCATCCTACAAATAGCATTACAGTTGTTAGAATTTGGGCCCTAGTATATTTTCCCAGACTGTCAGTGATTTCAAGTTCAAGAATAAAAATAACTAGCAATGACGTGAGTAAACAAGTAAAAAAAAAGAAAATAATTTAAGTAGCAGTTGTTCAACAGCTCACCAAACACCTTTTCTGTTCCCTCCTTTGGATTCACATTTCATCAAGACTGTTTATGAGCTTTCAACTTGGTGCATGTCTTGTAGCTGAGCTTTGGCACTGCCTAAAGGGTTAACATTGACAAACTCACTCTTCAGAGATACTTCTCAGATTTTGTATTTTTACCACTGGTTAAAACAAATTTAGAATATTACTTCCGTACAATTAAAAGCTGAATATTTCTTAAAGAAAATACCTGCTCCTGTTAAGAAGCAATAGGTCTGTGTTTTGAAAGGGCCTGAATCTGATTTTGAGGTAAACAATTCTGGAATCCCAGAATGGTAACACAAAGACTGCACATGATGAGCAGAAAGTCCCTGGATTTTGCCAACATAAAATGCACAGCTTGTTCCTGCTTAAACATCAAAGGTTCAGTGAAGGGATCCGGTTTGGGTGCTGAGCTTGAAGAATACCATGACTGTGCATCAACTCTGGGAAGGAAGTGATCAGGGTTCTAATTCCCTGCTCAGCATCTGGAATTCTCCCCTAGAGAGTTCTCCTCTCTCTGAGTTACAGACATTAAAACCATCCATCTCTCTCTTTCTTCCGCTTTATTCCCTTCCCTTCCTTTCTTCTTCCCTCCTTCTTTCCTGCTTTCTCTGTCAGTATGAGATCCTGACATCTTGAGTGAATTGTGGAGCAGTTCTGACTCTTTATTACAAATAATGGTTATTTCCACTAACTTTTAAAAGCACTACTGAATACATACCCTTGCAGAATTCCATCTCTAGGTACAGCTACTCTCCTCAAAATGCCCATGAACAGTAACCTGAGAATGGGACACTCAGCTACTACTGCCTTTGTTTCTGTTGCCATATACTTCTCCTGTTGCTGTCAAATACAGGGCTACTGCTGTGACATGAAGCACGCACACCATTTTCCCATTCCCATGTAGGGCCTTCTTCTGGAAGAGAGAACAATTTTGCTTTGGCTGGTGTAAATTAATCTTCTAATTTTATTTTTTTTTACACAAAATGCTTACCTCCCACCCTATCAAAGCAGAAAAGATGCAAAACGCTAACCAAGCAGAGGGTGCAAACTGGCAGCAAACCTCTACCCTGTCAGGGCTCACACAGAACAGATACTTGGTTTACCATTCACTGACTTCTCTTTTAATTCCAGAAGTATTAAAATAAAAAAATCTATAAATAAAAGAGGTAGTAATTTAATCAGTTGAGGAAATTTGACAGGTCATAATCAAGGGAAACCAAGCACTGATGGAGCATAAAAAAAAGCAAATACTGTTTCAATATGATCATATTGTTCTGCTGTTTTCCTGATTTCAGCTGGGACAGAATTGATTTTCTTCCTAGTAGCTGCTGCAGTGCTGTGCTTTGCATTTAGTATGAGAATAATGTTGATAACACGCTGATGATTTAATTGTTGTTAAGTAGTGCTTATCCTCAATTAAGAATTTTTCGGTTTCCCATGCTCTACCAACAAGCAGGAGCACAAGAAGCTGGGAGGGAGGGACCTTAACCGGGAAAGATGATCTGAACTAGCCAAAGGGATATTCCACACCATAGAACATCATGCTTACTGTATAAACTAGGGGGAGTTGTCCAGGAGAAGCAGACCACTGCTTGGGGACTGTCTAGGCATTTGTGAGTGGGTGGTGAGCAATTTGCATGGTGCATCACTTGTCTTTTTTTAGGTTTGATTTCTTTCTCTTTTTGCTATATTAGTTTATTATTATCATTATTATTATTATTTTGTTGTTGTTAATTTTAGTTATTAAACTGCTCTGAGTTTTCCTTTTCTTCAATACTCCTCCCCACCACACTGGGAGGAAGGAGGAGAGGAGGGGAGGGGCTGAGTGGGGCAAAAGAATGACAGCTCTGTATCTATTCATTCTGCAGCAGTTAAATGGGTTTCAACACTGATTATGAATCCTGTGACAGAATGAAACAAAAGACTTGCCTTAGGGAAAGTAACCATTCCAGAAATCTTTGCATTGTAGGAAACAGAAGTATTTTACACTTTTAATGGGGTAATCAGCATTTGAACACACTGAATACAGACAAGGATGAAGTTCAGCTTTAAAAAGGATTCCCAGAAGTGGCATTCTTTTGGGATCTCTGGTACTTGTCATGTACCATCAAGCTCCCAGTGTCATAAAATCATCATCTCAAGGATGAATGGAAGGTGTTTCAGGAAGACATAGGAGATAAAGGATGAAGTGACCATTTCTGAGTGAGGAATGCAACTCCTGCAATAATGGGCTGACATTCGAAGACAATGAGGATTAGAAAGCAGGAATGAAAGAGTGTCTTGGTGGTATGCGAAAGCAGACAGAGAACCCATGGGAAAATTTATTTATATGAAAATCATGTTGTTTTTCTTCCCCAAACTGCCTCTTTCAGTTGCAGCAGAAAAAAAAGCTAGTTCTTGATTTGTTGGTTGGTTGTGGCATCTTTTCATTTCTATGGGGTTTTTTGTTTGTTTGTCTGGTTGATTGGTTTTTTGTGGGATTTTCTTTTAAATTTCTGATTAAAAAAAAACCAACAAAGCTTCAAGCCAAGTAGATTCTTTCTGCAAACAGTTTTGGTGTGTCAGTAACCATTATTGTAATTTTTAAAATTTTGATTAATCCTCAGTTCACTTAATGCAGATCACATGGAGTGCTGCACATCAACCAGATGTGTTATGGCTACAGAAAAACAATGGTAGAATTGAGACAGTGTTTGTAAAGTAGTAAAATGCAGGCAAGAGCTCACAGGAGCAGTAATAATAGTTTACTCTGTGGTGCAGGAGAAACATGGAAGATAGCCATCAAATTTTATGAGGCAAGTTTTAGAGGAAGGGGTAATATCTTTTATTCAATTGCCTGAGACAGATGGAAAAAAAACCCAGATGAGCTGTCAGACATACATAGCCTTTTTATAAGCTCCAAAAGAAGCAGAAAATTTCTAAGTGAAACATAGGTTGACAGCAATATCTCTGTATTCAATTTAATTATTTAATCATCCCTGGATAAAAGTAGCTGTTATCTAGGGAAACCAGAGGAGGGTGAGAAAAAGCTATTTGAGTACTTTGTTGTTAGGTCTTCAGGAACAGTGAACAAAATAGGTTTTTGATTACCTGGATAATTCTGGGCTTAGCCTGAGGGAACTGGAGATTATATTAATTCTCAGAAGACTTCTGAGTTTCTTTATCTGACCATTGTTAAGCTGGTGGTCATAAAAAGTTTTCCTAGCCCAGTGTGCTTTTGCAGGTCTTCAGAAAACTAAAGCCAGTGGTTTCAGATAGTCACAGCACTAATGTTTCACAGGTACCACAGGTGTCCTGACCACCTACTGCCTCTCCTCTAGGGAGAAGCTATCACTTCTATATGAAAAGTTAAACACAGACTACAGAATCAGCTAAAAATCTTGGTCCAGAAACTGAGAAACAAATCAAGAAGCTGCAGAGATGAGAGAGCAAGTCAGGTCCTGCATCAACAGAAATATCAATCTGTGTTGCACTATTTTATCATGAGAAAAGTAGCTTTAAATGGGGCAACATGCTTGATGGTTTTCTGTAATGTCAACCTTTTTTCTTCCTATTACCCCTTGTAAAACACTGCTGCTTGTGACCAAGACATGCATGAGGTCACCGTACATAACCACACTAAACTCACAGTTGAGTTCCATATTAGTTTTGTATGTATTTATATATATTTCATTATTTCCACTACTTGTTAAAACTAGTTTAACTTTCTTTCCCAATCTATAAATCCCCTTGGGTAAGGGAGAGGGGTTAATAGAGAACATATGTCATTCATATAGTGACCAGAACAGATCGAGCCCTTGACAGCTCTAAAATTTTGTATGTACTTTATGAAATACACCCTTGAGACTGCAGAGGTGCTTTGAAGAGGGACTGGAAAGAGGCAGCATGGTTGATGTACACCTCTGCAGGAATCCAAGGGTACCCAGCCTGAAAATGTCAGCAGCTTAGGAGGTTTTCTTTACAAACTTTCTGGACTTCACATTGCTTCTCTTGTTTTATTGAAATTTTTTGAGATGAGGAATTAGAAGCTTTCGCACTTTACATTTAGTTGCACAGCAAGCTGAAAGCCAGCCTTTTTCCCTGACATATTTTAAAGTATCCTTTCCCTTGTGAAAACAGAAATCTGTTCCAGTTTCCAATTTTCTTTTTCCCAGTAAAATATTAAATTACTTAAGGAAATGAACAACAGGAAATATAAGAGGGGCAGGAAATATAAGAGGGGCAGGGCAGGGAGAGCAGATTTTGTTTGGCATAAGGCCATTCCCTTTCCATTTTCAAATTATCTCTAAGATAACTTAGGTGGCTGTCAAACGCTGATTTCAATACCAGTGAGTCAGATTAGAATGGATTTCTTACTTGAATAAATTTGAAATCAAAACCATTGATCCTAGTCTGGGGTGTGTGTAGTTATGTAACTAATGTGACATGACAATTCAAAGTACCATTATCCCTGGCAAAGGAAGTGGCCTTTTGGAGGTTTCTTTTTTTGTTGGTTTTTTTTTGTTTGTGGTTTGTGGTTATTTCTTTGTGTGTTTGGGGTTTTTTTTCCCCTATTGGGTAGGAAATTGAATTTCAGCTGCTTGAATGCTTCTAATATTCACACCCAGAAAATTATTGTTCACCACCATATCTCAAAGGCTATACCAGAGGCCATCTCTGTTCTGACACATTATGTGTTACATGAAAGGCTGATGTAAGCTTACCAAATGCTTTTCCAGAGACAAAAGGATAGTCTGGGGAAACAGATGTTTACCTGATAAAGATGCATAGAGAAGTCTCAGTATAAACAAGAAACGGGTTCTTGGACATCCTTCCTGTAAATGTGAACAGTAAAGTCCTCCAACAGGACACAGAATTGGTTAAAGAGACTTAATGATTATATCTGTGCCTTCAACACTTGAACTTGAACTGCTTAATCAAATAACGAGGTAGCAGCGTAATAAAGCTTTTAGCATTTTCTTGAGACAACAAGTGATGAACTTGTCTTACTGTAGCAAAATATCTTCTCCCTGCTCTCTGGCATTACCACCTTTGTGACAGCTACACACCAGTGGTATCTTGTTCCAGGGCTTAGGTCTGTTGTTCAAATCAAGATAGGATCTGCTCTCTTCGCTTACCTCCCAGCACAGTCACCTTACCAGAACAGCCTGGGAAACTTCTGAAACCTTGATTTCCAAACAGCAGACATCACTAGTCTCTGAGAATGCAATTCCAGGTGTCTGTGCAGGGATGCTGAGCCATGCAGTGTGTAGTCAAGCTATCAAGCATGTGGGCCTTCAGCAGTGCAAAGGAAAAAGCCTGTATTCATCTGGAAAAGATGGAGGTTGCAGCTGTCTCTAGTGAGTCCTAACAATCATCCTGATTCTTGGCTCTTATCCTTCCCAGGTGCAGTATGCAACTGTTTGAGGTTATTAGAGATAACAGGGTGACATGATAATGAATCCTGCAGAGAAGCAGTGCCATTTTAAGTTGAGTTACCATGTAAGTATTACTGGGATGGAGATCTGATGCTGACAGGAAGAATTTCCCACAGTCCCATCTCATCATGCAGAGTTCAGACCCAGTACAAAGATCTGACAACAGAGAAGAAATGTCAAGTTGCTCTTGACATTGTTTTTTCTTCTCTGTAGACAGATTAACCACTTACCAGAAGTGGTTTTTTTGTAGTTTTCTGCAAAAAACCCTTCAGAAATACTGAAGAGATAACTGCAATTGAACATTGAGCATGAATGAATTTGATCATCCACTACAGCTGTTCCCCTTTCTTTTACAGCTCTAAATCATTCTTCATCAACCACTTAAGTCCAAGGCCTTAGAAAATACCAGGAGTCATTGGGAAGGAGCCAGAGAGATACCAAGGACACTGTGAGAAGATTTTAATATCACATCTCTATGACAAAATGGATATAAAGGAAGGCATTGTTAGTTCACAGCACATACAATAGCACTTGTCAGTCTCACATGGGCCAAAATTAATGCCAGAATTTGAGTATGACATTTAGTTAATAGTGAGCACAGACACATGAACAGACGGGTTTTTTTTGAAAGGTTTGTTATAGCAATGTAGGATAAAGTCTCCTTTCTGTGTAAATCTTGGATTATATTGAAAATCCAAAACCCCTGAATCCAAATGTTTCTTAGGTTTTGATAGATGTGAGATGTGGAATTTTAAGATGTTCCAGTTCACCTCCCTTAATGTACTGCCTCAGATGTACCTGTGACATGTGAAGGCAGACTAGCATCCAATACAAACAAAAACAGAAAGGGAAGAGATTGGATTGGTCTTCTCTCTTTCATCTCCTCTTGCACCGGCAGTGCAGTGGAAGCTGGACTATCTTGAAGATGCAGAATCTCTTCTCTCCTAATAATTTTCAAATCTTCTGTCATTTGCTCTTCTGGGTGTTTTTGATATAAAGCTCTTTTATGCCATGTTTTATAATAGCTGTATGCATCCATCAGTTATACCAGGCATGGGGACAGAATAATATCTAAAGATGGTGTCAGGAATTCTGCAGTCCAACTTATCTCCCTTATGTACCTATGGATATATCCTAATTAATTGCATTTGATGCCCACTCACAATGTAATAATCCTTGTCACATCACAGACAAGTGCCCTGGGGTGTTGAGAGGTGCAGACTCATGTGGAAGTGCCTAACAGATGATGACACAATTTTATGAAAAATACTTTGACTGTGTCCCTTTAGCCCCAGGTTTACAGAAAGCTGTAGTTCAAGATGTTGGGTTTTTAAAGGGCCATGCAATTATTAAAAGTGTGAAGATCAAAGGCTCATGTACTTACAAAGAGATTTAAACCCATGTTCATGACCTGACTCCAAATGGAAGCCCTGGACACCAAAGGGACCTGTTCTATAGGTGAGCTGTTACCTGCCTATGTATTATTGCTACACTTTTTGGCAGGGCTATAATTTCTCACAAATTCAGCTGCTTTTACAGCACTGTAGTTCCTAGAAGAATTATGTTAAACTAAGAAATTTCTTGCTACTTCAGAAAAATGAGGCATGGCCATCAGTTACTTTTATTTTCCTTGTCTATACTTCTCTGTTTCTTTCAATTCCTCTATTAAGAGGCACCTGAAAGAGGCATCCCTATAAGATAAAATCAAGTGGAGGAGACAACGACATGGATGAACAGGGAAGAAAGAAGTTTAAATTATATAGGAAAATGGACTGTCCACTGCAATATAGGACCATTCCCAGAGTACGCAGGGATGCAACGAGGAAGGCCCAGGCCTTCTTGGAATTTGATCTGGCAGGGGATGTCAAAGAGAACAAGAAGGGCTTCTTCAAATACATCAGTAGGAAAAGAAAGAGGAGGGAAAACATGGACCCACTGCTGAATGAGTTACTAAATGCCTTGTTTGTTTAAGTCTTTACTGCTAAGATTGGCCCACAAGTATCCCAGTCCCTGTAAGTAAGAGAGAAAGTCTGGAGGGAGGAAGACTCTCCCTTGGTCAACAAGGACTGGGAGGGTTAGAGATCATTTAGGCAAGCTGATCACCCACAGATTAATGGCTCCCAATGAGATGCACCCACAAGTGCTGATGGAGCTGGCTGATGTTATTGCTCCATCATTTTTGAAAGGTCATGGAGAACAGGAGATGTGTCAGAGTACTGGAGGAAAGCCAATGTCACTCCAGTCTTCAGAAAGGACAAGAAGGAAGACCCAGAAAATTACAGGCCAGTTGGCCTCATCTCCAATCCTGGAAAGGTTATGGAGGTTATCTCTAAGGGGAGGAAAAGAAGGTTATTTGGAGCAGTCAACATGGATTCACCAAGGGGAAATTATGCTTGACCAATTGGATAGCCTTCTGTGATGGTCTCATGAGCTGGATAGATGAGGGGATAATAGTGTATGTTGTCTACCTCAACTTCAGCAAGGCTCTTGACACTGTATCCCATAATGTTCTCGCAGAGAAGCTTAGGAATTAGATAAGTGAATGGTGAGTCTCAATGACAGAGCTCAGAGGGCTGTGATCAGTAGTGCAGAGTCTAATTGGAGGCCTGTAGCTAGTGGTGTTCCCCAGGGGTCAGTACTGGGTCCAGTCTTGTTTAATGTATCCACCACTGACCTGGATGGAGGGATAGAGTGTACCCTCAGCAAGTTTGCTGATGATACACAATTGGAAGGAGTGGCTGACACACCAGAAGACTGTGCTGTCCTTCAGTGAGACCTGGACAGTCTGGAGAGTTGGGCAAAGGGGAACCTAACAAAGTTCAACAAAGATAACTGTAGAGTCCTGCATCTGGGGAGGAACAGACCCGTACATCAGTACAGGATAGCAGATGATCTGCTGGAAAGCAACTCTGCAGAGAATGACCTGGTGGACATGTTAACCGTGGGCCAGATATGTGCTCTTGTTGCCAAGGCCAATGGTATCCTGGGGTGCATTAAGACAAGTATGTTCAGCAGGTCGAGTGAGGTCCTCCCCCATCCCTACTCTGGCCTTAGTGAGGCCACACCTGGAGTATTGTGTCCAACTCTAGTTTCCTCAGTTCAAGAGAGAGAGGCAACTACTGGAGAGAGCCCAATGGAGGCTGCAAAGATGATTAGGGGCCTGGAACATCTCTCTTATGAGGAAAGGCTGAGTGCCCTGGGGCTGTTTAGCCTGGAGAAGAGAAGCCTGAGAGGGTATCTTATCAATGCCTATAAATATCTAAAGAGTGAGTGTCAAAAGGATGGGGCCAGTGTCTTTTCAGTGATGCCCAGCCCAGTGATAGGACAGGGGGCAGTGGGTAAAAACTGGAACACAGGAAGTTTCATCTAAATATGAGGAAAAACTTCTTTAGTGTGAAGATAATGAAGCACTGGAACAGGCTGTCCTGAGAGATTGTGGAGTCTCCTTCTCTGGGGAGATTCAAAACCCACCTGGATGCCATCCTGTGTGATGTGCTCTGGGCAAACGTGCTTTGTCAGAGAGGTTGGACTAGGTGATCCCCAGAGGTACCTTCCAACCCCTACCATTCTGTGATTCTGTGAAAGTTCTTCAGTGATCATACACTGTTAAGCACTATTCAAATTTCCACAGTGTCCAGAAATGAACCCATTATTATGAACAGCCATTTTAAACTCATGAAACGCACAAAGAATAACTTAGTTGTCAAATAAAACAACGAATTTTATTATTTATACAAACTGACTTGACAAAGTAAATTCTTTAAATCTTTGCTCTGATATTACCCAGTCAATAAGTTTTGCATGAATCTTACCTATTCAGAAATGAGAAACTCAGTCTTCCACTTTTACCATTTAGGTAACTGTTGCCTCTCTGGAGGCTTGGCGACCTGGTTCAGGAACGACACAACGGCCAACCCCAGGCCGCTCGGGCCATCAGC
>WUAM01000368.1:152409-163503 GCA_024336885.1 Actenoides hombroni | reverse complement strand
TCATATCCGTCTGCTTCCGTCACAAGTCAGACACTATTGGCTAGCAGGGAGAGGGGCCTTGAGGAGCCTTATCTTTCTGTACAGCACGGCATCTTCCGAACACCGGGCCCTAACTCCCACCTTTCTAACTACTCCCACCTTTCTAACTACCACAGGTAACTTTGTGTATGACACTATTCAAAAGAAGTCTGCAGCTCCCATCCTTATACAGACCATTTAGTTCCAAGCATGCTGCAAAGGAAGAAAGCCCAAATATTGTCATGTAGTTAAAATTCATGGAATTAAAATTCATTATCCATTTGAAAAAGAACGACAAAACATGTTATTTCCTCTTGATATCTTATATCATAAACTGTTTGTGGCAGGTTATTCCAACAGAAAAGAATAGTTTGTAAAACTCAAAACTAGGTTTGGTTGCTTGATCCTTGTATAAACTGCCAGAAACATTTATTGTTCTAGTTTGTGCACTGCAACAACCAGAGGAAATAAATATATAGGCCTTAAAAAGCCATAGAAATTAATGGGTATTATTGGGAATGATCCAATGACCCTCACCTTCTCCTAATTGTAGGCAAACTAGAACATCAGCAACGTTAGGTTTGCTTTTGCCGAAAGCAGAATTAGTAATGTTTCAGACCTTTTGCAAAATTAAGAATATAACTCCTACAAAAAGATGTATCTCTAGGATAAATTAGGTTCAGATATGTCTATCTCCTTGTTTGCTCCTGTGGGTTTCCTTATTGTTCTGGTGCAAATAGAGACTATGTTGGACAGTTGTTCTGACCATCCTGTGTTCATCAGAGCAGAAATGAAAGCATTAAAACAGACTGGAATATTCAGTTGGTAGAACTGTTCTGACACTCCTCATGAAAGTGGTAAACCTCAGCCTATTTTTCTGTTAAATAAACCCAAGGTTTAAGTAGGGAATAATCATGGACTTTAGGCACTCAGGAACTCTGGTCACTCCTGCAAGTTGTAGGCTTGGTTTGACTGTCTAGCAGGTTGGCTTTGATGGGTAAATTTGCAGTGCTGATCTCACTCCAGGCTAGCTCATACTGTGGTCTGGCTCCAGGAAGTTGTGGCCCTGAAAAAAGAAAGCCCCTGAACTGCTCCATAGGCAGGTATCTCAGGAAAATGGAGATAACTAAGGATGCCATCTCTGTAACTGAAATGAGTAGAGCTAGATGAAAAGTAGCTAGCCCCCTTCTCTGCAGCTGTAATGAAACAATAAATCAGGAGACACCTCAGGGGTGTCTCTTATTGTTTAAGAATAATGAGAGAGAGCAGGAATCGTTACAATGTCAGCCCTTTCCATTATTCAGTTGTGCCCACTCAATACACAGCTGCCTAAAGCAATGCATATATGTGCTATAGTTACATGGGTCCCTTTTGGAGCTTGCAGGCCCATTCTACCACAGCCTGAAGGTTCCATACAAGGCACTTCCTGCAATTAGAATTTAATCACCTTGGAGAACAGCTAAGAATTTCAATCTTTTTTTTTTTTTTTTTTTTTTTTTTATGCTCAGGCCCATCAATCTTCTTTCTTGAAGTAATTTAATTTCCCCCCTCTCAAAGAATTCTCTCAAAGAATACTAAATCTTCTCAGTGGCAAGAGGGAAAAAATGAAGAGGAAGAAACTAATTTTCAGTGGAAACTGAAATACAATGCTGATTATTTGTTGGGAGCACTCCAGTCTACCTGCAGCTGAATACCTCAATCAGATGCAGAAGGGCTGCTGTCCTTAGCAAGAGGCTGCTAGAAGCTGTGAAGCAGTAGTTTAAAATACTGGACTACTTCAGGCCAAACTTGTGCCCTGATCCTGCTTTAGTATCTTAAACCTTACATACTTTTGAGCAGTATTACCTTCAGGGGTTTTTAAGACTCTGGGCCTTTGTAGACTGTCCAAGGTAGCTGGATTTTTTCTGGATTTTTCACAGTTTTGAGGTTTATTCATTCAAAACAAGTTCTAAAGAATGGGAAAAGGGCTACCAATGGCTAGCACTAGAAATGGGGCAGGAAAGGATGCGTAGTACTGCCCTTTTTGTACAAATACATGACTTTCTGGAGCAATCTATGATCACATGAATTCATTCAGAGCTGCAGGCACTGCGTGTCTCAGCCACTGGACGACTGCCTCTTTTCTGGAGATCAATAGGCAGAGTATGGAGGCCAACATCACACAAAATCTCAGAAAGCAAGGAACAAGATGTTAACATTTTCAAGTAACACCAAGTAATACAACCACAGACAACACTCTGACATGGTAAATCACATAAATGATATCCCAAATGTATACTTATTCATATTCAAAGATCCCTATTTTTACTCAGCCAGTATGGAACACTATAGGTCACCAAGGTGGTCCTCACCACCTCAACCAAGCAAACAGAAAAGGTTCTTCCACAGACCTGAACTGTACAATTCTCCATAAGTTACCATTCTATGTACATAGGTAAGAACCTGGGCCTGCATAACCAAATGACACCCAAGTATTTCCTTGTAGTTTTCCAGTTTTCCTTCTCTCCAGGAATCAGGCCTCCTGTGACTCCACTCTGTCAGTTTTCCCTTTCTCATAACTTTGGAATCAGTTGCTCAAACTCTACCAGATTTTATGGAGAAGTGGAATACAAAGTGTCTATAAATCCTATGGAAAACAGGCAGCCAAGCAGAAAACATGTTCACCTGGAAGAAAGGCAGTGTAAACTCGACTGTTTACCAATATCAGAAAACTCATACAGGCTTGTGTAAGGCACAAATATGCAGCAAGGTAGGGCTTCACTGGGCCCAGAACTCCTAGAAATCATCTCTGCCTTTTCTCATTTAAATTTATTGATAGCTTCACCTACATAGCTAGCTACAGTTGGTCAGGTGATTGCATTCCTGCCTTTGGCTCATCAGCCATTTGTGCTGAGACACCAAACAGCCAGGAAGAAATTGCTTCATGCCCTCTTGTTTCTTGGGTTGTCAGTCCATGTGTGTAAGAGGTGATTTTTAAGCTCAAGTTTTTCACCAGATCACACTTGCCAGGACCATTGGTTTTTCCATTATCTCCAGACACAGGACACCAGACAACTTGGTGTCAAACAGCTTGGAATCAAACATCATCCTCAAAAGCCACAGACATAGTACACCAGAGGAAAGGGTCACAAGGAACTACGATATTGCCAGTGGCCTTGAACCCTGCAAACGACATGGTGTTACTACAAGTCCCAGAGTCTCAGAAAATGGCCTGTCCTTCATACTACTGAAGAAGGCAAAAGGACCCTTTATGACCCCAAATATAGTAATTGTTTTAGTTAAGCAGAAGAGCAAACAAACAGCCACTGGACAGCTCTGTCCCATTAGCAATGAGGAACAATCACTCTGTTCCTTTGGACAAGCCTATTTTCTGTGAATACTCTTTTTCAGAACACAGCTAGAGATACCATTAGCCCACCAGAAATCAACAAATACAGTTAAAAAGGCCCAGTAGAGGCTGAGAGAAAACAGTTGTGTTGCTATGGGTAAAATGAAGCCTCCAGCTTTAATGAAAATGGTAAAAAATATAATGACTAACTGGTGAACTTCTAAACAGAGACTTCATCTGCATCTCCCAACAATGGGAAACACTGAAAAGCCATCAAGTAGAAAGTCTTGCCTAAGTCTTGCCTCTTAAAGTTGCCTTGTAGAAAGTATTTAGCAGTTAGTTATAATATGTCTATTTAAAAAGCTTTAGCAGAGGAAAGTAGAATGGATGCAATAAGTCTGATATACAGTTCACTTCAAATAACACTGGTAATGTCTTTTGTGGTACAACAGTCAGTAGCAAAACAAATGGTATTCAATGATTGGTTTTGACGGATCTTAGCCTCAGGGCTCCAGGATACTATCTTGGTGAAGTGGTAATAATTCTAGATCAAATAGCAATTGAAATTAAAGTCATTTGGGAGAGGTTATTATAAAGTAAGAAATAAATTAGATGGCCATGGGAGTCTCTGTGTGAGATACTTAGAAGAATCTGGAAAACTGTGGAAGAAGAGCTACAATGAGAAACTTGTAATGTTGGTGCAGACTTGGCTAATGCCCTAGTTGGGAGTTTAATTTATAAAGTAATCTCAGAGAACTAAGAATGTCCAGAGAATATGAGGCAATGGGATACTAGATAGAGACTGTGAAATCATGTGGTTCAAAGCACAACCCACACTGGCAGGGCAGAAATCAACTGTGTCTAATAAGGAAAAAAAAAATTCTCCTTGGACACCCAGATAAGCCTACTACCATGGAGGTTTCACTTAGAAGGTACCCTTGCTAACTGTCTAGCTGAGCCTGAACTCTGTTTTGTTCTTGCCACAGGGAGTAAACCCCTGTGTTACTGATAGATAACAAAGTGCATCTTCATCGACTTTATAGAACTTACTCTCTGAGGATAGAATTATTTTTCTGACAATTTCCAAGTAAACCTGGCAATTGGACTGTAGGCTAAACTACATTAAATGTCTTTTCAGGTATTCTTTGCCCTTCCTTTGATTCACCTTAACAGTATGAAACACTTCTGTCTTCTCACACTTAATGAAACACAATATATAAGCTACATTTGGGAGAAGTTTGTTCGTAATTTTGTTGTAATGAAAAGAAGAATTCTGATGCAGTGAAGAGAGGAATTGTCTCAAGCACTCAGGCCATTCTCAGATTACCCCACTTTGATACTGAAGTTTATTGAACTAATTACCGTCCTTGCTGTGTAGCACTTACATTTTGCCATTCCATTTAATCACCAACATTTGTAAATATCTTCTAAAAGGTTGAGTAAAATATGTGTGTATATGATATACCTGCATGTGTGAAGATGTACACTTAAATAACTACATATCTCATATAATTAAGCTGATACAATGATTGCATCTATTTTAGGCTTCTCCATTTATATAAATCAGGTCACAGCTCCAGTATATCTACTTGGGATGCTTTCATAGTTTTTTAATTCTGAAGAATGGCTTTACACATCCAAAGCACTTCACCCAGGAACTGAAATACTTAGAAGATTCTGCATTACATAGGCTATATTCCAAATTCTATATGCCATTAGCCTATTCCAAATAAAAAACTTCATTTGATCTTGTTTCTTGAAGTATAGGTTCAATTACTTAAGCTTCTTGTGCTTGGAGATCTTAAGTAAAAATTAATTAAATGCTGATTTTCTTGCAAAATACTGAAGCCAGAAAATGACAAGAAGCTTTCTTAAAAAGAAATAAAGAAAAAAAAAACCGTAACAAAACCCCCACCACATTCCCAAACATAACCCCTGCCCCTAAACCCCAAACTTTTAAAGAAAACTTCCTACTTGATAACAAAGCTTTGAGAGTGAGAGAAGCTGCAGGTCTTGTTGTATGAAGAGGGGAAGGATGAGCGTTCCACAAGAGGTTTATAAGGCAAAACTGCATCAGAATCAAAGTTGCCTTGCAGAGGCACCATGGGATAACTGCCCATCTTGTTGTGTAACAGGAATGCAGGCTAATTTAGTGCATTTCAGGAGAAAGGTTAAGATGTGTGCAACCATGAGATTCTTGTGCTATCTCTGGGGGTGAAGATGCACTGAGCTGGAATGCCGAATGGCCCAAGGAGGGAACCTCGTGAAGAGAAGATGGTCCTGCTTCAGCTGAAAAAACAAAAGCAAGTAATTTTGACACAGATTTGGAAGGCTATAGTGCCCAAGAGAAGACCTTTGCCTAATTATCTGCAAAATGGATATTGAAGTGTACACCCCTAAGTATGGTGCTGAGCTTAACTGAAAACACACTAAACATATATGACTACGTTACTCAACTCTCCACCCAAATCATGCTACACGTCACATAGAAGGCAGGGAAAAATGGGATTAGGATATAAAAAAACACGTGTGGATACTTCTTAGAGGTGAGGGACTGAAGATCTACCAGAGACAGTAGATGGGCTGTATTCCTCTTTCTCCACCCAAGACAGGGATGCCTTCTTGGTAAGAATTGAACCTTCAATATATGGCATAACTTTTGCTAACATTACTATTATATATTAGCCCTATTGCAAAGACTTGTGCCTCCTGACTTTGTCAGATGTTATCTGGGAATTATTAATATGACCTTGTTTTTTGCAGTTAGTCTATTTATCAGTGGCAATCCCTAACCTATTGTGTCTGTCACTTTAATAAATTAAATTCTTAACTGTCTCAGTAAAAGTCCTCAGTGGGGCTCTGAAACAGGCAAATGTTGACTTTGCAAAGCTGCTTCACTGAAAGTCTTTGGGGCTCTGGCAGGCAAATGTCAAACTCTTATCCTTAACAGGACAGGCACCTGTCTCATCCCACTTGGTGGACAACAAGGGAGTTGAATCATTATGATCCTCCAAAAGAGGTTATCCCTGCACGGCAGGGCCACAGAGGTGGTTAAGTCACGACAAAGACTTGGGGGAACAATACAAAACAATTTATTGTTTTTCCCTGAGAACAATCAATAAACAGCGTGGTTAAAGGTGTTTTGGCAATATATGTTATTTTCTTCATGAATTACTTTAACGCACAACTTCTGGTGTTGTTTCTGCTATATATATCCCCTTGGTGCAGTCACAGAGGCTAGCAGAAGAAATCAAGTCAGGACAAAGACAGTCCCGCCTATACAGAATTTACCTCTTCCTATTGTTAATTTATCTGCAAGGAGTCAAGGGAGGATGGCAGAGCCACTGAGGACTATTAAGAGCCATTGATACCTCTTCCCTCTAGATGGGTCTTGCTTATTCTCTGCCCAGATCTTATCCCCACACAAGTTTTGAGACATCAGCAGTTGGGCTCTTACAGCAACACTTGCGGAATGTTACTGTTTGACTTGTGTTTGTAAGAGGGATATTATGTAGACCAGAGTTAGTACTAAAGAGAGGTTGATTAAATATGAGTCTGCAAAATGAAATTCTAAGATGGGGGTCTACATGGGGTGAAAGATCCAAAAATCAAGCTCACATTCTGTTAAGAAGCTAATTTTATGACTAGTTATGAATTAAAATCTTGCTCATTTAATTACGAGATTAGACGTATTTAGGCATTTAGACCCAAAGGCTTCCAAGAAGACAGGAAAGATGCCTCTTCAAAGAATCAGAATAGACACAAAGAGAAGAGCTAATACAGACATAATTTAGTATATTACAGACGACTGAAAACTGGAAAGGCACACAAAAGGCAAGCCATTTACTATTGGTTTTCCTCCTAGTAACTGAGAAAAGTTATTTGTTAAAGGAAGCCATGGAAAAGATTAAATGCTGCAGCAATGTGTGCATAAGCAGAATTAAATAACCCAGTTACGTCAGTAGGAGGAACTCAAGGCTTGGGGCACACAATTTCTCCCACAGTGAATTCAATCTGGGCACCATCAGGACTTTATGCTCTGAAGCACATTTGGAAATGGGTGAATGGCAGCCAGTTGTCACACAACTGCTGACAAGCAGCAACAGTCATTAATTCACATTCATATTCGACCTGATCAGTATTTTCTGTTCAAAACTGAGTCCTGCCCTCCCTCAAAAATGTGAGTCTTTTACTGAGAGTACTGATTTATTCTTTCAGAAATTTACTATTCAGTTAAAGGAGTGCTATCTTCAGAATCAAATAAATCTTTTGAAAAGTCATTTAAGACTTCATCTGTAAAAAGGATGGTGGTATAATTACTGCTGCTTTATGATTCAATAGCAAAAATCCTGATTTGCCTTGTCACATAGATCAGGGAAAGGTGAGCTGTAAAAGTTACAAGGACCCTCCAAGCCCAATCCTCTTTTGAGGCAAGATGAAGGATTCTCAGTCCAGTCCTGATTACCAAAACCTAGTTCTAGGAAACCTTAGTTTTCCTGTCCCATGTCTGGGCTTGCTTTTCTCTTATTCCCAGTAGGCCTGTATAACCTTTTCCTCTTCCCTTTATCATCCCTTGCTAACAGAAACTCCATTCTGTGCAGCAGTGTTCTGACATGATCACTTCATTCTTGCATTTTTCATATATTCATCTAGTATGCATCCTTCATTTTGCACTCTGTCCAATTCTTTCCTCATTTTTGGGTCCCAGAAGACCTCTTGTTGTAGCCACAATCATCTTTAAACATACTTCTCCATTCTGAAGAGTTTGCCACTGACTTCTTCAGAATGAATGAAGTCCTCACCAATTCCATAAACTTAAGTTGTCTTGCACTTTCTTCTCTTTAAGGCAATGAAGTACATCCCCATGATTGTTTTCATCCTAATTATCTGTTCTTTTTGGAGTCACAGTGAATTCCTCCCTCAAATCTAAAGCAGCCATTTCATTAGGGAATTTCTACCTTCCAAAACCAAAAGTTGCCTCCCTCTAGGGACTCATAACTGTCCGTGGTGGCACAATTTCCCTAGAAAGTCTACAGATCCCAAGCAAATATTTGGTTTCAAATACCTAGACCTATTTTTCCTCCCCAGCACAGAAGACTGTCTCTTTTTTCATTCTGTTTCTTATAATTTTCACCTCCACAGAAGCGCCCCCTGCAGTAAGGTTCTCCCTCCTTTTTTTTTGTTGGCATCTGTTTATGAACGTCTCCAATTTCCTGCAGTTGCCCCGCTGGCTTTTCTGCTCTCTTTTTGATCTCAAGAACTTTTTGATGACTGTCACTTTCATTTGTGGTTTGTTCTGCTTTCCTGAAATCAAGCAAGTTTCCCATAATTTAGACGCACATACTCACGTGGTCTCATCACATTCCATTCATTCACAATTGGAACTGGGTTCTCAAAAGACTTCAACAATCTGGATACACAAGGCAAGACTCAATAACCTTTGTTCTGAACAAAAAAGCAGGTCAGATAGGACGGCTGTCAACTTCATTGCTTTCTGCATAAACACTTCTCCTTATACTGAGCACTTGTTCAATTGAGATACTTGTTCCTGGTTGACGCAGACCACTTGGCATCACTGCTAATAAACATTTTGTAGCTTTTTACTGCCTTCAGATCAAAACCCAGCATAATTTGATCACTTTCCAGAGACCCAAAATTCCTTCAAAAGTCTATGACTGTCTGGATAAAGCTTTAATGAACCTTCATAGAACAACACGTGAAGAACTCCATGATTTTCCATGTGGGAAACATGAAGCATGAAAGAAGCAAGTGGATTTGCCCAAGATAAGAGGATATTGTGGGACTGCATAGGAGTGCCTGATCAGATGATAATCCACAGATAAACCTTCACAACCATGAAATCCTGAATACTCCTTCATTTGCACACTCACCTTTGCGGTATGGTTCATATGGTAGGTGATTAATGCACCTAAGCCTTACTGGAGATTCTTACGGTGATTTGGCTTTGGCTTTTTCACTTCTGCCTCCTTCTTTCATTAGGTTTCTTATCTTCTGGCCACAATTATGGTATTCATTAGCAAAGTGACAGGGAAGGCCTTGTCAGCATTTCTAGTCATTACCCCACCTAACCTGTTAATCCAGAGCTGCAGCATTAGCAGGGATAAGCCACCTAATTATCACAGCTTTAGGTATTTATTTGAACATAGAAAGCTCATAGGGGCAAGTGGCCAATACTGAAGTGGAACTCATGATCATCCACATATACTTGCTGAAACAGGGGCTCTGTGTTATGCCAGTGGCTTTAATCTAAACAAAAGGTCTACTGTTTGAGGATAACAGGTACCAAATATTTTGTTGCTGTAATTGCAGATTGATCAAAAGTGTGGATTGTAAGACAATTCCATGTATTATTGCAGCATCTTTCAAACCCTACATTGGTAGTCAGATGTATTTTAAGCTTGTGAAATCAAGAAGGAAAACCAAGTTTCATTACTGATGCATTTTTTCTTAGAACTTCAAGGTGCATACAAGAAAGTAACTGCTGAATTATATGATTTTTCCTTAATTACATTGTCCATTAAACGCTACAATGACCTTTCTAAATGTTGCATGCGTAAAAGAAAATGATGCATTCATTACTACATGCAGACTCAGCAAGAAGAAAATCTTCACAGTTTTCAAGTATTTCAATGTTATGACAAAATTACATCAACATTATCTTGGAGTCATTTATCATCTTCTGAAGACCACATCATCATTTTCTCTGTGTATATTTACAAGGTAATCTAAGACATATAACTTCTGAAATATTGTCCATCACATCTTGTTTAATTATAGAAGAATTTTCACAAGAGTCAGTTAGCTTTCATCTAATACCAATCATTGGCTTATCAAAAAGAAAATTACATCAGCATGAATAAGGTCTAGATTTTGAAAAGATGGAGATTGCTGACAACTAGCATCATAGAATCATTTAGGTTGGAAAAGACCATGCTGACTGGGCCTGATCACCAGGTTGACCTACACATGCCATGTGCTGGCATCCAGGGTGGTCTGCTCCATCCATAACCTTCCTTGGCACTGAGGTCAGGCTGACAGGCCTATAGTTCTTTGGATCCTCCTTCTGGCCCTTCTTTTTGTAGATGAGCAACACATTTGCTAACCTCCAGTCAACAGAGATCTCATCAGTTAGACAAGACTGCAATAAAAAGTGTCTTGGTGAGCACTTCTGCCAGTTCCCTCAGTACCCTTGGGTGGATCCCATTCAGACCCATAGAAATTGTGTATGTCTAAGTGGTGTATCAGATCACTAACCATTTCCCCATGGACTATGGGGGGCTTCATTCTGCTCCCTGTTCCTATCTTCCAGTTCAGGGGGATGGATACCCTGAGAACAACTGGTCTTACTGTTGCAGACAGAGGCAAAGAAGTACCTCAGCCTTTTCCTCAACCCCGGTCACTATGTTTCCCCCTGCATCAAATGAAGGATGGAAATTCTTCTTAGCCCTCCTTTTGTTGCTCATGTGTCGGAGTGGGAGTCGGGCCCCAAGTAACGACACGATCTCAATATGAGTATGATCGTTCTCCTTTATTCATAACACACACGTCTTATATAGCATCTAAAACAAGCCACATACCACAAGCAAGCTTCTCATTGGTTACAAGATAGAAGCCACACGCATAGACCCTCTTAGGGATTGGTCATCAGGCGCAGTTCATGCAGCCGCTCATGTCCCCAGCTGTGGGCCTCACTTTCTCATTCCTTCGACCACAACTTTCTGTTATTG
>WUAM01000368.1:137780-149391 GCA_024336885.1 Actenoides hombroni | reverse complement strand
TGGGCCACCTGAGCACACTGCTGGCTCATGTTCAACTGGTTGTCAACCAGCACTCCCAAGTCTCTCTCCACTGGGCCACTCTCCAGCCACTCCTCCCCCAGTCTGTAGCGCTGCATGGGGTTATTGTGGCCAGAGTGCAGGACCCTGCACTTGGTCCTGCTGAACTTCATACCATTGGCCTCAGCCCATCCACCCAGACTGTCCAGGTCCCTCTGCAGCATCTTCCTACCCTCCAGCAGATCGACACTCCCTTCCAGTTTGGTGTCATCTGCAAATTTACTGAGGGTAGACTCAATCCCCACATCCAGGTCATCATCTAACTGAGCTTTTGCATCTCTAATTCTCTTCCTACATGAACTTACAATATCCTTAAATGCTTCCCGATTCACTTGACCCTTTTCCAAAGTTGATACACTCTTTTTTTGCTTCTGAGTTCCTGCAAAAGCTCCCTGCTCAACCAGCCCAGTCTTCTTGCCCTCTGGTTCATTTTCTGGCACATAGGGACATCCTGCTCCTGAGCCTTCATAACTTCATTCTCAAAGCCCAAGCTTCCTGGTCCCCTTTGTTTATGAGGACTGCTTGCCAAGGGTCTCCCTGAACCAGCATCCTGAACAGACTAAGGTCAGCCCTCTGAAAGTCCAAGGTGGAGGTTTCACCGACCCCCCCTCCTAACTTCCCTGAGAATTGAAAACTCTTACCATTTCATGATCGCTATTCCCCAGTCGACCTCCAACAGGGACTTCTCCAACAAGTCCTTCTCTGTTCATGAGCAGTAGGTCACCTGCTGAAGGTGGGCACCTTCCCTGGTTGGCTCCCTTACCAACTGCATCAAGAAGTTATCTCCCACACACTCCAGGAACCTCCTGGACTATTCTCTCTCTGCTGTATTGTACTTCCAACAGACATCCGGGAGGTTGCAGTCCCCCATGAGAACAAGGGGTAGCGATCTTGAAATCTCTCCTAACTGCTTATAAAATATTCCATCTGTGTCTTTATCCTGATTGGGTGGTCTGTAACAGACTTCCACCATGATATCAGCCCTGTTCGTCTTCCTTCTGATTCTTACCCACAGAGACTCAATGCTGTCATCACCCACATTCATTTGCAGGCATTCATATGTCTCCCTAATATAGAGGGCCACTCCACCACCTGTTCTTCATTGTCTATCCCTTCTGAAAAGTTGGTAGCCCTTGATCCCAGCACTCCATTTGTGTGAGCCATCCCACCAGGTTTCCGTAATGGCAGCCAGATCATAGTTCTCTTGCTGCACAATGGCCTCCAGCTCCTCCTGTTTATTGTGCATGCTGCGTGCATTGGTATATAACCATTTTAGCAAGGGAGTCAAATACATAGTTTCCAACCTTGAGGAGTGGTGGACCCTCTGGCCATCCAAGACACACCAGTCTGCCCCACCAGTGTTGGGTTACTACACCCAGAGTTCTCACTGTCAATGTCAGTAACAACCCCATCCCCCTTCAAAACTAGTTTAAAGCCTTGTCAATGAGCCCCACGAACTCACTTGCAAGGATTCTTTTCCCTTTTTGGTTTTTTTTTCATTAAAGCTGTTCTAGTTCCCTTTTCTAATTTCTAGGTCTCCCTTATTTCCTTTCTCTTCCCCTTGGGGGAGGGAGGGGGGTTAATAGAGAGCATCTGTTACAGGTTTAACAGGCTGCTCTGACTGTAAACCTTGATACTCAGAGTGTAACATATTATTAATTTTTACATTTCCTCACTATGGCACTCATCTGATATCTCAAATACTCAAGCATTTTATCAGAGAGAGAAAAGCTAAGAGGGCAGTGCAATTCCAGTGTCCTTTAAAGGGTGCAAATCTCAGACCAAATTGCAAGTGCTGGAGATAAAACATTTCTCAGTCTATTACAGGTGAGAATATGTCAGAACTCAATCCTTTAATGTTGCAAATTTCTCACTTTGTGCAGCTTATGGAACAGATCTTAGATCAAATCAGTGTGAGACAGACGTAAACTATCCCTCAACAGACTCCAATTTAAAATGTCTCATGACTCATTTTGCGAAGTGTAAGGTTCAAAGTGCCTTCAGCTTTAGTGTGAAAGGCAAAAATGGAAAGTCAGATATGAGGGGTGGGGAAATCTGTAGGTACTAAATAGAGGCAGGCCTTTTTCAATAACATTGACAACAACAACAGTGACAGATGTTTTCCCTTTGTAGCTAGTGATGTACTGAAGACATGTCCCTTCACTGGTCATATTGGTTCTGATTGTTGTCAATGACTTGGATATTTCAGAGGTCCTTCTTGTGATAACAGGATTGTTGAAACACACAGCAGACCTTGTTCCCAGCCCCTTTCATTGCTAAGCACTGCCCACCCCCCAGATCATGAGGTTGAGAAAACATTAACTGTTTTGGCTAATTTCCGTATAGTACTTTTCTGAAGTACCACAAGGAGCTTCACTGGAACTTTGGTCCCAAAGGTTAGATTTTGTCTCCCATGACATGCCATAATCTAATCTCTCTTCCTCTCAACTCTGTATCTCATGATATGATGATATGACATTATGGAGCAGTCAGGCCTACAGGGACACCTGTGCATAAGACACATATATAGTAATTCCCGGTGACACTTCAGAGTTCATTTCCCCCACTTTTTTTACTATAAAATGCAGATAATATTTACAGTCATTTGATTTCTTCATCAAAACCAGAATCTTCTGAATTTTCTACAGAAAGCTAGAATCTTTGGTGAAATAAATTTGAACAATTTTTTAATTCAAAATGAGTCCTGATGGTGGGTTTTACAATGCAACCCAGGAACAAGAAAACAATTTGATTTTCTCTCTTGTGTCTCTATGGGTGTCAGCCAGAGAACTCAGATACCCAATAGGTGAGAAGCTGTGTTATCCCACGTATCAATATTGACTCTGTGCTGGAGTGGTCCAAATCCTAAGATTTATTTGGGATCTTGTGTTGAGACCTCTGTAACTTTTCTGAAGCTCTCCCTTACACCAGTCTTCCCACCAGATACAAAGGCCAGAGCAATATGGACCTAATCTCAGTCCAGCTACACATTGACACAGCACAAAGCAGATTTTACTGAATTTTATTGCCCAGGAATGCAGGGATGGGATTAGGAAGGCTAAGGCACATGTGGTGTTAAATTTGACAAGGGATGTGAAGAATCGTATGAAGAGCTTCTACAGGTACCTTAATCAGTAAAGGAAGACAAAAGGAAATTTTAACTGCTTGATAAATGACACTGGTGACAACTGACAGTGTGTTGTACTCAACAGCTTTTTTTTTGCCTCAGTTTTCACTGTCAGTTGCTCTTCCCACATACCACAAGACCCTGATTCTCAAGTCAGGGGGGAATGAAGTCTCATCAATCATGGGAAAAGATGGGGTTTGAAACTACCTGAGGAACCTCAACATAGGAGGTTCATGGGACCCAACAGTCTGGGCTCCTATGAAAGTACCTTAATACACAGCCTGTTTTCAGTTAGAACCCTCAGTCTAACTGAGTCTAACTCTGAGATGGTTGTAAACTGAGGGAGCTGATATAGTTTCAAATTAATTATTTGTAATGAAAAGCACATCAGTTGGCTAAAAAGCTGCGTTTATTTTGTGTATGTTTGTTTTCACACAACACAAAACCTCCTCTCCTTCAGGCAGTCTCTACATGAACCATTTCTGTCTGTACCTCTCAGGGAGTCCAGCTCTTGACACCTAGATGACCAGACCTGTTGTCCCTTGTGCTGCTGTGATGGTGTGAGCTTTGAAAAAAAAGTGGCAATATTTGACTCCAAGATTCCCAGCTTCAGGTGGAAGACTGTCAAAATAAAAAGCAAGGACGACCTTGGAAAAGCCAGGAAAATAAACAAAAAACCCCACCCTAAGTGATTTTGACTCCTGTAGCCAGGTTCTGTCTCTCTCGCTCTACACAGCACTGTTTGTGCTTGCCAAATGAACCTATTTTACCATGTTGTATGGCACTTTGAGCAACCTGCTCTAGTGGGAGATGTCCCTACCCATGGCAGGATGGTTGGAACAAGATGATCTTTAAGGTCCCTTCCTACACAAACCATCCTATGATTCTATGATTCATGGCATTCACTTTCCCAGAGCATAAACTTCCTACATCAGGCACCCAAACCAAAGCTCTTGCTGTTTCATGGAAACCTCAACCTCTGGTTAGGTTTGGAGGTTTTGCAACAGAATATCTGCACAGTTCTATTCCAGACCAATGCTGAACAGGCTTATAAACTAGATAGATTTTGCTCTGGACTCTGAGTTGAGGAGTGGTCATACAATAACAGATCATAGGGAAACGCAGTATGTTTTTCTACATTTGCTCCTCTGCTATTGCTTTTATTAAGATGTAGTGGAATATCCTTTGTGTACTGATAGAAGAAGAATTAGGAAATAAGTCATGGTCTTGGATAACTATAATGGCATTGACTGAATCTGATAGACAGAAAGACTGTGTGGTTGCTTCAGAAAATTAATTAGTCTTGGATAACAATGAACAATGTGGTCTTCATATGAATCACCACTAGTGATAGCACAATAGGGGATTTTCAGATTATTTATGTCTTTAATTTCTGGTGGCCACAGCTTAAAGTCATCTGCAAAACCAGTACATTTTTTGCTTTTATTACCAGAAGTTGTTATCATAGAGCTACAAAAGGCTTTGTACTTTCAAGGCAGTAATATATTGTGGGAATACTGGTGTGGCATTTAATTTTATTTTTGAAAATAAAGTAGCAGCCTTGACTCTTCATTTCAGTTTTCTTTTATATGGTAATAAAATCACTTTGACCTTCAGGTTCAGTTTTTGCTTATGTGCTTCAAAATCATACAAAAGTTGTCTATGTGTAGCTTCTGTAACTTTCACAGGCTGAAAATTGTTAAAACCCTAAAGTACATCTGTAGATAATAATAAGGAATTCTGAATCCTTTTCGTTTTAAGATTACTTGTAAATAGGAGGTGCATTTGAAGACAATTTTTAGAAAAAAAAAAACAGGATGAAGTCTAGTGGAACAATACGAGCTAGCAGGCAGAAGTCAACAATAAGTGAGCTTTTTACTGGTCCAGGACATACTTGAATTGCTTCAGGACTGGCCCAGCCAGCAGCAGAACAGCAGATCTTGGTGTTCAGGGGTTTCCTGAGGGTTTCCTTCCATAGGGAAACACCAGGGGAGCCGAGAAACCTGCCAGGAGCCAACAGCTCTGGTGGGAGAGGATGACGAGGTGTGGACATTGCAGAGCAGAGGGGGGAGATTTAAATTACCTGTAAACAGCAAGCAGCAGCTGCTCAGCAAGATCAGCTGCTTTGGAGAGCAGGAGCTGCAGCCTCCGTGGCAGGTCATGGGGTAGGACGCTGGAACTCGGCCAGCTCAAGAGGTCCAGGGTGACCTCATCCTAATTGTCCCTCTGGGCAGAATATTGGGTACTCACTGCAGAGCCAAGACCGCAGCTCTGTCTGGGGTGTCTGCACCATCTACCCCAGCGGTGACCAATGTTTCCACCCAGACAGAGCTGCTGAAGGGAGAGGCTGAGGTGCAGACCTCAGCCTGTGGGAAGTGCCTGGACTTTCCTCCTGAGGTAAGGATACCCATCCCTGGGTGGTAAACCTGTGAAAGGTATGCCCAGGTGGAGGAATTCCTGAAGCAGGTGCCTGAGCTGCAGGAGATAGTCAAAAGGCTGTGAAGCATCAGAGAGTCAGAAAAAGAGATAGACAGATTCATCCAAGGAGAACTCACACTGGACCCACAGCCTCTGGCCAAACATCCAAGAACTCTTCTACTGGCACACCCAGAGAAGGGGGAAGCTGACAATGCTGGGGAATGAACCATCTAAGAACCAGCAGGAGGAAGAAGCCTCCTCCAAAGCCTGAGGTGCCCCTGTGGAACTGAAGAGGGAAAAATGGTTGAACCAGGTAAAAGCTCAGAGCTGAGGAAGGCACTGGATCAACTCCCCTTACAACAAGGCTGACAAGAAAAAGAGACGTGTGATAGTAGTGGATGACTCTCTTCTGAGGGGAACTGACAGAGCTTATGGGTCAGGGTTAAAGGAAAGGCAGGGGAAGACAATATCACAGTGTGGGCCTGCTACAGGCCACCTGACCAGGAAGAATGAGCAGGTGAGACCCTCTATAGACAGACAGGAGTGGATTCACATTCACAAGCCCTAGTCCTCATGGGGGATTTCAATCACCTGGACATCTGTTGGAAGGATGGTACAGCAGGGCACCAGCAATCCAGAAGGTTCCTGGAATGCATTGTTGACAACTTCCTTCTAAAGGTTGTAGAAGAACCAACACGAAGAGGTGCTATGCTGGGCCTTATTCTCACCAACAAGGAGGAGCAGGTGGCTAATGTGAAACTCAAGGGCAGCCTTGACTGCAGTGATCATGAAATGGTGGAATTCAATATCCTCAGTTCAAAAAGGAGGATGCACAGCAAGGTTACCACCCTCGACTTCAGAAGAGCAGATTTTGACCTCTTCAGGGTTCTGCTTAGCAGAGTACTATGGGATAAAGCCCTGGAGCAGAGATGGTCCAAAAATGCTGGTCAGTATTCAAGGACCACTTTCTCAAAGACCAGGAGTGATGTGTCCGAAAAAGAGGAAGGCAGGTAAGAATGCCAGGAGACCTGCATGGATGAACAAGGAGCTCCTGGACACAATTAAAGGCAAAAAGATAATCTACAGAGAGTGGAAACAAGGACAGGTAGACTGGGAGGATTACACAGAAGTTGTCTGAGCAGCCACAGCTTTAGAAGAGATAAAGCCCAGATAAAATTAAATCTGGCCAGAGACATCAAGGGCAACAAGAAAATCTTCTGCAGGTATATCAGTGATAAAAGGAAAGCCAGGGATGATTTGGGCCCTCTCTGGAAGGAAGGAGGATATCTAATCAGGAGGTATATGGAGAAGACCGGGTACTCAATGACTTCTTTGCCTCAGTCTTCACTGGCAATGGCTTCAGCCACACTGCCCAAGAGCGGAAGGAAAACGCAGGGACGGGGAGAAGGAATCTGCCCACTGTAAGAAAAGATCAGGTTTGAGAACATTTAAAGAACCTGAAGGTGCACAGGTCCATGGGACCTGATGAGATACATCTGCGGGTCCTGAGGGAACTGGTGGATGAAGTTTCTAAGATGCTTTTCATCATATTTGAAAAGTCCTGGCAGTCTGGTGAAGTTCCCACTGACTGGAAAAGGGGAAACATCATCCCCATTTTCAAAAAGGGAAAAAGGGAAGGTCTGGGCAACTACAGGCCAGTCAGTCTCACCTCTGTGCCTGGCAAGATCATGGTGCAGATCTCATGAAGGCTCTGCTAGGTCACACGGAAAATGAGGAGGTGATTAGTGACAACCAGCATGGCTTCACCAATGGCAGATCCTGCCTGACAAATCTGGTGGCCTTTTACTATGGAGTAACAGCATCAATAGACAAGGGAAGAGCAGCTGACATCATCTATGTGGACTTGTGCAAAGCATTTGACACTGTCCCACATAACATCCATTTCTTTAAATTGGAGAAACATAGATTTGATGAATTGACCACTTGGTGGATAAGGAATTGGTTGGATGGTCCCACTCAAAGAGTTGCAATAAAAGACTCTATGTCCAAGTGGCGACCAGTAATGAGTGGTGTTCCTCAGGGAGCAGTACTGACCCCTGACTGGTGCTGTTTAACATCTATGTCAGTGATATGAACATTGGGATTGAGGCACCCTCAGAAATTTTCCGGATGACTACAAGCCGTGTCGTGCCATTGACACGCTGCATGGAAGGGATGCCATCCAGAGGGACCTTGACAGAGAGGTGACCACATACCAACCTCATGAAGTTCAACAAGGCCAAGTATAAGGTTCTGCATCTGGATTGGGGCAATCCCAAGCACCAATACAGGCTGGGCAGAGTGTTGATTGAGCCAGTCCTGAGGAGAAAGAATTGGATGAAAAGCTCAGTATGATTCACCAGTGTATGAATATCCTGGGCTGCATCAAAAGAAGTGTGGTCAACAGGTCAACGAGGTGATTCTGTTGCTCTACTCTGCTTTGTACCTGGAGTACTGTGTCCAGCTCTGGAGCACCCAACAGAAGAAAGACATGAACCTGTTGGAGTGGGTCCAGAGGAAGGCCATGAAGATGATCAAAAGGCTGGAGCACCTCTCCTGTGAGCACAGGCTGAGAGAGTTGGGGTTGTTCAGCCTGGAAAAGAGAAGGGTTCAGGGACACATTATTGCAGTCTTCCAGTATCTGAAAGGGGCCTTCAGTAAAGCTGGGGAGGGACTTTTTACAAAAGCCTGTACTGATAGGATGAAGGGTAATGGTTTGAAACTGGAAGAGAGTAGATGTAGATTGGAAGTAAGAAGGAAATTCATTGTCAGAGTGGTGACACAGGAACAGATTGACCAAAGAAGTTGTGGATGCTTCATCACTGGATGTGTTCAAATCTGTTGGATGGGGCCTTGAGCAATGTGGTGTAGTGGGAGGTGTCCCTGCCATGGCAGGGGGGTTGTAACCAGATATTTCAGGTCCTTTCCAACCCAAACCATTCTATGATGTACACAATTTTTCACTTTCTTATACAAAAAGCGAACATGAACTAATCTCTATTATCTATCTATCTATCTATCTATCTATCTATCTATCTATCTATCTATCTATCTATCTATCTATCTATCTCTCTATCTATCTATCTATCTATCTACCTATCTATCTATTTCTCTCTCTCTCTCTCTCTCTCTAGTATTATCTTCAGGCACATAAAGAAAGTTTATTACACTTACAGAGAAGGTGAAAAAAAAAGATAAAGATTGGGGAACAGTAGAAGGAACTGTCGACTTGTCTTCCTAAACCAGGTTAGGGTTCTTTAGAAGCCAGGCAATATGTGGATCTGGAAGGGCTCGGAGACATTCCTAACACTTTCAGGTGGTATGTGCAAATACCTTCATGTTTTGTTTAGAAGGAAAGATTAAAATCTAGAGATGATACAATAAGGATAAAGTGTAAAAATAAAGACTGAGGAAATAGATTTCGCAAACCATACATCATCAAACTGTTGTATTCATTGACACAAGATGCAAGAGAAGTGAGAAATAGAAATGCATCAGAAAGCAGGATAAGACAAATTGATGGAGGACTGGTTGTCCCATTGTTGTTATACCCACTGATCCAGATGTACCTTTAGGTCAAGGAGGTACATACACAGCAGACTGGTGCACTCTGGAAGGTTAGGACCTGGAGAAATACACAGGCTGCATTTCTTGTAGGTATTCCATGAACATTTGCTACTGACCACTTTCAGAAGCAGGTTGCTAGATAAATGAACCTATGGTTGAAGTTGATACAGCAGCTCTTTTCTCTTGGTTGATTTGTGGGACTCTTTGTATTTCACTGACAAACTGTCGATCTTACCTGCTGTCTATATTTTACAGTATGTAGGAATGTCGTCAGAAAGACCCCCACAGTGATTTGACAGCCAAGGCACTTGAACTAGAGAAGTGGGTATAAAAGAGGGTAAGTTACACCATCTCTGTTTACCTAGGAACTGCTGCCCCAAGAAAGCTGGAATCCATGTTTCAACCCACTTTGGTAATATGGGAGAAGTATACTCTGACCATGAATATTAAAGAAGATAGCTAAACTGCTGTGGGTTGGTTTTTTTTAAAACTGAAAAATGTGCAGAGTACATTAGTATAACTACTAAATTCATGTTGGCATTTCCTAATAAAAACACTATTAATAATTTAATATTTTCTGATCATTCCCCCATGTTCTTTTAATGATGCAAACAAAAAAAAACATTGTCCCATGGAGACATTCAAAATTAAAGCCAGTTGAATTTTATCATCAGCATCATTCTAGCTACCCTCACAAGTCATATGCATTGCAGAAGTTCAGAGAAACATGTGGAAGGACCAGCATGATTTGGTGTGAAAGGGACATGCTTTAAGAGGTATTTAATTGCTTAAGGTTCCCATTTTCTTGCTAAGGCTGATGTACAACAAAGTGTTTCTTTCTGGAAGAATGTGGCCAGTCATACAAAAGGCACTTCAAAAAAATGAAGGTGAAATAGAACTGCTATTACTGCCTGTCATTTGACGCTATTCCTAGGAGAAAAAAGGGAACCTCTTATCTTCAAATACATTTTTGAAGTCTAAGGAGAATACTCCTCAATTTGTTAGTCAACAGAAGACCTCAAATAAAACAGGCACTAGAGACAGTAATAAATTCAGATCGAGTAGCCTCCAAGTGAAATGATGTTATGTACAGTGTAAATAAGTGTATGTTATGTACAGTGTAAATAAGTAAGTGAATCTGCTTGTTACATCATTACTTGGAAACAAATATGCTTTTGGAGATGAGACCAGAATACATGGAGAAACAACATTAGGCCCCTTATTGTCTTTCAAGGAAATACAACTGTATTCCTTTGCACCAAACCAACAGTTGGAATTCACGCTCCTCTCTGTAGTTTCTTAAGAGCTCTCACTTCCAGAAATCTTCATATGCAGGACAGACAGACAATTTATAGTATACAAAACCCAAGAAGAGATAGATGAATACACAGAAACATTTTTAAGCAGATATTTAATGCTACTGTAATTCCATGATGTTTTCAAGTCCTCAATTGGCACATTTACAATTTGCCCTAGAAAGTGGACATTCATAGAATGTATCTTATTGAAAGGGAATGAACATGTAAATTATGTATGTCTGGCATGAAATGCAACCCACTTAACAGTTGATTTTGTTTCCCTAGATGAAAAGAAGTGTGTCAGTTTTATGAAGAAGAATGGTTTATTTAATTCTTTACTGAAACGTATCTGCATTATTAAACAAAATATTTCAGTCTGCCACCTCATCTCCAAGGTGCAAAACCAGTAAACAGATGTCCCCTCTTCTAAGTAAAATAGGCTTATTCATTTTTACGCATCAAAATTAGCCAAAACATTACCAAAAGTGACATCGCCATTGAAAGAATTTCCATTCCAATGAAATTATATACTCAACATGAAGTTGTTTTGGTTTTTTTCTTTTCCAGAAGATCTAGGGTTTTTTCTTTATATCAGATTACATGTCTTTGCTTTTGAACATTTTCACAGATTGAAGGCTGTTAGGAGAAAACTAACAAAAATTTGACTGAAAAGGATTTGCTGAAAAAGTAATACAGCAAGCAGTAGGCAATTCAGGAGGCTCCTGAAGTGCCTTGATGACAACTTCCTGAAGCAGAAAGTGTAGACACCCCTACCAGAGAGGAAGCAACACTCAGTCTGGTGATTACCAATGTAAATGAGCTCATCAGGGATCTCAAGATTGGAGGCAGCCTGGGTTGCAGTGACCATGCATGGTATTCACGGTACTAAGGGTCAGAAATCAGTCAAAAAGCACAGTCAGGACCTTGAACTTCAGAAAAGCAAACTTCCAGATCTTCAAGGAGTAGTCCATAGGATATCCTGGGAAACAGTCTTCAGAGACAAGGGAGCAGAACAGAGCTGGCAGATTTTTAAGGACACTCTTCATAGATTGCAAGAGACCTTGATCCCCAGGTGTAAGAAATTGAGCAAGGAAGGGAAGAGACCAGTGTGGCTGAGCCATGACCTACTGGTCAAACTAAAAAG
>WUAM01000368.1:106125-137680 GCA_024336885.1 Actenoides hombroni | reverse complement strand
AGAACTGACCCCAGTTCTGAGCCCCGGGGAACACCACCTGTGACTATCTGCCAACTGGACTTAACTCCATTCACCACTACTCTTTGGGCACATCCATCCAGACGGTCCTTTATCCAGCAAAGACTACACTGTCCAGGTCATGAGCAGACAGTTTATCCAGGAGAATGTTGTGGGAAATATTCTTAAATATGTTATAGTAAAATCCAGATAAACAACATCCACAGCCTTTCCCTCACCTACTAAGCAGTTCACCATATTATTGAAGGATATCATGTTAGTCAAGCAGGATCTGCCTTTCATAAGCCACTGCTGACTGGTCCTGACCACCTGGTTGTCCTGACTTGCCAAAATCCTTACAAAACCATCCCCATGGTTAAAGAAGCTGAAATAGTTTCAGCATATCATTACCTTTAATATCATAATTCTGCACTTAGTCATTTCCCTCACAGTAGCAACAACTC
Organism: Actenoides hombroni; assembly: GCA_024336885.1. Taxonomy (NCBI): domain Eukaryota; kingdom Metazoa; phylum Chordata; class Aves; order Coraciiformes; family Alcedinidae; genus Actenoides; species Actenoides hombroni. The sequence goes on along the minus strand of WUAM01000368.1, from coordinate 137,219 downwards.
ATGCCTCACTACAAATGCAGAGAGATTCTTTTATTTGTAACAATGCACTTTATGGAGGAAAGAAACTGACTTCCTTCCATCAGCTGCTACAGTAGTTTTGATTTCTGGTAAAATCCCCACCTTGTACATCTGAATATGCAAGGTGCTCATCTCCATTTCTTCTTCATAATCTACTATCTCTTCAACGTAATAATAATAAAGGAAAAAGTGGCTAAGGACATGGCTCCATTTTCCAAATGAGTGTAGGCACCTGCCACCATGTTTCTAAAGACCATTAGAATAAAAATAAGCATCAGTGTTTTGGCAATTCTGCCTATATAGAACTTAAATAACTCTTTCAAGAAGGGTAACCTTGGCTATTGTCACTGTTTTCTTCACTTGTACCTGTTCATTAAACTGAAACTATCTCACTGTTTCTTTTTACCTCATTTGCAGTGAGGTTTCTGTTTGAAACCGAGTTCTAGCACTGATCTGTATATATTCTTGGACACAAGATAGGAATTTCGTGTCCTTTAACTTTAATTTTCTCTTCCCAGGTTTTTCTTACTATGAATAGCCAGAACTTGAATGCAGTGGGCATACTGTTTACCAGATGCTGGTACAAACACCTACAAAACCAAGGTCAACTTCTTTCAGGGGGATTACTACAGCATTCTTACTTCAACATATACAGCTATACAGCTTGGCCAACATCTGCTCTTGCTATTTCCATTCTTAACACAGAGATCTCCTTTCTTATGAAGAGGGAGACCACATTGACAGACTGGATAATGGAACAGTCTGTGGTTTTTTATTACATCTCTCTCTGTCACCTGGAAGACAGTAAAGGAAGGGAACCTGAGTGGTAATCCTGTACTACCGCCTGACTTAAACCATGTTCCCTTCTGGTCTCAAAAAAGTATGATACAGAAACAATTTTACAACTTCGGAATATCATTGTGATTTTGAAAAAAAAAGTCTTCACATCATATTCTGCTTCATTCATTCGCCTTTAATGTCTGAAATCAGTAAGATGACTTGCAGAGTAAAAATAGCAGAAAGCTAGAAGTACATAAATAAAAAAAATAAAGTGGGGTTTTTATGGTTTTGGGTTTTTTTAATGCAAAAGTGCATAATTCTTTTCCATCACTTTTGATGAACCCTACATTTCTGAAGTCTATAACAATTTACTCAAGGATGAACCAGGAAGAACTTATTTTTGCTTAGGCCTTTTCAGACAATTCTGTCAACAGTGAAGGCCCTCTTCCAAGTGTATTCTGTAATTAGCCACCAGAGCTGCAGGTTATCCTTCTAAAAAGGTGAATGAGATATGTGACAGGAGATTTCACTAGTTTCAGAAACATGGATCTGTGTGTATCTAGTGTAATATGAGAGCTCACACATTTCAAACTTGGTATGTCTGATTTTAAAAATCCCTGTAAAGAAAAAAAAAATTACTTTTCCCATAATTTTCTGCGATAGATAACATAATCTCAATCAAAAGTATTGAGGGTTAAGTGCTTAACTTTTAAAGTTCATATACATGTCAAACAAGAGGCACCACATCTAGGCCGAGCACCTAGCCCAGAACACCAGGGATCTGTTTACATTTTGAAGATAAATAGTTGACAGCAGAAAGGAGGCTGAGCTGGCTTCTTGCTTTGAGAAATCATCTCTATGGCCCCAGACTGAAGCTCTGTGGGAATTTTTCCATTGGCATCAGTGGGCTTTGGGTTAGGAAAGAAAGGACATGCATCTGTAAGAGAAGGATACTGCCCATCTAACCAACTTAAAAGTGATCAAGCAAGTCTTCTCACTGCTGTTTGCACCTTTACAGATTCCTTCTATTGTTTTCTCAGTACACGTGTATCTAGCAGCTTTACAGTTGTGGAAACTGCAACTGGAAAGTTGATATCAATGACAAAGGGAGAGCTGTCATGCAGTTCTAAATGTCCAGGCTAATACCTGTGTTGAAGATTACAACTTTGCATCACACAGGTAAGAAATCTGAAAATGGAGACCTGCAACTGACTCTCAGTGCTAGTGATTATTGCACATTTTCCTTTCTTTCTGTGCATGCCTTGTCACTTTAAGTTGTATTTCTGTTGTGTAAGCTGTTGGTGTCTCTTACAGCTTGTCAGGCAAAACGTTTATGAGGTCAGAGCAACCTCTTTATTACTACATCTGACTATATTTTCCATGTGTAAACCTGTCAATACCATTTTCATGAAATTCAATATTCCTGCATTTTATACAAAACCACAGAACATCACCAAGTAGTTCAAGGCTTGAGCATTTTCCTTTCTTTTTCTAAAGGGCATCTTCAGTGCCCTCTACCATAAGAATCATGGGAGACCAGAATGTCATGTGGGACAGTGTCGAAGGCTTTGCTCAAGTCCAGGTAAATGACATCGGTTGCTCTTCCCCCGTCTATTGATGTTGTGACCTTCTCATAGAAGGCCACCAGGTTAGTCAGGCATGATTACCCCTTGGTGAAGCCATGTTGGTTACAGACAATCACTTCTTGTTATTCATCTGCCTCAGTAGTGCCTCCAGTAGGATCTGCTCCATGATTTTACCAGGCACAGACGTGAGGCTGACTGGTCTATAGTTCCCTGGTTCATCCACCTTCCCCTTTTTGAATATGGGGGTTATATTTCCCTTTTTCCAGTCAGTGGGGACTCACCGGACTGACATGACTTTTGGAATATAATAGATAGCGGTTTAGCAACCTCATCCACCAGTTCTCAGCACCCGTTTGTATATCCCGTCGGGTCCCATGGACTTGTACACATTCAGGTTCTTCAGATAGTCTTGAACCTGATCTTCACTTGCAATGAGCAGTTCTTTCATCCAATGCCTGCCATCAACTTTTGTGGTCTGGGGGTGTGACTGGAGCCCCTGTCAATGAAGACTGAGGAAAAGAAGTCATTGAGGACCTCAGCCTTCTCAGCATCACTTGCCACCAGTCCTCCAGTCTCTTTTCTGAGGGGGCCCACACCTTCCCTAGTCTTTTTCTTTCCATTCATATACCTATAGAAATCCCTTAGGGTGCCAAGAAGGCTTTGCCAGCAAAAGCCTTCTTAAACTGGCATACACCAATAATGAGATTCTGTTTCAATTAACTGGCTTTTCTAACTAAAATAAAACAAACAAAACATTGTCAGGAAGTTCTTGGCCACTTCTAATGCACACAAAACATTTGCTGGACCAATTCCATCTCTAACATTAATATCAGTTACAAGTTAATGTATTACAGTTTGCTGAATTGATTAGAGTATTAATTCACAATCTTCAGTAGTAGGTTTGACCAGTACATTGCTCAGTCAGGCTGTAATATTACCACAATAACTGTGTGACTCCAAGTATGTATCTAGCCAGTAATTGTCCTTGATGGGATTTGGAATAACCTATATTTATATTCTGGGACCGGACAAGAGAAAGAAAATAATCTAAAATCCCTTTTCAAAACTGATGGGTTCTTTTCCATAACATCAAGACTTGGAATGAAAAAACTACTCAGTTAAAGATTCTTCAGCAGTGCAAGTCAGGCCATTCATTAAATATCAATTAGCTGAAGAAAACTGAGTTTCAGTACAGATTAACCTTAAGATACCACTGCTAGAATGAAGTTTTAAGATGCTAATACTGAATGTTAGTGATTGGTCTCCTCAAAAAAAAACAAACCCAAACCATAAGATCTTGCACAGCTACAGGCTATCTCTTTTGTGACTAATGTGGGATTTGTTCAACATAAAATCTGTGACCTTATAGCCTTGACTTTCTCAAAGAACGTCCAAGTGAGATTTTTAATATATGTCTAATAGAACAAAAAATTACTACACAGTAAATGAACATTAGTAAATTCTTTATGCTTATCATAATGTGTGATAATTTACCAGGAGATCTGAATCACGTAAGAAGATTTACCCTCAAGCTCTGTAGGACAACCTGTAAGCTAGGAATCCATTAATTCACAAATATTTACAAAAATCAGGATGATAAGACCAGGTAAACAAGTGAAAAACAAACAGAATTCTGTCTTTCAGCAATTGGAGTGCTATATTGTAAGAAGCAAGTATACGCAGTTTACAGAACGAACAGTTGTTTAGAACAAATTACAAGAAATAGCATCTGTAGTTTATAATGAAAAGCAGGTATATGTGGTTTAGGGAACAAACATCTGATTAGAACAAATTTTCAATGGTAAATTTCTATCAGTTGTGTAATGGAAACCCAAGCCTCATGTCAATTCAGAGAATAATTAGACAAACTCCCTACTGATAGTCACATCAGTGACTCAAACACAAGTCAGAAAACAAAATTACAGTTATTCCTCTACAAGAACAAACCTCTACAAGAATAAATCTCATACACAGGTACCCTCATGTATGCCATCTTACCTTGGAACATCACAATTTTATTCATTGCATGCAGTGCTAGAGAGTCACATAATATGGTAAAATTCAATTTAAGGGACTGTAAATAATTTTAACTCATGTAAATAACACTTCATTTTATATGAAATAGACAAAATAGCAAGAGGTCAGTTTTTCAGGGACATATATTGTTAGAAGCTGGGAAAAACAAACTGGCAACAAAATGGCAAATATTTGTACATGTAATTCAATCCAAATAATGGTTTGATCCAGCAAGCACTTCAACCAATACAGAATTTGTATGTATGCATAGCTGAGCCGAATTCAATTAAATGTTTTTGGCCATTAGAGAATGCACATATTCGATAAAGTCTGAAGGACAGAAGTCACCATTTGCAATATAATACTTCTGTTTTGAGGTAGCTTTTAAAATCTGTCACAATTTGTAATGCTTAGTACTTCATTCCATTAATGAAACAATATAGATAGATTCTATTGGGAGTTAGCCTCCACTAATATACATTTATTTGCCTTGGTTTATCTCAGTGACAATGACTGTGTAATTTTTAATGCCCCAAAACATTTAATTAAATTTTATAGAAGGTAATACTGGTCTAGATGCTAAAGTGAGGCAGAATAACAGTTCTGATGTTTTTAACCCCCAGTTTAGAGAGAGACAATATGAGAGAGACAATATTCTTATATTGGAGGTTTTTTCCATTGTTTCCATCTGCGACCATGTTTTTTATGATAGGAAGTCAACACCAAGATACTATCCTTCAAAAAAGAAAACAAACAAACAAACAAACAAAATGTCCATAATGTTAGCTATGAGTAGCTATGCATTTACACAACAAGCTATGTATTTATACTGAAATGTGTGGAAAGATACTGCTCTTCAGTAGTCATTCACAATATAACTGTTTCAAAAAAATAACAGAAATATTAAAAATGTCGAGCTTCATTTTCCTTCTACTTATAACACTGGAAAAGCAGCCAGTGTAAGTCTTTGACACCTTTGCAAAATGTTTAAAATTGACAATGAAAAGTCATTTATGTATTATGGTTGTTACGGTTCTGTCAAAATTGTGAGACATTTATAAGTGTAAAAATATAGCCCTTGATGTGATAGAAGGCATAAGCTGTGGCTAGTACACTAAGCTTAAGCTATGAAAAACATATGCTGAATTATTTTTTTTGGCTTTATTATAATTCTGAGTGTTAATCGCTCACAGCAGGAGATAAGGTAGAGGTCTGATGGTTTGTTCTGATCAAAACTCTCACAGAAAGAGATGATCTCTTCCAAGCAAAAAGAGTAAATTAATTATACATTCCATTCACTGGTGGACACAGAATTGACAGCTTTTCCAGCGTCTCTTCTAGAAACAGGAATAAACTATTACCAATTTTATTTTTTTTTCCCCAAATCGGCTTTTATCTGCTTGTAATAAATCTTGTAGTGAGACAAGGATTTAATTATTTAATTCATTTCTCAGAAACTGAAAAATATGCAATTACTATTTACTTCAATGCTAAACCTTTTTCTCTATGATCTGGCTTCTACCTCTTTAATTTTTAACCTTGGGGATTCTCAAACTGTTTCTTTTTTTAATAAAGATAATTTTCTGTGTCAAAAACTCATCAACTTATTTCTTTTAAAACAGTTAGGAAACCTATTTATCATGGTTAGCAGAAAGATTTCTTAGACTTCTCCATGAAGAAATCTCTGCTTATAGATCTCACCTCTTTGTTCACAGATCTTACATGTTTTCAGAAAACAGGGGTCAGGTACCTTAGTGACAAGGCACTTCAAGTTGTTGAGATTTAAGGCAGTGATGCACAGGAAAATAGAAGGAGAGGGTGCTTCAATGGAGTGAAACTTGGATAATACAGCTTTGCATGCTTCCTTTATCATTATTGATTCTACAAAGGGAATTTAATACATCTTGCAATTGAAGACATAGTATCAAGCATAGCAGAAAGATCAAGTCTATTCCTAAGCAAGTCTCAAGTTTACCTAGAGAGGAATTTGATGAAGTGGGGTTTGAAACAAAAGAGGCCTAGTGTCTGTTTGGGAAAGAGGTAGAAGTCACTTTTAATCCCATCAGATTCTTAATCTTAAGAGGTTCTTAAACAGGTCATGAAACATCCTGTCCAGAACCAAATGACATTTTTTTTCTTTCTTTTTCTTTTTTTCTTTTTGTTTAAGATTAATTATACTAACCTAATGACTAGGAGCATAATACATACCCAAGACTCACTTCATAAAATTTTTACAGGTAATAGAAACAGGCTTTTCCAAATGCTGTGATAACAAAAAAAAGAAACAAAATTAAGCATGTCGATGCTTAATTTCAGACTCTCTCCTTGACAATTAGTTGGAGAGGAATAGGAATTAACCTGTTTCTTCTACAATACAACGACAATTCTCCATCTGATAGTTTCTTCCAGGTTTCTATTAGCTTTTGCGTTGTCTGGAAATAGTACTCTATCTTTTCTCTACATTTTAGCAAGTGCCCTGTTTGGACTTGGTGTGTGTCAACTTTATATTAACCTAATTAATGCTAAACTTGAACTTATGTTTTTGTTCAGTAGTTATATCTTGGATTTGGTTGGATTATTTCCCAGTCTTTCAGAGAGACTACAGGGGAAATGGTGTCTAATCTAGATTTATTCTAATGAAGCTGTTGAGAAAATCACTGTGGAAAACTAATGGAGACCATATTTCTGTAAAATTATTTTTTTAATTGTCCAAGGTAGAAAAAAACCCCAACTCACCTACTTGCATAAAGTGATTTATAAAGTCAATTGGCAATGACAATATGAAACTAGGATATTTCAAAGATAAATTTTCTATATCTACTACCTAATAACTATGGGACATTTACTATAAATTGACATAAAATAAGGGACCTAACCAGTTAACAAAATAAAAAAGGAGAAGGGAGTGTGCCAGTCATCAGGAGCCATAGTCTGATAGTAATGGAATGAAAATTACCCACAGACCCTGCCACCTCCTGGAGCTTCTTCTTTCTTTTCTTCCCCCCTAGCCTAACACTGGTCTTCCTTATCCTGGCCTTTAGAAATTACCTGATAAGGCCAAAACTAAAAAAGAGGATATCATCACTTTCCCTGGCTGCAGTCAGATCTCCAGCTTTATTTGAAATGTGACACATTCCTAACATCATTTGCTTTTCTGTATCCTCTTCTTATTCAGTTCATATTTCTATTCTTTAAACTTTTCCAGTTGCAGAGGCACACCAGCAACCCCGAACATGTTTTCTATCAACATGAAAAACACTGCTGTGGAAAACAGAACTTAAGTGCAAGTGAAACAGTAAGGCAGAGGGAGATGACCAGAGCTGTATTTGTTCAACTGTATCCACCAACTCAGTGATATTGATGTGCTGAACTCTACCCCAGAGTAGGAATCTACTTCATAGACTTGAGGGCTAGAAACATTCAACATTATAGGTTTTGGTTCTTGCTAATGGCTGAAATATCTCTTTTTCAACTTACAAAGCTACACGATGAGTGGTCACACTTTGTTAGGAGGGAATGTAAAAACAGAGGTTTAGTAAATTTTGACTTCTAATCCATTTCATTGCAAGTTTGCTAGCTTTATCTGCTCAAAACTTTCTATTTTTGTTCAATTGCAATAAGCTTATCACTAGAAGAGCAGCTAATGATAATATCTCAAACAACTTGACACTGCCACAAGTTTGCAAAGTGTCAGACTAGATAACTGTGTGCAATACCTGTCTTTTTTTCAAAAGCAATGATACACAATTCAGATGCTCTATTTTCTGCTCTGACCGTCTGTTCCTTTCACTTCTGCATGTGTTTGACTTATTCTGTCTTCAAGGAAACAAGACAAAACTGGAGTAGTGAAGGTTGCAGTCTTTCACAGCTAACCTTTCCCAGTAATGAGTATCAGCATCACCTAAAAACTGTGGAGCAGAAAGGATTTTATTTTTCTGGAAACTCTTTGAGGTCATTCAAATTATAAGACTTATTAAGTATAATGCATTTTCAGCCACTTCTGGGTTTTTTATTTCCTTCTGTTTTTCATGTTCAATATAAGGGAAAAGGACATTTCCATGGTGGCAGCTTATCACACAGACTCAGGTCATGGAATTTGAATCTGAAGTGCATGTAGCTATTCAGTTGTGTGGGCATAGCTGTGTAAAAGAAGTTTGATGCTGAGCCTGTTCCTGCTATGAGAAAGTATACGACATTGTCTCTTGTACTGTTGGCTTCTGCTCTGTGTTTAACAAGCGTGCTGCCTCTAATGCTGTTCCGTGTCCTGTAATTTATTAGCATGATGTGACTGCAAATGCCTTAGGAAATTCCCCACTGGTTGCACTAAGCATCACATTTTTATATTAAGACCCTGCAGCCTTACACAACTAGTTTCTGCCTGGAGTCCACAGACAAGTTATACTCCTGTATTTGTAGTGGTTCAGGCAGTGCACCCAAAGGGAAAGCAAACTTTGTCTGGCAAATGCAGGTTCACATTAAGTGTTTTGAAAGATTTGCACAGTGTTACCTCAATATTTCATTTTATAAATCAACTAATGTTGTCAACTTTCTCCATTGAGTATGGATGTTGAAAGTTGTATCTTAATTTGGGAAAGTATTTCATAAGACTGGTTTCAAAGCCAAACCAGACAAAATGAAACAACAAAACTAGGACACAGAGATATTTGGAAAATACTTGAAGGCTAGAATGCTTTGCGTACAATATGCGAAGAGAGACAGATCTTTCACAGCAGTTAAGAAATCTGTCTGACATACACTATCAGTTGTTATCTTGGTATTCCTCATATGAGGACTCCACGGGTAGAAATGTAGGAGGTAGGATCTGATTTTAAGGAAAGCAGAAATGAAAGTATTTATAATTGCATACAATCCTATCATACCTACCAGAATTAAAGGCAATCTGTGTCTAGCTTTTGTGGCTCATGCTTCTACATGTGGTTTTGAATTTCTCTATTTAATTTCAAAATAGAAAATTAAAAATATTTTGCTTGGTGGATTTGGGGATTGTAAAAACATTTTAAGAGGGAAATTAAGGTGAGGGATCTGCTAGTTGCAGGTGAGAATAGATTGTGTGACCACTTCTGTTGGGCACTGGGTTGAAAAAGTGTCCGAAGGTTTTAGCATGCAAGACTGTTAATGGTGTTATTAGCTGATGCACAGCAACTGTTCTCCAAATCTATGGAAAAAAACAGGTAATTCAGTATCCTGTTTCTGATATCACTGAGAGTAAAAGGCATTCAACCTTGAAGAGCCAACTCATGTACTATCAGTAAGATGTTGGGCCTGCTTGCTTCTTAGTCACTTTATAAGCTTTGATATGAAATATTCCAAATAATTGTAATGCTGATTTCTCTCCCTTTGTTTGATGTTCTTCCAGACTGTGGCTGTGTGAGCTGAACACTAAAAATTGCCAGATAAGCAGCAAGGACTAAAGAATGGAATTCTTCTCTCTCATTTTTCTTCAAGGTTTGACTTGCTACTGGGGCGTGTACAGTGCACATTTTAATAGCTTCTTCCTGCAAACACTTATGCACATGATTAACCTTTTATGTGAGAATAATCTGCAGTGTCTTACTGGCAATAAGTATCAGGTCCTATGAATATGATGATGTTCTAAAAAGATATGCAGGTCACTTTAACAGCTAATGGTCACAAATTTCCTCTTATGCAGGAAATGACAAGAAAAATGTCATTACTTTCTTTTGTCATTTTGCCCTGCACTTCTTCATACCATAAAAATATTCTGTAGTTGTATTGGATTAGCACAAATATCAGCTAAAAATTCAAAGGTCTATCAATGTGTAACTGGTGGGGATTTTTCCCAAATATATATTATAAATGATACTTCAATTAATTGTTTAAATAAAATGTTTGAAACTTGTAATTATTAAAGATATAGTTTAATCTACCATACACTAAAATCATACGGTGCAATTAGTCTGAGATCATTTGCAGATTTTCCTATATATGGAAGACTGCATTTTATCTTAATAAATACATTCCTCAGATGAATATAGCCATACGGTCAAACTTTCATCTACCTTAATGCATGTGGATTGAAGAACACGACACTCTCATGTTCTCCCTACTTTAATATTTCTATCTTATCCATTTTTTGCTGACATTTAACCCAGTTCCTAAATTCAGCATATCAATCTGCATGGTACTGCTCTTTCTTTTCTGCTGTGAGTCAAGAAATATGATCAGACAACTCTTATCTCAAAGGATCTGCACTTTATTCTGTCTCTTATGCACAACATCCCCCTGGAGTATTGGATTGTTTATCTACTTGTATTCACACTTATCTTTTGCATCTTGTAATGTAGTACATTAAAACAAGGCTGTTGCCCCATTTGTTTGCTTACTGCTTTACCACTGTCAGTCCCCTTGTCATATGTTGTGCAATTGTTGCACTGTGCTTTCTTAAGTATGCACTATCTATAATTATCATGATTAATTATGTTAATTCTTGCAGTGCTTAAAGACCTACAGAGTAAGGGCCCTGACTGCTTTAGACACTGTACAAAGGTAACAACTGAAATATTAGTAGAAGCATACAATCATTTAGGTTGGAAAAGATGTGTAAGATCATCAAGTCCAACCATGAACCCAACACTGCCAAGTACAACACTAAACCATGTCTCCAAATGCCACATCTACAAGTCTTTTAAATACCTCCAGGGATGGTGACTCAACTATTTCCCTGGGCAGCTTGTTCCAGGGCTGGGAAACCCTTTCAGTGAAGAAATTTTTCCTAATATACAATCTGAACCTCCCCTGGCAAAACCTGAAGCTAGTAGTTGAGAAAAAAAAAAAAATGTAAGGGGTATGTTATTGTCATACAGTGTATACTATACTAGCTCCCGCTGAGTATCTACCACTATGGTATACACTCTCTAGTCACAGAAAAACTGTTTTCTGAAGTCCTGTTTTGCAGCAATTTTCTCCTTCAAAGTTATGATCTAGGATATGAGCGTCTTTCTACAGGCTTTACTGAACAAAGAGTAACACAAGCATGAGATCTAATTCTTTCCCGATTAAGCACTTTTATGAAAAAAATTAAGCCTTGAAAACACTCCTTTGCTTTTTTCATCATCAGTATTACCATATAAGCTCCAGGAAGATAATTTAGACAGCTTTTTATAGAAGGTCATATTTTCATACAATCACCTAACTCTCTATGACAAAAATAGGACTGGTGTACCTGGCATTTCATTAAGGTGGCTATATTGAATTAGAACACTTCCAAAAATTGAATGAATGACCCATTCTCTGTGTTTGTGCATCATATTTAAATCCTAAAGTGTAATTAGGAAAAGACAAAGCTGCTAGGCAGTGCAGAACTGCGTTGGTTTTGTAGGAGCTTATGAGAAGTGTGATACCCTATAGCGTACAGGAAAGGTGCAGCTAGTACCTTAAAGCCGAAAGCTACAGTGAACAGTTTGCAGTTACAGTTTAGTGTGGTCTTATATCCTTTCTCTCTCAGCAAACACAGGATTTTTGTTCTATGGGACTCGATATAAATTAAGTGAAAGAAAGCTAGCAGCAGACATAGTTTATGTACAAACATGGTTTAGATTTGAATGACTACTTTAGAAATTTCTTCGGTGGAAGTATTTTGTTCCTGTATCATGGTCATTCACAGTACATGTTAACTGATAGGTTTAGAAGTGTCTGCATCTACTTATATAGTACAAGGTGTGCATTGCATCAGTCAGAGGTTAGGACAGGGAACATCAGCAATGGGGCAAGGGAGCAGTGACAGCACTAATGTGAGGATTACTGTGCTCCAAGTAGAGAAATAAAGTAAGAAGGTCACCAAGCAGCATTTTCCTATATCAGAGTTATACAATCAAACCTACAGAAAGGTAGATGTGCACTACAGCCATTGAAGGTCCACTTGGCAGGTAACGTGCAGCACCAAGGTCTTCCCTTGCCCACGGAATGCACCTTTCCTCTCAGCAGCACAGATGTCTGTTGTCAGTAAATTGAGAAACTGTTTTCTGAAGTCAAAATTCTACTGTGGTTGAGATATACAACTACAAATATAGGAATTGTTAGATCTAAGTGCTAGCTGAATCCCTTCTCAATACTGAAGAAAATAGTAATTCATTAGAACCCTACACAAGAGTCAATAGAGAAATCTTTACAGATCTCCTTCTACTCGAGGCACAGATACATTTCCCTTACCAGGCACAGCATCACATGGTTCAAATGTCAGAAAGCATATGCTTAATTGCTTCCAGCACTCTCTTACATAATTACTTTTACAGAAAATGTGTTAACATCGAGAAGTAAAAATGCTTTGCTTACATCCAGGTGTGAATTGTGTTTGTTTTTAACTTATTCTAAAATAATTGTGATTTCATCCACGTTGTGCATTTTTTTACACTTTTAGAACTGTGAACCTCGCAGTGATTCAACCCTGACTCACAACTGTGCTCACTGTAGCAGAACTCTCTTCCTGTCTTTACTTCTCCTTGAGGAAACCCCAGCAAAGCACATTGACAAATTTTTTAGTGAAGTAGAGAGCCACTATTTGGGCATGGCTTCTGCTTTACTTGGTGTTTTTGCAGTGAGGCTACTCTTCCTAAACATAACTGGAAGTATTTGTGTAGAAGAAGAGATTGTATGGTACTTGCCCATTCCGTATACTGTAGGTTATAACTAGTTTTTACTTTAAGAAGGTATTAGGAAAAAAAAATATCAGATGGCAAATGACAGATTTCTGGCTTGTTCATACTCCTGTTGTGCAGTCTCCTTTACACTTGTTTTAACAAGCTGTATAAAAATGTCCTCTATGCAAATTGCCCTGGCAGTATACAGCAGTAAATGGTGACTGGACTGACCCACATGCAATCTAACTCTTCCAAAGCTCTTCTATGTACAAGAGCACTCATCTGCTCTGCTCTGTAAAGGCTATCACTTCCATCTTTCTCCCAGTGGATTGCGGCATTCATGAGAGGTGAATCAAAGTAGAGGTCAGAGATTTGACTCCTTATGTAAGTTAATTCTCTTAATCCATTCCTGGCAGTGTCATTTTCTAAGGCCCATTTATACCATCCAGGGATAAAGTTTAGTAATGTCACAGAAGGGCATTAATTCTAGCAAATTTGCTAGAACTCTTGGCAGATACTAGCTAAGCAAACAAGAGTGGGGTTTTTTTCAAAAGCTCATCTCTAGTATTTTTATATTGCTCTGCCCAAAATGAAGTGTAGGCAAAAATAACCTGTTATTAGTGTCAAAACTTTAGTTCCAAACCTCAACTTTTTTAAGGGTTGCACTGTTAAAAAAAATTTTCTTTAATTTAAAAAGACCACTTAAATTTTTTGGTATAGACCTTTCATAATTTTACATATAAAGAATGTGGAAACAGGGACATTGGTATGTATGTTTGTTCATACCTTGCTTGAGTCAAAGTAAAGACTGAACCTCTATTCTGCACATGGTGTAAGAACACTCTATCTTTGGAGCTTTTTGCTACTCCCCTTCTTATTCAGACATTTGTTCCTTGACTGACCAATCCTGTCACTGAAACAGAGCCTGGATTTTAAAGCATCAGCATTTTTGACAAAAATACAAACCAACTACAAGGAAATGTTCTTTTTTTGGGGTGGTAGAATATCAGTGGTACTGGGGCCTGTATTTGTCACCTTCATAACAAAATTGCATGGAACTGGATCACCACTGGGAAAGCAAGGGGAGAAAGGGAAAAGGAGGGTAGCAGTTATACAAGTATGCAACAGAAGGGCCACATGGACCATGAGCAGTCTTTACAAAGAAAAAGAAAACCCCATTCCAAGTTTCTAACTCTCTTATTTAATAGGAATAAAGTTACTGCTACTTTTAACATCAGAGTGTTATATGAGCAAGGTGTACTCCAAAGACTTCCCAAAGTAAAGGCTCTCTCATCTCTCAAAGCCTATTCTTATCACAACAGACATTTTGAATTGCAGTAAACTTACTGGAAAAAGTAAAAAGTTTATAGCAAGTTTAATGGGAAAAGTCAAAAAAGGAGAATGACTTTATATGAGAGGCACAGAGAGCTTTTCTGAGCAGCAGGGAGATCTGGAAAGACACTATATATTGTCCTTCCCCCACCTCCCCTTCACTCTTCATTTGAACCACGTATAATGTAGTGAAGAGTCTGGTTAGAGAAGGTGTGACATGTTGCAGAACATTGTCACATCATTGTTGAAAAAGCATGATGCTGAAAGGACACTTTCGGAGCAGGAAGTATACTGAGGGAACAGATATGAGGACAGCATTACTTTGAGTAAGTACATCTGGTTTTTAATTCTTCCATCCTTGACAGCTTCCAGGTGGACACCATAGTTCCTTAAGACAGAGATATTTGTGGCAAAGCAAGCATACAGTATAGAGAGGAGAAAAAAACCCATAAAACATTTCCCCTCTAACAAATATTTGGTTTTATGAAAAAATGTAAATGTTTTAATTTGAGAAATGGTGAAATTAAGATATAGATACTTTTGTTTGGTTTTAATGTTTTTCCATGGCCTCGTGACAAATTACTACTACATATTTGCACAAAATACAATGAAGCTCATTCAGCAGACAAATAACAGGAGTGGTGTTTCATAAGAAGAAAAGTATAATGTATTTATTAGGAAGCTCTTTTCACATTCTTTTAGCCTACCTTCTAGCATATACATCTGTACACTGAGGTATACCTTGTTATCCATCTACTAAAATTATAACAACTGGTTTGATTGCCTCAGCATTGGGGAGATAATGACCAAATTAGACTGTTGGCAATAACAGAGTCATCTTTTTAAATCATGTCAATTAGTATTAGAGTTTCTTCCCTCAAGTGTCCCAGGGGTCCCTTTTGGTTGCCTTTTTTTGCTTGAGATAAAGAAAAACATTGTTTTTACCTATATCTCCAGTACTTAACTTTTTTTTTTTTTTTCCTGCCCTGTTATTGTTAGTGTTGTCTTAATGAGCTGGAGTTGTTGATAGCACTGTCAGCTGCAAACAGTCTTGGAAGAGATACTCTTATCCCAGTGGTATACCGGAGTATCGAGTTCCTAAGCCTGTAAAGCACTGCTACCCTTCCTCCTGACCTCAATTTACAACAACATACTGCTATGGTGTTTAATAAAGTGTTCTGGAGTGTGTTAAAACACTGTGCTGCACTTTCTTCTTTGATATTAAAAGTTGACAGTAAAAATTATTAATAGTAAAGTTTCTGAGACATAAATCTGATGTATAGTCTGGCTTGGTCACTGCCCATCTATTCACATATCTCAGGCAGTTCTTTGTGTGAGTGGCTTTTTGCAATGGGAGGCAGAGATTCTTTTCTAAACAATTGGTGCTTCATCCAGCATGGCAAATCAAAACATCTTGGAAACAACATACTAGTGTATGCTAGAAATAACACATCAGTGTGCATGTTGTTTAACATAAGGGAGCATTAGAAGACAGATTGGTGACTCAGTAACTTAAAACTGAAACCAATGTTACAGAAACTGTACAACAACTCTTAGCATTAATAGATACAGTTGTTGAAATTCTGTGACATATGAATTTCAGACAGGGATAGGAAAGGACATCATGTTACCCATATTTTGCCACACACATGAGATCAAAGTGGAGGTATGACTCGCTGACATCAAATATAACAGCTAATATGGGAAGTTTCACCAGTATAATGCATTCCTTCCATGTTGACAAATTGTTCTCTGTTTTTTATTTATGCCTAAAACCACTAAGCACCATGAATCCCTTTGAATTTACAGGGTCATAATAAGAAGTTGGAAGGGATAGGATCTGAGATAGGATCTGATCCAATGTTCTGATCCAATATACCAAAATTTACCTAGACATGTGATAAATTTATATGAGCTTTGAAATACATTCAAGACAAAAAAGTAGGATTGGAAACATTAAGGAGTATAGTATTGCCACTATAGGTTATTCAAGATTCTGCCTTTCTAATTCAAGTGGGATATTTAGCAATGAAGAAAGTTCCCACTGAAAATAACTCCTGAGAAGGAAAGGTTTCCCATCCCATAGAAAAGACAAAACACTTCCCCTTCTTTTTTATTTAATTTTTTTATTTATTTATTTCCTGTTGTGCTGAAACCAATGTCCTTCAAAAGTTTCTAGATGAACACATACACATGGTTAGGGAAATTTTATGAAACCAGGAAGCCCAGCTACAAAGTTGGTGCTTTAAGAAATAGTTCATAATCAATACAGATTTTTCCAAAAGAGTATTGAGAGACTTTTTTTATAAAAATGTCCATAAAGTCAGGAATATTGTCAGGATATAGGGAATATAAATGCAAGCTCCCAATAGCCAAGAAATAAGAGATTTGAATTTAGATCACCCACTGCCTCAGAAAATGTTGGACTTCAGTTATTACTTGTTTTCCAGAAATCTCTTTTTCCAGAAACATGTACACAGTTTTCCTGATAATCTTTTCCTATCATCTCTATTTGATATATACAAAAAGTCCAATAGTATTGTATATAAAGCATTTCCTTACCCTGACCTCAAGTTAAGTCCTAGCAAAGAACACAAAAGCACACACCAAGCCAAACAGCTTGCAAAGAACAGCATGCTTGTTGCATGCTGGTTTTTCACAGGAACTCAATGGTGTCTTTTTAAATCAAAAGCATACCAGTTAAAAGAACTGAAAGAACCCAAATGAAGAATTTTTTTGATCTAACTGCATGATACTAATACTCTCTAACTCACTTTCAGTAAGTTTTTTTAAGATCAAGAATGACAAAGGAAAGTGCTAAAAGCTGCTCTACAGATTTTAAGCCTGGTTATTTTAAGCCTCTGTATCTAATTGAAATTTATTGATCTGTATTGAGAGTGCTGGATGCTACAGAAAGAAAGCAAGAAAGATTCACACATCACCACAAAATCCCTATGTGTGGCTTGCAAAGACTTCACATTAGATCCATGAAGGGACTTTTTAAGTCATGGCTATCCTGACAAAATCTTCTAATCCCCAAGACTGAGGTGATGACCAAATACCTTGCAAGAAGAGAGTATCAGGGCTGGAGCTTTATGCTGCCTGTTTTTGCCTCTTGGTCTGCCTCTGAAGACCTAGCAAACAACCAGGACTCTAGAGGCAGCTCAGGCTTCATATTGCAAACCCAGAGGGCTCCCCATTATCACTCAGAGGAAGGAAAAAGCCACCATATATAATATATATATATATGTTTCAAGGGTGCCACTTCTGAAGGAATGAGGAATAAGAAAGCTGACCCAACTCATTACGCATGCTTTCCATGCACATGGGAAGGCAAAAGAGGTAAACTGGGGAAGGCTGAAGAACACAGTGGCCAGAGCTGTACCTGGGAGTTGGGGAAGAGTAGTGGTGGCAGGAGAAAAGTTTTTTTGGGCTGGTGCATCTGTGTCAGGAGAAACAAGAAAGAGAATCTGTTCTATAGTATAATTTTTTCATTAACTGTAGTCACTTCCTGTTATCTTGCTCTTCCTTGAGAAAAAAAAAATAAAATTAAAAAAATCTGTAAGTGTCTCTGTATAGTAAACCTCTTCAAGGTCATGTTTATGGACCACTTCTTTAAAATTAACCTTCCTTGCTGATTCTGTTTCTGGTCCACTGATGTTATCAGTGCTGGAAGTCAATGCCCCAGCACAGGTTTCTTGCTAGCTGCTGCCATGGTTTTAAGTTAATTGGACCTGACCCTGAAAGTCTGCTAAGTGTTAAACATGTACATGTTCTTTGCAGGACTAATAACCATATTGTCCAGAGGTGCTCAGAGAATAACTAATGAACAGGATAGGATACCCAAGCCAGTCAGTCAACATATTAAAAACTAGTAAGTTGTATGCTTTCAGTACAAGTGGAAAACGCAAAGTGAATGCAAGTTATAAATATTTCACATAAGTAAAATCAAAGGAGGCAATTGCTTTGCATTCTGCTGGTGTCTTTTACTGCTTTCAAATATATTGTCTTTGGTGGAAACAAAATCAGATCACACTTTTTGGTCGTTCTTGGATGACTAAGGACAGATAATAAAGTTCAGATATATCAGAGTCAGACTAATTTTTCCCTTAATATTTTTTAGATGCTGTGCTTTACAGTCATTCACTGAAGAAGGGATCCTGACACTACCTATAGGCAGTCACCACTACACAGGTTTGACCTCTGGCTCAAGTTTTACAAGTAACATGCTATGGCAGCTGGCAACAAATGTTTGTCCTGGTACAACTTTTTTTTTCTTTAACTTTTTCTTTATTCTTACTTTCTGGAGTAAGTCACTTTTCTGGCAGTCTCTTTGTACTGATTTTTGTAGCAACCTTCACTGGCAGAATTTTCTCACTAGATTGACAGGCTGTAGTTTTTGCACTGTGAACTGCACATTCAAATGGGGGCATTAGATCTTTTTTCTTTGTCTTCCTGTCTGTGAAAAGACCTTGTAAAAAAGCCTGGATCTAGTTATTCACCCTCAGACAGTCGACTTTTAAGATACCTTGCCTACATTGGCAGGAGGTCGAATAATTTTTCAAATACAAAGGGTAGCATTCTTGCCTGCCAAAGCTCCACAGAGCGTCACGATGGTTTCTTCTCAGTTCCCTATTGACACAGTGCAAGGCAGGCTGAAAGACAGAGAGCACAACCTTGATTTCAGGAGTTCCCTAGATTTCCCTAATTATGGATAACCTCTGCCTTAAACGTGAAGAGTCTAGAAAATAATCAACACAAAAAAGTTCCAGGAATTAAAGGAAGAAAAAGTGTTAGGCATGCACTGTAATATTTTAATGTGTGCATTCACCCACAGAGACCATCGTGGACTCCATTAAATAAATAAGCTTATGTACACTGCGTGCCAATTAATGCGTTAATCTGCAGAAAGGATATGGTATTTAGGCTGCGGTCCCTAGGCTTCTAGGGTTGGGATGATACAAGCTACTGATAAATTTATACTCAATGTAAACTCATTTACACTCATTGTATAAATGTTATGCATAACTACTTGTAACTTCACAGACAAAACATATTTTAAAATTATTAGGAAAGCAATAGATGAATCATAGTTTGATTTCAGATTTTTAATATATTTTAAATCAACTTGAAAATATGCACATGTACCCAGAATAGTTTCTGAGACATTTACATTTTGCATCCTCTAATTCCAGCTTCCATGATCATTATATCTTTCTATTAGTAAGCATTTTATTTACAATTAAGTCTATAATGCTTATTTAATGAGGGAGAGGTTCTACAAGATGCCATCATTCCTCTCATGCTAAGAAGTTCTAGTGTTATGATATTACAATAAATAGAATGCATTCTCTATTAATCTTATATTGAATGTCCAGTTCCTACATACAATAGTATGCTAATGACATATGCATGTAATTGTCACAGGCATGCAATTTCTAGCAGTAAATGGCACAAAAACATTGGTACATAGGAAAACTCAGGACTCTACTGCAATCTCCTGCTCAAACCAGTGTCAGTCATGAGGTCTGGGCTTAATCCAGTCTGGTTTTGAAAATCTTCACACGTGGAGATGCTAACTAGATTTATTTAATTTTGTTTAAGTTATACCAAAGAAGAATTATGGAAGTAGGTTTAATGTTTTGACAATTCAAAACCCCATCTTGTAATACATTTGAATTTGCAGGGGATGGTTGGAAAAGCAGAGAGCAAACATTCTCACACTGAAAATAGGCCAGTATAATATCTTTTTACAATAGGAGTGAACAGTGCTATATAGAAGCCTTTGTTCAAATCTGTCACAATAAATTATTACTTCTCAAAATATCATGCCTGTTAAAGAAAATCATCAGTCCTCTGTGCAACTCAATTTCTTCCACCTTTAATGCAAAAGAAAGTTACCTAATTATCTTGCAGGGGTGTTGGGACTCCTACTTCATTAGCATCTTCAAGGCATTTTGCCACCTTCAGGAGGAAAGCACTGATACAGCAGCAGCACCATCTCGATATACAGGAAGGTCACACTATAAGGGAGGATTAATGGCCTAGTTTTACTTTTGCAAATGTTAGTAACTATACCTTAATGAGAGTCGTCAGATAGTCACTGCACTGCAGGTAAAATTGGCCCCAAAACCTGATTTAGAACACAAAATGTTCAAGAGCAGAAATAACTTTAAAAGTTAGAAGAAAAGTTGAAACTTGAGATGCTGACCCCACTTCCAACCCAGTGCAAGCAGAGTATGGTGTGTCATCTGCATCGTCTCTGTGCCAGTGAGTAATTTCTGTCATTCCTAATACAGTTGTACCCACATTCAGTCAAAATTACAGGGTTTTGAACAACTATATTTGTTGTACATTCAGCAGATGCTTATATTTTTACTCCTAAGTTCTGAGAAGATTTTACCTATGAGGGCACGGTACATTGCAGAGTTCCTTAGGATGTTTCCTCCAGCTGAAGTTCAGGGTTGCAGTAGGTAGATCAGGTTGACTTTAGAGGTGCCCTCTAATATTCTCAAACATACAGCAAGAGGCTGGTTAAGGTTTGTGTCTTTACATGTTACAATAATCATTAAATGTGTGAGCATGTAATATTTTCACAGAACTCATGCACCAAAAAAGATAAGCTATGAGAATGAAAGGATCCCAAGGAGAAATGTCATGCTATGCTGTGATCTGGTCTGCAGACCCCCTTACTCAAAAGAATACACAGACTGAAAGGCAGTCCTCCTCCCTGCAAACAGTGCTATCAAGTCAGGCTTCCTGAGAACATTTCACGAGCCCATATGCCTTATATTTCTGGCACTACAAAGACCCATCTTCAAGAAGAACTTACCTGAGACCAGGGAAATATTAAATTAATTCCCCATAAAATAAACAGGTAAGGGAACCCAGGTCTGCTACTTTCTGGCACACATCCTAAATGCCAGATTGTTGGACTCTATGATCTTTAGGGTCTTTTCCTATATAAATGAATCTGTGATAAAAAAATACTGGATGCTTCCTCTTTTTCTCTTTACGAAAGAAAAGAGTGAGGCAGATTTTTTTAAAGGGAAATATTATGTCAAATTAAATTATTTCAAGGAGATGATCTTTGGGAGAAGTCCGCAGACAGCTTGCATTTACTTCAAACAAAATACGTATTTGTGTTAATTTCAGTCTTATGTTGAAGTTTTCTTTTAAGTAATGAAGACAGGATTTCTGGATAGGCAGTAAAAATATTCATAAGGAATCAAAAAAAAAAAAAAAAAAGGCTAGAAAACCCTTTGAGATTCTGCTACAGTGTTTGCTGTTAATATTTTTGTTTTATCACAATATCCAAACCTTGTGGGTCCTGTGGGATTTGCAATACATGGACAACACACAAACTTGGTGCCTGCACTGATAGCCAACTATCTCAATTCTCTCCTCTCCTTTTTTGAAATCACAGTTATATAGTAGAAATGTAATGACTCTGCTTTCAATGTCCTCTTTCAAAACTACTCATAAGGGGTCATTTTTCCACAGGAAAGTAAGCCTGGATGTCAGCTCTGGTTTTCTAACCATTTTTTAATCCCAAATAAGAGTATGAGAAGGAAACACGTAATACAGAGCATGTAATGAGCAAAAGTATTCTCAAGTCTTACCATTGCCCCCTCCTAAGCTCCAAGTTGAGCATACAGTGGGAGCAACTGTAATGAGTGAGAAGAGGCTGTAAGGAGTAGGAGAAGGGAGCTGAGAAGAGCCAGAATTATCTTTAGAGATGAAGATGTCACTTGCTACAGAAAACACTTCTTACAAAATCCTATCTCCATGTTTCTCTGCTTCAGCCACAATTTCTTTCACAGACTTTAAATCATGTGTCCAAATCAATGCATTCTAAACCAGAAGTGAGTGAGAAACATATAGGAACATTTTGAGGATGGAAAAAAAAGAATTAACAAATCAGGAAATTCAAGTCAGTCTCACAGAAATTAGAAAAATAAGAGGACTCTAATGGAAACACTCAGTTTTGAGAAGTTTTTTTTAAGTTTCAATTTTCACCTGTTTTCCCTTGAAAAATTATAATCTAAATCACTTAGAAATTCAAAATGAAGTGTTACTTTATATCAAAAACCCCAATGCTTTCAGTGAAAAAAGTGGCCTCACTGCAAAGTAAACATGCAAGTATTCTAAAGTGGTACTTGAGATACACTGACTGTCATTAAAACACCGATAACGTTATGTACAGTTATATGCAATTGTTTCCATCATATATCTGATTGCTATTCCCCCCACTGCAAACAGGAAATGACTTCACAGAATCAGACAGTGACTGTTGGCATCTTAATGGAGACGACTATAATGTAACTCTGTCTCTACACAGCACTACTGTTCCCTGCGGTATATGTTCTACCGATGTTTTGTAAAAATGTCATTTATCCAGTATATTTTAGGCTCTGAGCAGTGTGCTTCTGCACCCTGACAGTTTCATGATGAAGTTGTATGGTGTCTTAAATAGTATTTCTTAGTGTTTAGGAGGACACACAAACAGAGAAATGAAACCTAATCTTTTAATAAATGTCTCTTGCTAGCATGTCACTATCCCCAACAGTGGTACCTGCTGTTTTCCTTTCTTGTAGCTTCATTTGTTACAGACCTTCATTATCTCAATGCTTCTTAGGTAATCTATTTAGAAATGAATACATATCTGGCCAAAGGATATAAATATGAAGATAACCAATAAAAAGTCTGAGTCTGGAGAGAATTACATTATCTATGTAATGTAAGTAACAACACTAGTTGAACAGGGAGTCCTGTTTAGTGATACATATAAATATATATATTTATCTTTGTATATCATTTTTTGCAGAATTTGGAACCAAAAGATTATAAAAGTGTGGTTAATCAAAACATGTTCTGTTGGTTTAAAGAGGATTCAGAGCACAAAAATTGCTAATTGTACTAATTGAATATGTGGACTGGGGAGACAGGTAGGAATGGAGAAAAGCACTTCAACACTGTAATTTAAGAAGATACAATCACAGAATCACCTGAGGATGGGTCCTGAGTATATATCAAACCTATCAGCTGCTTGGATTCACTTGAAAAACGTTGCCTCTCTCCATGACTAGTACTTTCATTAACTACACTAGGAACAGCATACAGAAAAAGTTTCCAAGGGATTCAGAATAAATTCCGCATCATTGTCAGAGAAAATGTACAAAAGGTTTCAGTTGCTGTTTTGCTAAAAATAATAACAATAAAAAGATCCCCAGTATTTTATTCAAAGATGAAAGGTAATGTACCATGAAAAAGGACTTCAGTACAGTATTATATTAAAGGATATTTTCCTTTTCAATCTTCATTTTACAGACCGTTTAATATTTTGTTAAATGAAAACTGACCCTGGAAAAAAAACCACATGTCCTAAACTAAATTAAGATGGATGTAACATAGCATACAACCCTGTTCCTGTTCTCTGAAGTTACCATGGAAATAATACATAAAGTACAAATTACTCCCATGGGAAATTGCTAAAGAACACCTTTTGAGCATTTCTAAAACCATTTAGAGAGACTGAAAATACAAACTTCTTTTCTAAAATCAGCCCTAAGTGAAACAAAGAGTGATGAGGTGATAACTATTTAATTGATTGAATGGGTTATCTGTCTGCCAAGAATTCCTGCAAACCATCACAACTATTGCTGTGTAGAAGAGAATGGTACAGTATCAAATTTAGAAGATGGAGGTAATTACTTCTTTCCCTTCTGAATTTCTCCCTAGCAGTTCTGATTCAGTAAAATACTTAAGGCATTTTTAACATTAAGATCCAAACCCTTTCAAAGGAAAGCTTCTAATTTGGAATATATTTTGCCTGCAGCCTATAGGTGATCCCATAGAGTCAAATGATGCTCATATTCTTAATTTTATCTCTGGTTTAAGTGCCTTGTAGCACTGGGGCTATGGTACAGAATATGAAGAAGATGGTCTGGGTATTTGAATCAAGTGTCATGACAGGCAGATGAGAGCATTTCAGTGAGAAGGAGCACAGGTATGCAATTTCACTTAAGCAGCAATATATATCCAGGTGTTGATGAAAGACATCCTGTGGACCATTATCAGACAGCACTTGGCCATCTGTGTTTTCTTTAGTTAATTGTATCCTCGTTACATAGAGTGATAGATGACGAGAATTAAGTTTTCAGAAATTCTGTTATTTATGGCTAAAATTAAAGAACAATAAAAGATGAATAGGGTAGATGTGGCCTAAATGACAACCATATGGATAATAAGATTTAGCACACGATAAGGAAAATTTGCAGTGGGGTGAAGTGTAGTCTGATGTCTATTAGCAAGGTATATTTTTGTCGCTCTCTAATTTCCAAAACAAGATGAGGAAGCTTAAACAAAATTCACTCACAGTCTGGGCTGATCTCCAATTGTTAAGCTCTGTGGGGCATAGGGGGGGCTAAATTATCTTCTAATTACTTTTGTTCTAGTCTACCTTTTTTCACTATAACTTGCTACCCATGGTTTGAAAGTAACTTAATGAGGTTTTGTAAATGATATAGCAGACATGTTTCTTGGCTTAAGGGTATGATGTGTATTTTTGATTCGCTTCTGACCTGATTTCTGAACTTTTTACTTGAAATGAGACTAACTATTCAAGGAACCATGAAGTTTTGCTGTCTTAACTTCTACTGATCTAATTATAAATTAGGTTTAACTGTTTTCTTGCTAAGGAATTTCTAGCAGCTGGAAAGTACTGTGTTTTCAGATTTTTTTTTTTTAGAACATACACATCATCTTTCCAAAAAAAATTTATTGGGATTCAAGTTTCTTGCATTCACTGTAATGTATATAAGAGCTCATACCTGGACCAAGAATCTCTCCTAGCTGTGAGGATTGTAGATTCTCAAAACCCTAGTGTACAGGGTATCCTGTAGACAGTCGTTTTGTTGTTTCATTTCTCTGTAAATTGCTCTTAAAATATATATTAAATGCCATTTCCATACTATTTTTGCCTATAACAGTTAGCTTGGATTCCTTGGTTAATTTTCATAGGGTTCATATGCAATCATAAATATGATAAAATGACTAGGAGTGAAGGCACATTCCTTATAGTAAAAGCTAGTCTGCATGAAAAGGTTTTAATGCCACTATTTATATCGATTTCTTCAATGGAATTATTGAGTTTCAATACAATATTGATAAGCCAAGCCTAAAAATACCTTAGACACCCAGAGACTCTAAGATCTTTGCATAGAAGTCAGGCCTAGTAACATTACACAGTGTTTTGGTGGACTTGACAGTGCTAGGTTTATGGTTGCACTTGGTGATCTTAAAGGTCTTTTCCAACCTAAATGTTTCTATCATTCTACAATTCATTTTATTTCACAGACTACTTATGGATCACCAGGTATTAGTCTCCTTCAGTGCTATTTCCTTCCATCATTGCCAGCCTACTAAGGCTATAATTCTAAATGCAAATTGTAAGAACAATCCCTATCACTTGTACTATCTACTGAGTAATTTTTGGTTCTGGTCTGAATTAGGCTTCTAATTGTTCCTGAATCAGAGGATCTTTACAAATATAGAATTTGTACCAATTGTTGTTCTACAGCACTCAGTCTGTTGCAAATTTACAAGCTGAAGTTGTATATTACCGTCTTTTTCTTTAAAAAGCATTGTCTTAATTAAGTGCATTTAAAAAAAATTCTGACATACCATAAAGGAAAGCTTACAAATATTAATGACTCTTCATCACTATCAAGGCTAAGAGCAGAGTTGCAGAGCTAGCTAACTTAAGAAAAGATGCTGCCATGTATATCCATTTGGCAAGTAGATACCGTGATCCTGAATTTATGTGAGCTGGACTAAAAGACACAATATGTGCTTCTCATGACATTAAAAGCATTAAGGAGCATTAAAACTGGTGAAAGGGATAGAAGAAAGCAGGAAAAGGGAAATCACACTCTCATGCCTAATTGGTTAATTCTATGGCTAGGAGATACCTTCTTCATCTAATTGCAGTCATTGTACTTAATTTTATTATGAAGTATGTACAGGCAACTCAAGAAAATATATAATATATATTATATGTTATTTATTATTACTTAATATTTATTATTATTTGCTGCTTATTACACTTGAAAATACATTGAGGAGTATGAACACAGTTTAGCATGCAAAGGCTATTTAAGAAATATGATTAAAGGTACATTCAAGGAAGTTTCCTAGTCAGAAGGGAATGATGCATGTGCATTTTCCCTTTAAGAGATAAATGTCAAAAGAACCCAAAGTTGGGGAAAACTTTGAATTATACTTACTTAAGAGGTCTGGATTAGTAATGATAAATTCTGATTGAGTTATAGAATGAAGATGAACTAGAAGTAGAGGAGGTTTATATCCTGAAGAATTTCAGTAAGAATACGCAGTTTCATTAAACTCTGTAGGTGCCAATTGCCTCAAAGTTATTGGAAATGTGAAAGCAACAAAATTCTTCAGTGAGTTTGATGAGGATGCACAGAGACTCATGTTATTTTCCTCTTTTGCAATTGCTTTCCAAACTTAACATTAGATATTTGTGGTATAGTCAATTCTGTTTTCACTTTAGTAGACTTATTCAATGAGCACACAAGGCCATCTGAACAGACAAGACAATATGTTTTCTCAGAATCCAAATAAACCATGTTGCAGCCACACTTCTTGGGTTTCTGAAACTCAAAAAGACCTTCAAGAATTGGTCTGAGGTCTTGCCATACCAAATCCTTGGATGGCGGATACTTTTTAGGAAGGGACAGTCAGAGGGTGACATAAGGTGAATCCTTTTATCAAAGCACCACTTGTGTCTTGGCTAAGTTAAGGAAAAATACTTAATGTCTATTCCCTTTTTTTTTGGCAATGTAGGAAAAGTTTGTTGTAGTTACATTTCAATTCCATTGCTGTTAGGAAGATAAGCAATATGGAGATCTACTGTCAATACATTCCAGTAAAAACTGGCATTTCATTTGCTATTGCTTGGAAGAAAATATTTTCCAGTTCTGAATATACAACATTTGTTCTATTTCTAGTTGGACTGTGTTTGCCATATGGTGTAAATAGGATTAAGGAAACTGGAAAGATCACCTTGCTATTCTGATGATATGATTAATGTTATTGGACCCATGGGAAAAAACACTTACATGAATAATATTAAGTAGTTTAAAGCTGATTATCTGTCTGATTACAAAAGAGACTAAAACACTGCAGAGTAATTTAACTCCAAAGATAACTGTAAATAAAAACTGTATTAACAGTATTTTTGTTATCAAAAAAGTAAACAGGTGTGTTTTCTTGGAGCCGAGCTATCTTAGCAAACACATGTGCTGATTTTTACCCTGATACTTCCAGTCACATAAAGACCATCTGTTCATTCTTTTAAATTCCAATTAGTGTTATTGACTGGTTTATTTCATTAATCTCTTCTACAAGTGTTCCTTCCAAGCTTTGCCTGCATGAGTGTTCTCCTTTGATAGAATAAACCTGGAGGAGATATGGCTGCTGCCCTGAAGAAGGTAACTGCTTTTCCTTCTCAGGTGTCCTTTTTAGCATCCCAAGACATACAATATTAAGATATTGTTCTGAAACTTATGTACTCCCGCTGCAAATATTTTGTAGCTGTTCTTAAGAATTCTTAAAAGATGCATCAGTAAAATGGATGGTTTGTTCCAGTGCAGAGCTAAGCACCATAAATTAATAATTTCTGAGTTTAAGGAGTCATATGCTTCAGGGAAGAAGACACCATACTTTTAGTTTAGAGCACTTCTCTACATCTCCATGCCCCCTTTCTTATGGGACTGAAATAAAATAACAAAAGCTCCCAGAAAAAGATCATATTATCAGGGAAAGAATGGTATGCATTCTATGAATAATGTGTCAAGGAAATATGTAAGGAAAAAAAGTTAGCTGTAGAATCATTACTTTTCTTTTAAAGTACATGTCTGCAACTATTCAGCTTGACCCACTGCTTCTGTCTTAGACTGCCCATTGGTAAAAAGATTTCATAAATGTATGAAGAATGTTGTTGTCAAAAGTTAGGGCTGGGCTGGCCACTAGACAAATGACAGATGCTCTCTATTAACCTTCTCAAATGGGGAGAGAGAATAAGGGAAAGAGACATGGATTTGAAAAGAAGACTAAAACACCTTAAGTGAAAATAATAACAATAAAATGAAATATATTAAAATATAAATAAAATTAAAGTCAAACTCAACTGCCCTGATGACAATTATATAACCATCACCATTGATGCTGTGGGGCAGGCACTAGGGAAGTCTCAGACTTGACTCATCAGCAGATGGGAGCCAAATTCAGGAGCTGCATTCTGGAACTGGATTCAGGATCATATGGATTAGGATTAAAGGTATAATGGACACAGTTCTGCTTGGATCCTGACCATTGAAGAATGGAGCTTGTCCCTTGTGATCACTCAGCTTTATTCTGAATATGACGTACATGGGCTGGAAACCCTCACTGGTCGGTCCAGGGCCAACTGCTCTGTCCGCTTCTCCCTGCAGGTACGACCTTTTACTGTCTGCACCCCCCAGTGTGGTACACAGGATTTATCAGTGACCTTGGTCTCCATAGGAGCAAGTATAAGCAAGAGCCTTTCTGCGTATCCATCCTTGGTAGTAACTCTAAACATCAAGCATTATCACTTCTAAAAGTAGACACTGCCTGTGACAATAAGCCGTTAACATCAAGAAGTGCAGTTATTTATAAGAGACTGGGTTGTAAAGTGAAATTACTGAACAGAATGAGTTCTGTTCTAGCTCAAACCAGGACAGTCGACTTCACTGATGAGAAAAATCTAGTCTGTTCTTGGTAGATGATGACCTGACATCATCTGATTGTTCTGAAATTATCTCTCCACTTTACTACAGCAGCACAAATTATCTAGACAGGAAGTCTCCATCACTAAAGAAAATCCATCACGAATAAGAAAGTGGTAGATCATGTCTCCAGCAGAGTCATTTACTTATGAACAGTAAAACAGATCTCTCATATCTTCCTTATTTTATCTATGAAATAAAGTTTAAAGCCTCAGTTCCTGGCTTCAGAATACAAAATGGTCTGGGCAATTGTAATTAAATCACTTCAAACTCTTAAACAAAGTCTGTAGTCAAACTTTGATTCCTCCAGAACTGTCAGAGACAAGCATAATGATAATCTGGGCAGCTAAGAAGGCTTTCTACAGGATTAGTCAAGATCTGAAGTGGAATGCCAGAGTGTCTAGGGATTATCACATACACCCTAGAAAAAATAACTGCTAGATATCAATGATAATTAGACAAATTTGGAGTTTGCAAACACAACCAGGACACAAGCTGTGATCAGAACTAACATGTATGCAGTTCTTTTAGTTTTCATTCTCTTTTACCTTGGTACATCAGGGCTATATGTATATTTACTTTTAATTAAAAAAAGAATCCCATTCATTAAATAAAATATCAGATAATAATGATGAACATTTAAAATTCCTGAACTGAGAGTCTACAGGGCAAGAAAAGATAATTATTCAGATTTTAGCAAATTTAATTTAGATTTAGCAGATTTTTTGTTCCTCTCTTCCCCAATTTCTTCAATGTTCTGCTTAATGGACACTCAATTATTGAGGATTCCTGTATCTTCTAGTGGTCATTAGCTGGAAATATATGTACAATGGTATGGGATAATATTTACTAATTTTCTTGGGAAAAATCTTAATTAAAGCTGTTCACTTCATTATGAAAGCATCCAAGACTTTTCATCCAAGTACGATAAATTTGGATTCTCCATATTTTTGTATAGTGATGGCATTTTACAAAAGATTCCGCTTTTTTTTTAATTATTATTATTATTTTTATTTAAGGGAAGGATTCATAGTTTCTTTTCTCCTTATACATAAATTATATAACACAGCCAATTCTATCTAATGCATTTTCTGTCTCATGTATTTTCTGTCTATTCATAGTGTCCCTGATGTTAAAAAAGAAGACAATCTCTGTTCATACAGATATATGCATAAATACACAGCCTTACATCCAAAGATTTGTCCTTTTCTGATTGCTGCAAAAGAAAGAAAAAAGCTCTGCTTTGAGATTATGATTGTTTGCAAATAAAGAGAAAAGATGTATCTACTCTTCTCATTCCACTGGGAGGGGAAAGAAAGTACCTTGATGGATTTATGAAGAAACTTCTTATAAGCAAAGTATAAATCTGCACTGGGATTATTCCCATTTTACTTACTTTATGTTGATTACTTGCCTTAAATATCATTTATAGAGAAGCTGCATCAATATATCTTTTAATTTATTTAGTTACATTCATAAAGTATTCAAGTACTTTGGAAACAGATACGTGCTATAAATTTCAGACCAACAATGAGAATAGAAAAACTTTACTGCTAGACAATATTTTCTTATTTCCACAACAGTGGTGTTACACCTTCACAGAATTAACGAGATGGTGAGAATACCTATAGAACTAACCTAGGTATGTTGAACTTTATGAATTATCCATTCTTATTACAATACCAATACTTATGGTAAGAGAACATAAAAGTAGAAAGACAGAACACCAGGATATTGAAGTTCTCAGACTCTCAAGGACTTGAGCATCTCCCCTGTGAAGAGAGACTGAGAGAACTGGGGCTGTTGAGTCTTGAGAGGAGAAGACTGAGAGGGGACCTTATTAATGTCTATAAATATCTGAGGGGTGGGTGTCAAATAGAAGGAGCCAATCTCTTTTCTGTAGTGCCCAGTAA
>WUAM01000368.1:92729-103241 GCA_024336885.1 Actenoides hombroni | reverse complement strand
ATGGCATATGTTTTTTTTTTTTCTTGAGACTTATTAAAATGAGGATGGAAAATTTCACCACATTCCACATTTACTGATGATGTGCCCAAGCCTTTCTTCCTCTGTGGACATGGGAAGAAACAGAAGAAGGGGAAAATAATATGGTAAATGCACAGACATAAAAGCCATAAATGTAAACAGGAAATCCTATCAATTTTTGACTCATATAAAAATATTTTCTGTTCAGGTAACATTTCAGTGAATACATACTAGGAGTGTTATTTACTGTTAAAGCATTCTTCTCATTTAAATTGACCAAGATATTCTATAAATGTAACTTCTCTTACTTTGCATTTATCTGCAAATAAAGTTCATCTTTTTCAAGCTGACATATGCACATGTATCATGTTCTTGCACATTTATGGAAAATAATAAAATCTCTGCTTGCTAGATTCTGAACATTTCTGTGTGGCATGCAACAAAAATCTGTTGTTCTTTCTACTTGTTTGGTCATGAACATCACAAGAGATTACTGCAGTTCCCAGGCTGGCTAGAATTTAGGTAAAGCTTTCTGGTATGATGATTTCTGCAATCATTTGCACACATTTTCTGTAGTTGTAAATTCATCTTCCTTGGGAGAACTTGAAGGAAAATGTACCTATATAGCTTACAGGTTCATATAATCTTTACTTTTTTCTTTGCTTCTACTCCCCTCCCTATCATCTTGGATGATCAGTCAACCCTCTTATTGCCTGGCACACTTGTACTTGGGTTGTGGCCTGGAGAAGGGATACCAGGACCCCAAGATCCAGTAAATGCTGGACATATGCAACTGATGGAAAAATACCAGGACCTTTAAGTTCTAGACACACTCAAACCAGAATATTACAACCCTCGAGTTAGGGCTGTAATTATAAAAATCAGTTATTTCAGACCCTATAAACAGTGATCCAAAATGAGACTCTTTGAGCTCTCCTGGATAACAGTGGGCTGCATCCAGCATCTCCCCTGAATTGGCACACATCTCAGGACCACCTGAGACAAGCTGATGCATGGCCTGGCCGAGACCACTTCCTCAAGACTCAACTCTTGCCCAATGAGAATTGCTGATGCATTGTGAGTATTTACTCTAAACTCGAAGGGGGAAATTTTAACTATAGTCTAGTCTTTTTTACTGACCTTTCTATATATCTACCTGCTTGACTTTATACGTTTGCTTTTCAGAGTGTGGGCATCTGCATTTTTCTCTGGCCAAGTAATTCTGTGTCTATATGCTTTATGTTTATGCATATACTCAAAGACTGGAGATACCTTGTAGTAAGTTAGCATCAATCTTGTCATTCTCAAATCTGTAATTAAGTCACTGTTTTACTGAATCAGCCTTGGATTTATTTCATTTTATTAACAAACCTTGAATTGCTGATAAATGAAACTGAATTAAACATATTCATCCACAACAACCTGTCTTTACCACTTCTCTCCCCCTCTTTGCAGAGCTTTAATTCTTTCATTTCATGTGAGAAGCCTTATTCTGTGGGGGTTTTATGTTTGGTTGGGATTTTTTAGCTTTATCAACTCCTGCCCATTCCGTTATACTCTGATTTCTCCACAGAAGTTATTAAGTCTTTTTGGTCTCCTTTTGCTCCTGAATCTACACAATTAAATTTGAGCTGGTTAAACGTCCCACATATTCTTCAAATAGATTTCCTACTATTTCTCAACAGCAAACATATCAGAAACCATGATCCCATTTTCTTAATCAGTCTAGTTATTTTTGAGGTTCTACCCAATTCTTTTTTTTTCCTTGAATAGCTTGAGTAATTGTGTATCACCTTCAAATATGGAAATTTTGCTTCTAAATTACTAGTCAGACATCACTGAGCTTACTTCTGAATCTTGTCCTTGACACCCTACTGCTAACAGACATTTGTGAAGGACTTCATTGGAGTCTTTTTCAAAGTGAAAATGGATTATGCTGTCAAGTTTCTCCTCATCCACCACTTTAATCTATTAAAGGTCTTCAAACAAGAAATGAGTGAGTGTTTGGTTTTGTTTTTCTCCAGACACTACTGATAGCATTCTGTATTATAATGTTTATCTTTTTCATTATTTCACTCTCCATTAACATTTCAGCTCTTTGACTGATGTTTAATTAAGATTCATTATTGTGTTGTGGAAAAAAACTATAAGGTCCATATATAAAACATTATGAAAGAAATAATTTTTGTCATAGAAAAGACAAGATCTACATACATATAGCATAGGAAAAAAAATATACACTGTGTTATGGTTAGTCAGCTCAGGAAGATGTTTATTTTGTAAGCTCATGCTTTGGTGATATTTAAAGAATGGCAATAAATAAGTCATTTCACTACACTAGGCATAAGTATATATGCAGTAACAGAAGGATAGAAAACAAAAGAGTGACAGGTGAAAATAATACTGCCTTAGCAATCAGAGCTAGGCATCTTCTCTCCTAGGTACATTTTAAGGAAAGTCTATACAGCCTTCCCCTCACTTTTTTTCCTCCTAATGTCTTTTTTTTTTTTTTTTTTTTTCCCTATACAATGGGTTTTAATTGTTAGTATTGACTGTTACAACAGTTTTGTGTTATTCAGAAGTGATATACAGGACTGTTGTGACAGGCAACCAGGCCACATTTTTAGATTTTCAAACCCAAATTTTACCTTTCTGTTTATATGCATATGCATATATATAGATGTATGTACACATTTGGGTTATGCAGTCTTTGTGATAGGCTCCAGGGAGTGACCCTTCCCTTAACCAAATGAGTCCTGAATCATTCATGCCCATCCTGCTCTTTCTAAATTCTTCTGGATGCATCTTCAAGCTATATATAATTTGGATGTAATGGGTATTTCACCAGCCTTTTCAACATACTCAGCACACCAGACACAGAATTTCTCTTGCCATGCATCACCAGCTTTCATCAAGGGCTTAACAGAGGTCAGTTTAATTTTAGGGTAGGAAACATTGTAGCAATGTTTTTACAATTCTTTAAAAATTAATATTTCTTTATGAAATGGACAAGATAAATAGCTTCTTTGGTGCCTGTCACATTTTTGATTTGATGACAGGAAGCTGAAAGCATGTGCTGTGTGCTGAGAGGCATGGCAACATTCCTGCCTTTTGGAGCAATCTGTGGACCACTCTGCACAGAGCCCCTCCTGACTCTTATCTGCAGACAGACACAGTTGGTCCACTCCAAAAGGGATTCCAGGAGTGATTCTGCATGCACAAAGTGTGAACAATCAGGAAGAACAGGTTTCTGGATTGAAAAACTGAATTATTCAAACTGACAGTGTAGGTGCAGCCTTTGTGATAGCAGCGTAAATCCACAGCGCTGGCATTACGGACTCCTCTCATTGCACATCACTCCTGTCCAAGCTTGAAGGAAGGCTATGATGCGTGACTCCAATCAGAATTAAAATGGTGTAAAGTTCTCCTCCGGACTTCATCAGAATATTCATTATAAACATATATTTAGCTCTTATTGCCTTGCTGTTTGCAACAATTATAAGGTCCTCTCCTATGAAATCTGTAGCGGTAGACACAATATCTGAAAATTAGCTAGCCAGCCCTTTTTTATAAATATAGTATTATTAATATAATTACAACTATATTTGACATTTATCTATCTTATAAATGAGGTTTCATATTTAATTTCTAACAAGCTTTTTCAGTTATGATTATTCAAGGTACATCAATGTCCACAGAAGTAATTTTGCATCTTTCTGAATGTTTCCCTCACAGAAGCAGGATAATGATGAACTGGAACTATGGAGCAAAAATGAAAATAAAAAAGGAATTCAGGCATCTGCTGCAGAAATTCACACCAACCACTCTGAGCAACAGAGAAGTGTGTATTAAGTAAAAGACAGGTAACTAAAACCAAATATTTTCAATATTTTTTAAATGTTGAAGTGTTTTCACTGCCTGTGTGTAAACTACTGGTACTGCACAGTGAAATGTGTCTAAAAACAAAACTTAAGCTTAATTAAATTACCCTGACAGCTTCCTTATCTTAGAAGCAGATGCAGATTAGAAAGAGATATTTATATCTCCCATTTTCTCTTGGTCTCCAGCAGCTTTATAAGCATCTTGGAGCATGAACAAATTTCTGCACATCAAAGTAAAGGTAGCATTTAAAAATCACCAGGAAAAAAAAAAGGAGAAAAAAAGTTCATTCAGGCAAAGAACTGAAAATGTGGTCTTCTAGAATCAGTGACTCGAAAAATCAATGCTATTAAGTGGACTTAAGTGAATATAAAAGTATCAAAAGCAGTCATAAGAAAATAGAACACACAAAAATAGTCTGGAAGTCACTGAAACCTACAACTATTATCAATGTCTGGAAAACCTAAATGCTCTGAAATCTGAAAAGCAGGGTTATGATGAAATCCTGAGAGTCCAAGAATATTGTTATTTAACAAAAACTTTGAAAAACAAGAAAGAAATATTTTATTGCTTTGATCCAACTGAGACATAGCTTGCTTTGTTTCTATACTCATCTCACAGAACAGAAATGCCAGACTTTTGAAGACTTAAGAAGAAATACTAAATGAACAAAGAAAAATGAAATGCTGCCAAAGGAAGCCTCCTGAAATACTTATCTTCCATTCAGTTAAAACCTGAAGAATATGCTTTCTAAAACCACATCTCTGGAATGAAATAACAAAACTACAATTTGGAAAAATTTATAAAATATTTAAAAGAATTTTAAAATGTTTTCCCGTGATTGAAGTTTAAATTAACTTCCTGATGAGTTGGTAACAGAAACTCTGGGGCCTTTTTCTGTTAACTTGGCAAATATAAATAACCTAGGTAGTAAATGTCGCTATTTCATACAGCTACTGGATCTCTAATGTTGTTCTAATGTGGAGAAGTTGGAATGGTTCCTTTTTGTTTCAAAAGTGCTTTAACATGGATCCTTACCCAAGGATCTAGAATACTGTCTAAATCTTTATGTTATTATCTTCAATGGCTCTACTGATTTTACTTTAGGGATTGGTGTAATATGCATGCAATTATAATTTTCGACAGCACCAACAACTTGGATGAGTGGGTGGGGTTACAGAAAAGCTAATGGCTTCTGGAAGATGCTTAAATTGATTTAGGGGAATCAAGAACAATATGTGTCTTCTGTAGCTTTACTGTTCCTTACCTGACTGAAAGAAAGTCTGTGTAATAGGGAGTATTCTCCCCCAGGCAATACCACTAGGTACCTCTTGCACCTGCCACCAAAGCATGGATTATAGAGCTTGTTCAAGTAGCTACAATACATTCATAATTGCCTCCCTCAGAAAATAAGCAAGCAGGAGGCGGTAAACTCTATTGTAGTGCCATGTGTGTGTGTGTAGGAAACACATCAGCTTTGAGTTTAAGACCAGACTCTGCAAAACTAAATGTCTATAATGATTTCAGACTCAGAGGATACAATAGAGCCAAGAAATATTGCTTCTACCAGAACATGTCATCCAATTACATTAGCTGTGATCTCACTTGCTTGTATTCATGAGTCATATTACCTTTTACAAAACTTCACAGTAAGTGTAAAGACCCAAAAGCTATTTTGTAAGTGTGATGTCTCCCAGTGGATGTGAAGAAAATACAGAAGAGTAGTGTTCAGGACTCGTCTGTAGGTTCCTTGTAGGAACCTTGTAGGTTCCATCACATAGGACCTCATTCCTGGACAAGCAAGGGTGCAAGGCCTCCTAGAAATCCTATGGTAATAGCTGCTTATTATTCCTATTTTATACTGAACCTGGAAACTCTGATTCATCTTTCATGGTCCTCAGACTTTCTGAAACAAAGATTAAGTGGCTTTCATTCCTAAGGTATGCTAAACCAGGATATAGAGCAAGTCTGGAGGATTATAGGCAAAGGTCACTTATTGGTGCTAGATGGTCACACCAATGGTGGTTATGTCAATAAATCTGTTTCTCTTTCTGACTTGGACTGTATTCTGACTTCAGATCACCCAAGGTATTTCCAAAGCATATCATCTTGGGATATTATTCTTGGGAGCTATAGCACTTTGTGAATGTCATAGATATGAAAAATTCAGAGTGGTAAAAAAGTAGTAATATTTTTAGGACTATGTTCCAGTTGTTTTTCTATCATATGAAATATATTATATGAGAAATATAATTTGAGAATTGAGAATTGATCAATGTTTTATTACAAACATGTAACACATCAAAACAGCAACTTGTGCCTGTCTCTTTCTTATATTTTACATATGTACGTATGACCGTATAGTAGTCATAAGTTAAATGGTTAACATGACTATTTCAAGAGAGAAATACTATATTACATTGATTTGTCTGGCACATGGCACATTTAGTTTTTAGACTTACTCCATTTCATTTCGATATATGATATTATAATAATGTAGGACTGTTACAAGAATCTGAAATTCTCACTCCTTGTGTCTAATAGGCATCAGGAAAATCGTGGTGTCTTCCTGAATCTGCTTCAGCAGCTGTCTACTCAGCAGGAGGAACAAGCTTCCATGTTCCAGTAACTGCTAATTACTACTGATACACAACCCTTCCCTATCACACCGTCACCTCATTTCAATGAAATGTGGGAATGGCTGTGGAGAGTACTCAGATGGGCGTCATCTATGCCTTTGGGTGAGCATTGTGTGTCCACTGACCTGTCTTTGCTGATATTCAGGAACTTTACCTAATATGAATAGCATGGTTTGCCCTTAGATTTCTACTGACATTTTATGAATGTGTCATCCAATCCCCTCATGGCTTTATAGTTCTTTCTAATATAAATGTGAAAAAAAACTCCTCTAAACCTTACATCAGGATTTCATTTTTAATACTTTACATTTAATATATTTACTAGTAGCCACATTCTTTGGTAGATGCCTTCTTTTGCAATCCAGAGTGACACATCATTGGTATGTAAAAGTTCATTCTGCACTGTCTTTCTTTTCCAACATATTCGACATGAAGCAGTCAAAAGTTATTTAGCAATTGACATTGACGTAACTTTGCCACAAGCAACCGAAGCAATTACAAGACCTGGGTTGGGTGCAGCTGAAACACCTTGATAAGAAAGCAATGAAAAATGACACATCACACAAACAGAATGGTTTCATCAGTGCAACACT
Source organism: Actenoides hombroni (assembly GCA_024336885.1). Lineage (NCBI taxonomy): Eukaryota > Metazoa > Chordata > Aves > Coraciiformes > Alcedinidae > Actenoides > Actenoides hombroni. Next base: position 96,112 of record WUAM01000368.1, on the reverse strand, counting down.
AAATCAACATGTATGTTTCTGGCACTCCCCATTCTTTCAATAATAGAATAATGAAACAGAGAGAAGGACTGATATCCCAAATTTTTCATGACAGACTGGAAGTGAACTAAAATAAAGCACGCCTGTTCACTGTCATTTGATTCTATTTTAACCAAGACAGTTTCAATTTAGTGCTCCATAAACCACTTCATATTTTAGTCTGGCTTTCCTGTGGTTGGTATAGGAAGATAATATGTTTCTTGGATTTCTCCTTCATTCCCTAAAAAGATCAGTGTTTACTATGGACATTGAAATCAGGCAGGTTATTGCAGCAGCAACAACAGAGGAACAGATAAAATTTGGAAAATAGGTTACCTGATGTTCTGAGCTTTATGCAGGCAGTATGTCTGAACGGTGGTAAGAGTTAATGAAAGTAACACAATATTCTGGCCACTTAGGCAGAAAAGACATTTTTATACCACAGAATTAGCTATTTCCCCCTTCCTACTAAAAGAATGAAATCTATCCACAAGAAAGTATCATTTCTTGGACATTTCAGTTTACAGAATGATTAGTCATTTGTTAATTTATTTCTCTCAGAAGAAATTTAACATTTCTAATATTTCACTGTAATTCTCCCTTTTCACTTACAATATTAGCAAAGTCCCTTTGATAACATAGCCAGATGAAAAGTCTTCTTACCCTTCAAATTCTACCATATTTGACAATTACAGGAGTTTTTGTGAAGCAGTAAGGTATTTTATTCCAACACAAAAGGCGAGCCTGACTTCTTTCAATATTTTCATCTCTTGCCAGGCAAAAAAATCTTCTTATTTATGGATTTCTATTACTATATCATTATTCAGTGATACATCCACTTAAATAAATAATGAAAACCCTATATTAGAGAAGCTTTCCAAAACTGTTAGTGCTAGAAGCAATGCAGCATGGCACTTGCAAAGTCATCCTTTCAAACTGCAAGGATAGAGCTTGAAAAATGGAGCAAAATCTAAATAAGTCTATAGAATCTATATACTGAAGATAAGCATTTAAAGAGAGAAAGCGAGAGGCAAAGTACAGTAAGTGTTTTTAGTAAGAAAAATGAAAATATTTTATTCAATTCAATGTCTTATGATGCTACTACACAAATCTTCATGAAATAATTCAAAAATACAGGAAAATATTCTGACATTACAAATTTATTTATAATAATATTTTTACACTTTTTTTTTTCTTTTGAAATCAACTGTTCAAGTCTTTAAATATTGCAGTAGGAAAGTGCATAGTAAATACTGCACATATTTTGATGGTTCTATCAAGGTATTTTCCTGCTTATTGAATTATGATACTATATGAAATGAGAAAACTTTCAACCTTCTTATAAGGAAATACTTCAAATTCAAGAATGCAAGACTTAGAAAGTGGCATAAATAAAGCTGAATAAGACTTTTAAAAACTAGTATCTGCCTTCAGCAGAAACCAAATGTTGGTTCATGTCTCACAGCTACTCAATCTACAGAAAACACTGATTGTAATAGGAATCTTTAGCATCAGTGTCAGCTCTGTCTATAATAAAAGCAGCCAGCAACCATATGATTCCTAGTACTCAGAGTATTTATATGTAACCTCTTTATATTTAAGTCTGTATACATAAGCAGCTATTGATTTCTGCTGAAGATTCACTGAACTGATATGCCCATTGCTTTGGCACTAAGCAGTATAAATATTATATCTTGAGATTGGACAAGAGTAAGATACAATCTCTATCACTGTTTATTACATTATCAGTTACAATGGAAGAGGTTGGTTTTTTTCTTTTTAAAAATACTCTTTCCTCACTGAGCCAATCTGGTGTATAGAATTTATGAAAAAAGGGTATTAAAAAGGGGTCTGAGAGAATACTTAACATCAGAGAGTAAATAATTTCACCTATCATATATTCTAGAGGCTTTTTTTATGATCATTATTACCATCTTTCCCTTTTATGCAATGGTTATGATAACATGTCATAGTTTTAGTTCAACCCCGTGAGATTTACACTCACTGGAAAGACAGCTTGTTTGTATTTTCAGTGTTAATGAATTTATCAGTATGTTGAGCAATGTTTAAAACCCTCATTTATGTTTTATCTACCAAAAATTCTTATGGCAGACAGTGTTTTAAGATACTGAGATACTTAAATTCAAGAGTACAAAATCATTACTGGACTGTATATTGAATAGTAATGTAGTTTTCCTTCATAGAAAAGGAACCTAGGAAATTATAACTACACTCCCCACAACAAAAGTAGCTCACTGCAAGATCTAGGTAGATAATTCTAAGTTTGCAAAGGGCACAGAACAGGAGGAAGAAAAAATAAGGCCTCTATCCTGCAATGGAGGAGAAGAAGAAAATATCTAGTATCAACAGTAGCTTCAAGGGCTTGCCCATTCCCTATTCTGTCTAATTTAAAACCCTGACTGCTATGAGTCTGATCACTTTTGGCATAATTTTTGCAGCAGCCCAGCTCAGTTTTGGAGAGGAAAGTGACAATAAATCTGAAAATTAATCTGCACCTGGCTCCTACTGATTTGAGTGGCCTTTAGGCACCTGAGTTCTGCTTTGGAAATGTTATTTCCAATGTATGGGGACACATAAGCTAACCACTTTGAAGTAGTTACCTAAACTCTCTGCACAGTCTCTAAAAGCAAATAGTTTGATTTAAAAGGAAATTAATTTATCCTAAAATAAGGGTCCAAGAGGTGAAGGCTTTTAGAGATGCATACCTTAAAACTCACAGTCATTACCTGAAGGACAGACTTCATACTCGTAGGCATCTCTTAGGGTTGGGGACTGCTATCATCAGGGCCAATAAACACTCTTAAACTTTCCTCATACAGTGTCTGTCTAGATCTCTACCACCCTTATGTAGCATATATTTTTTACAAAACAGCTTATATTTACACATACTTACATATTTGTATCTATTGTCCCACAAAATTTAGGATTCAGAAATAAGTGTTTGGCATTGAGACTGTAGATCTCAGGTTTTCTTCCAAAATCTCATTCTTCCATGGACTTGAAACAATTCCTTCAAGTCAGATAATTCTGCATACTGGTAACATGATCAGTACATTCATAAACACTATTAGGTAATTTGGGAAGAGTATTCTGTGGTCTCTCCTGATAAAAATGTGCTGTTACTCATAAAGATGATCCCCTGAATCAACTACTTCAACACTAGAAAGGCATGTGAGAGACAAATCATAGAAAAAATAATAGGAAATGGCCTAGTGCTAGATTGTTAAATATTGCCAGATATCTTTGCTAACAGAGAAGCCATCCTTTGCTTTGGAGACTTAGTAGATAAAAAGAAAAAATACACAGTCCATTACCACACATTTGTATAACAATTGGTCTAATTT
>WUAM01000368.1:59232-90048 GCA_024336885.1 Actenoides hombroni | reverse complement strand
TTAGCAAAACTGCATTGCTTTTTAAAAAAAAAAATGGGTTTTTTTTTTTTTTCTTCCCCCCCCCCCCCGCGAAAAACAGGGAAAAACCTCCACTCTGTTGTTACTTCTGAGAATTCTTAGATTAGAAAAAGGGAAATTTTAGTGCGGACAGAGATTTATCCCCTTCTCTCTCTTTGTGATCATTCTGTTTATATTCTCAGTAGCTAAATGTCTTACGAACAGTGGTCCAGCTTTAAACACCCTTTGATTTTTTTTTTTAAATTGGAATTTCACAACAGTGCACCATGACTGAAATATTTATTTATCTTTATTAGGGTTACAAATGAAAGCCATACAAATGAAAGTAGGTATAAAATGGAAGTGATTTGCATAAGTAACTTTTTTTTTTTTTTTAAATCAAAGGAATTTGATATGATAAAAAAATCCATTGTACAAAAATTTCACTTGATGTAAACTCAATTCTTGCAAGAACTGAAGTCCCTTTAAGGTCCCTTCCAAGTCAAACCATTCTATGATTCTAATAATCATAATGTTTTCCATACCATGAAGTGGAAAACAAATGAATACGTCAGTGGCATATTATCTATTGTTACAGAAATGTTTGAGGCAGAGAAAAAAGCAAAAGGGAGAGGCTACACCTCCTCAAATTTTATCTGTCCAGAATGTAGACCTGTATACGCTTGTCATGTATGTTACCTGTCTCTTGCTATTGATTTTAGAAATATTTCCAGGGATTGTTTCTCCCATTATCAGGCAGATGATGAGTCACTCTCTTGATTACAGAGGTAGTGCGCTTCCAACACCATGAGAAGTCCTGCCATACACAGAATATTCATATGGGACTAGTAGATATGATGAAAGGTCAATGCAAATACCACAAAGAGATAGATATATGGTGTGAGAGTAGATAATCTACATCTAAAATGTAGGAGTTTTTTTCTTGCATTATGTACCAATGTCACATGATACAACTGACAGAACATATAAGAAGGATGACTGGATTTTTCCTGTTTATCAATTCAGATTTTGAATGATCCTCGAATAATAATAAAAAGAATAATCCCAAAATGTAGTTTTGTACAACATGCTCTTATATGTTTTTCAAGGTAAGGTGAAGTCTGATAGAAAACACGTATTTTTGGATTTCTTTTTAGGTTGTGTTTCAATAACACTCAAGGCTTCAAATTGCAGGCATGGGATTTAATTTTCAAGGCATGGAATTTCTGCTGGGTTTACAAACAATCTGGTACTGTGATATCAAATTTCTAATACACAGCTTCATTCGGAATTGGCAAGCAGCACTTATGTTAAACAATACATTTCATACACATTTAAATTTAGTCTTGTGAAAGCAAGTTGGACTATGATTCCATGTGAACAACAAATGATAGTATTCAAAAATATCAATGAAGTAGATATTCACAAAATACTTGATCTGTATGAGCAAAGCACGTAATAACAACATTTACAGCTCCTATAGGTTTTTTCAGTCTACAGTGTAACTGGATACAACAGGAAAGGTCAAATATGCAGTCATTTACTGTCCTTAACAAGAATGATATAGTGACTGCAAGGTCTCATCAACCTAAATGCCCATGACATTTCCATTTGAGTCCTGGCAGTATAAAGGCAAATGATGATTAAATTAAAAGCCTACTGTCATTTAGAGCACATGCTTTTAATCTGAAGAAAGAGGTCATACAGAACTGTCCCAAAACATACTTAGTGATGTATTAATCATATATACATCATCATCTCCTTATCATAGTCAACATCTGTCTCTTTTACTTCCTTCTTTTTAATCTGAAAGTCACCACACCTGTTTCTCCCTCCAAGAAAAGAACACACCTCCTCCTGCAAACCACCTTCACAAAGAGCTGCAGCATCCTCCTTGTATTGTATGTGTGCTATTTCAAACAGGTTTAGAAAGCACACAACTCTGTAAGGATGGTTTTATGTAACCAGATTAGGAGACCTTCAACCGTACCTTTTAATAAAAACGAATCCTACAGTGACTATTCTAAATACTTATTTCCAGCTTTAGAGAACATATCAAGTCACAGATTATTTTAAATATATTGGAAAAATAAAATCTACTTTGCACTTTTTAAAGCAATTCAAAACTCAGTTTAATCCTGATTTTCATAAAACAGCTACTTTTTCTGTACCTGTGAAATATTTTATGTTCAAACTTACCTCTGCAATTTAATTATAAGCCCTACTGTATAATGTTTCATGTTGATACTCTGTGATGTCCATGAGTTGCAGCAGAGCCCCCATAGACCCTTATTCCTGGACTGCTGGAAAAGTCTGTCATTATAATAGGTCTTGTCATTCCTTAACGTGCTGTATTATTTTTCATAGTTGGAGAAAAAGTCTGAGCCATTGAACGACACTGTCTCGCATTTCAGCTGGCTTAACTAGCAAAAACATCCCAAAAGAATGAAATTATACCCAACAGGGAATGTCTTATTTCAGTCAAAAATATTCAAGGTGCTGAAATATCCAAATCGGAAATATTTTTCTTGATAATATCAAAAGTTCTTTCCACTTTAGAATCTTTTCACAAATAAATCTTTAAACTTGGACTGTATGCTCACTTCCTACATTGGCTGAAAGCAAAACAGCAATATATATTTTAAGACTTTAATAATTTCCAGTCCCTTTTAAAGTACCAATTAGCATATTAATGCAATGCTTCATTGGTCTTATCCAAAAAGTTAAACTTCTAAATGACTAAATAAAAAGCTTTTATTACGTGACTTTGTGAAGACGAGTATTACTTGGAAAGGAACAGGGAAAGGAGAGGGAAAAATACAAACCCTACATTTGATGAATTGTTCAGTCAAATAATTTCAAAGGTTTCTTGTCTTTCTGTAATTAGTCTAGCAATTAAAACTTGATCTATATACTGGAAATTATATTTGACTTCATAATTATGTTTTAATCTTCTAGTATCCTATTCAGAAAGATCCTGTAATTAATTTATACATATACTCATTATAATGTGTATCTAAAAATTTCAGTATATTTTCACTGAGTTCTCTTAGGAAAAAAAACCATCAAGCAAACAACTGTGCTTGTTCATATTTGGTAGGCAAGAGGTTTTACTGGTACATGAGCTCAGTGTTGGAAAATAAAATGAGTGAGAATGAGAGGACTGTAGGAAGTTTCTTGATTTACTGGTCAACAGAAATCGGCTACAGTACCCATAAAAGAAATATAGAGTGTTCCCTAAACGCTCATGTTGCAGAAATCCTCATGAAACTGAAGACTTTTGAGGTGAAGACTCTGAGACTTGACTGTCTTTGGTCATACAAAGTGCTTCACGTGACACCATTACCCCATAGGCAGGAAGAGAGTGCTGGCCAGTTTTGAATGCACAGCTGTGATTTCCCCAAAAAGGCCTACCTTGGCCAGATCTAGCAGCTTTTGGTGTGATTCACAGCTACAAGGCTGTGCCTAAGAGAGTCTCTAAACCCTGCATATTAATCAACTGCACCATAACTTTTGCGTCCCAGGTTACAAAGAAGAGATAAGGAACAGTGATACTACCTGCAAGAAAATTTCCTTGGGCATGTGCTGTTCCAAGTACAATACATTCACTGCTATGGTAAGTACATGTTAGCAAAACAAAAGAGAAAATGGTAATGTCAACATATACAGCCTAAGAGTTCACCTCCTGTAGCAAAGGAAGAGAAGTAGTGGAGGAGGGAATTTTTCTTTCCATGCATGTGGCTGCAGGTAAAAAAATAAGGTTGGTGCTGCTCCTGAAGTTGTAGAAAGTCCTTTTTCAGGCAGACCTACATAACAAGAGTTCTTCCAGATGGAAACACTTGATTCTGCCCTAACCCTTTATTACAATAGTATTGTCATGGACGATCGAGGAAATTTTGTAAGGCAAAGCGGGTTGCTCATATAGATCCCCATTCTCAACAAAGAACATAAAGTTGTAGCTGCAGGAAATGGCGAAGATTTCACTTTGTCCTTTAATAATCAGATTTTTTTTCTCTTTCTCTTAAACAAAATTAGCAAGTCTGCTTCACTGGTTCATTTTTTCATGGGGTGGTCTCCTTGTCATTCCAAGTTAATATGTCTTAACTAAGTACAGTTTTGAAAAATGAAGCGCTGATATTTCCAAATCCTTCAATATTTCCAGTTTCTTCAAAAGCAAACACTATCTACCAGGACCTGTGACTACAAGGTTACAAATGGAAAAGACTTAACAGGTTGCCAAATCCATCTAGTTCTTCCAATCCAATGAAGTCTACTCTGGGTTCTATAAAGAGGTCTGTATTATTAGTCCTGAAGACATAGTCACAAAATGTGCACATAAGACATAAATGCACACAAGCCACATGCATGTATAATAAGCATACAAGATGAAATACATATATGTACTATGGAGCCTCATGAACTGAAGATGCAGTTGGTGTGGAATCAAGCCATTGTGGTAGGAACAACCAAGCTTCATGTGCTGAAAGGTGTCCGAGTACTTGAGGTATGGATATGCACTGTAGAGTGGTGTGCCTAGCAAAGAGACTAGCTGTGAGGAAGACAAGGTTCTGGGTAAGCCTGGGAAGATAATCCAGCTGTGGCTGCTGATGTGGACATCAGTGACTCTCTAAGGCTATGTTTAAGGGCATAGATGAGGGGTCAAGCAAGTAATTTCATAAGACACCACATCGCCTTGTCTTTGTTAGTGTATTTTCTGGTTCCATTTTGAACTGGTCTAAACAGGTTTTTTATTTCAAGAAAGGAATGATGTGGGAGGTAGTGAAGTCATAGGCAGTATAGCTGTGAGGCAGTCCATGTCACTTGCTGTCAGGGACAAGAAGTGGTCCTCTTTGATTTAGCATCATTGGTGCATCCGTAAGTCCCAACCTATCTCTTCCTCAGGACAGGATGGTACAGAATGGCCCATACCTGTCATTTATTACTATCACACTATCCATCATGCACTGGCTCTGAGGCATATTGTTATGGGCATAAACATGATGAAGAAAGGTCTCAGTGTGACTCTGACTGGAAGTTGAGCAGCTTCTCATTTGGTTTTCATTTTGCAGCTTTAAGAAGACATCAGTGCATGATTACTTATATTTCCAAACACCTTGTGAGGGATTCACTGTTGGAAATCAATGTCTTAAGCTGCTGGAATTGCTCTTCCTCCTACTGTCCTCCATTACTAACAGCAATGAACCTCAGAGTTCTTCATAAAATCATTCACTGCAATAAGAAATCTATCAGCTCTGTCTTCACACCTTTCCTAAGGATGAAGATAATTTTGTGTAAATGACCACACTTCTTCTAAGTCAAAAAAATCCCCACAACTCTTTTGCAAGCACAATCTGTTTTAAAGGTTTCTCTAATTAATTGTGAAGAAACATTATGCTGGGGGAGAGTTGCACTAGACAGGAATTAATAAAAAAAAAAAGACAGATATAAAACTATATTGCCCCTGTGACAGCTCAGTTTACCATAGAAGTTCAGCTCCTCAGAAGCCTGTGACCATAATAAAAAGAACAGCTGGTAGATAAATAAACTAGAAAAATAGTTATGTAAAGAGTAATAGTTATATGAAGAGTCGGTATAGCTCATCAGAAAAGGAACCTACCAAAGGGACTAATTAACATGAAAAGTTCATGAAACTGCTAAGGAGTAGCAATTCCCAGTATCTCTATGAAGTTCAGAAATCTTTCAGTTGTTAGGAATCTTTAAGTTCATTCTGTATCAGAGATCAAATAAGACACAAATTAAATCTTCATTTTTTCCTTCTTTTTTAATTTCCAAGTGCTTTTTTCCTCTCAAAACAATGAACATCAACATAGGTTCATTTTTTTTTCATATGCTACTCACATAAATTGAGTCCTGAGGAAGCTAACCAGTTTTCTGTTAGTACCTGATACTACCCTTTAATGGGCACTGGATCAGATCCTTAAAGAATAAATACTAATCCAATGCAGTAACCAGAATAAACCATTTTAAATTACCAGATTATATAATAATACAGGATTACATGTTTAAAATAAACATATGCCAGATATATAGGTCATATGTGATTAGTCAGCACCAAATTACTCTGTTTCAAATAAATAGCCTTGCAATGTTAACGTGCATAAAATTTAAATATGTTTTTCCAGCCCCTGTCTGTGTTTCCAAATGTTAAAGGTAAGCAGAGTAGAGATGATACTTTCAAAAAAATCCCAGCATTTCTGTGCCAAGTAAATGTACTTCAGAAACTGACCAGCACAACACCATAGCATAGACAAATATGTTGGAACATGAGATCATTTGTTCATCTATACTAATATTCCCCAGACTCTTGTCATGTAACTTCCATCAGTATACAATTTGCTTAATGTGTAATTTCAACTACAAGTGTTGTAAAAGTTTCACAAAACATTTAGTAATCTCATGTATTCCATAAGGAGATTGTATTTAAATTTTCACAGTGTCTTTTCTTGGTTTCAAAGGAACTTGGCATTTGCTTTTTGAAGGTACCTATAACATAAAAACATCTGTACCACTCTGTTTCAAGAGGAACATTAATTTTTATTGTCCTTGCATCCTGCAGGAATACCCTCCTAGAGGTTCTCCTCAATGTTCTTGCTAGACAAATTTAACTCAGTGACCAAAAGTCTGAGCTATCTACTATGCTTAGCTGCCTAGTATTTCAGGAATATAGCATAAAATAATAGTGAAGAGCAATGCAAAGATAGTTTCAAGACATCTGTAAATGGTACTGGTTATCACAAAACTTGACAGCATTCACTGACCTCTAGCATTAACGTATTAGTGTTCTATTTTTTAAGACCTGAACTGTAAAGTGCAGTTTCCAAGCTCCATTTTGCAAAATGATAGTCTGTAGCCAGCCCATGGGGGGAAAAATGACAGTTATCGAAACTGAAGGTCAGTGCTTAACTCTGTAGTTTTTCATCCACTCAATTCAGCTACTGAATACTTGCCTATTCCTGTTTTCTTATCATCATGGACAAAGCAAATGAATGGATACTATGTGTAGGTTTTGTTATCTTCTGTCAACTGTGCTTTTGACTGACTGATTCATTGCACTGAAGTAACACACAACTGCACTGTGCTAAAACTAACATTCTTCATTTAATTGACTCACCTGCATCTAATACACAGCTTCAGTTTTTCTTCTGCTCTCCAAACATCTGATGAACTATGACTCCAGACCATGCAGGAAATCTCCATTGCCTGACACTTGCTACTAATAATATTAGTTGCATCTAAACTTCAGCCGGCTCTACCAATCTGAATCTTCAAAACACAAGTGGATTTCAGAGGTACTTCTGGGATACCATGTGTAGCCACAGGAGACTTGCTTTCTTCCTATTTCTCTGCCACCAGGAAGAGTCCAGCTAGTGACTACTGTACATAAGGCATGGGGTAGTGTGGGGTAAACACAGAAATATGTAGGGGTTTTCCAAACTTGCTTGGTCTGTTATCACCCAGTCAGGATGCACTTGCACACATCTTGTTGTTAGTCTGCTGATGCTGTTCCTGGTCAGCAGGAAAATAGGCTCACAGCTGCATCTAATTGAAAAGAACACGAAACTAAATGTGAAAAACATTTTGGATGCTGGTGTGTGCTTGTTGGAGTAGGGCAAAGGGATAGGAACTGAAAGAAGATACTGCTTTAAGTCATTTGGCTTTTCAATTCACGAGTCCAAAAAGCACAGGGATGCACAAAAGCCCTGTGGTTTCTCCTTGCCTAAGTCTCACTCAGGACCACTTTTTCAGTATTCCAAGCCAGTGCCTTTAATTTCAGAATTTCAGGAAGGGAAAAAAAGTTGCACAGGTTTGTAATTTCTCATAAAGAACAGTTTAATATGTCAAAGACCTCTGGTCAAAACTATCCTTCATTTCATGTTGTCTAGGCACATGCACGTCCTTATTTTCCACTAGGTGATATATTTTCAAGGGAAACTGCATGATACTATGTAAATTTACTACATCTGCTCTGATCTGTGTTCAAGGTCACGTTGTTTTTTTTTCTGACTCAGGGGACTATTGGTACAAAAGGGCTGAGTATAGGAAGAAAGAGAAGAATTTGAAAGGGAAAGTTAGAAGGAAAAAAAAAAAAGGAAGAACCATTTCAAATTATCAGGCCACATCTGCAATAAAAAATGGAACTAAAACTCTTTCTAGCTGCCAAAATATGTAATTTTAAGATATCTTCCAATACAAATCAACATGAACATTTGGCTCTTCATTAATCTTCAGCACTAATTTGATTGAACACGGTCTTTTAGCTTTCTGCTTTCTGTCCTACTGTACATTGCAGATATGCACATGCTGATACAAACTGACAGCATGAGAATGGACACACTCAGGAGAAACAGTGCATGAACTGAGAACATTAGCATCTTTTATATATCTATATATATATATATAGTAAAAAAGGAATATCTTTTCCATCAATATTTAGCATTACTAGATGTCCTCAGAACTGAGTAAAAAGTGAGAAGGCTGAAACAAAAGGTAAACATTTCCAAGGAATAAAATTTTGAAGGGACTGGATGATGAACCAAAGCCCTATGCCATTTCAGAGGGGAAACAAGAAAAAGTGTCTTGACATTGACAAGACATAAAAACTTCCTGTAAAGAAAGTGTGGAGTGCATTATTACATTCCCACAAAAGAAGAGCAACAGAAAGGGAGTTGGGGAAAAAAAAGGTGTTAATGATTTTGAATTTGTCCTTATTAGCAGAGCAGAATTTACTAGAGGTTGGTGGGTAGGTGTGGTTCTGAGCACCACTAAAGGATGCTGCTACCTCTTGTTAATCTGCCATAGAAAGTAAGAATTTAGTGTATCACTTGCACTTAACACCTAAATGTGCTGATACTGATAACAGGGTGATCACACTTGGCCTCATTCATTACAGAGTACAGGATTTTGTTAACTGTTGAATATCAGCTGTGATTTGGATAGAGAATGTCTGCCATTAATGGGCAGAATAAGCCAGAAGGGCTTCAAAAACACAGAATTTAGCCCAGACTTCCAGTCAGCCATCTCTACCTTCTTTCTCCATTTTTTTTTTTTTAATTTTTTCGTTCTTTTCTACAAAGCAAAAATTTTACAAAATAAGGACATGGAAACTAAAATGCCATCTGCCTTTTGACAGAACTTTAAAGCAACTTTCTTTTGCCCTTTTCCAGCCTGTTAAAAATAAGTCCTTGTTTCATTAGCACTTTTGACTTCCATATTTTATTTGATTGGGTTTTGTTTGTATTGTTGGATGGTTCGTTTACTTTTTTCTTGTTCATATTTGGAACAAAGAAGATAAGGGTAGCTTCTTCTTAAAAACTAGATTATCACCCTATAATCAGAGATATTGATTTTACTATAAACATCTTATGTTTCCTCCATACCTATGGAGGAAATCAAAGGATACTGTCATCTTTCTGCCGATGATTTAAAAACTGCTGCTAATGGATAGTGCAGTGAAATTACATTTTCTCTCCCTCTTCCTCTTTGTCTAAGTACTATTAACAGGTGCTGGATTTCATCAGTAGGGAGAAAAAAAGGCCACTGTAATGAATGCATTAATTTTTTATCATCTGATTTGTTTTCTTCTTGTAAAGCTATGGTTTTGGCAATGATAAAAACATTCCTAGAAATAAAGCACAGTTAGGGAGCATTGGTATTCATTGGTAAATACGAAGCTGAATATCACAAGAATTTAGCTGTGTTTACTATACACAAATATAGATCTACATCACATATTTTCCTTATGTTCATATACACTAGTGATGTTTTTAAAGACATTATGTAGAAGTAAATTGTATGAACATGAGATAGGACACAGCACTTGTCATAGAACACTGTCCTTTATCTCCTTGCCTATTCTGGAGATAAATACCCATTTCACTGGGAGAATTATGCTGATCTAAAATCAACACAGCAAAGGACCATTGTATTTAAAGTTCTAAGGTGCTCATATCTCACCTATTAGTTCTTTTAAACTCTGATCTGGCTATTGGCAAAATACAAAATAAATCTTAATTTCATAATAGTCTCTCATTCATCTACACCACTGCACAAATATAGCCTCTTGGTATCAAAAGGGAATTTACAAATCAAACAGAAAATAGGGCAGTTAATTGCTATTTTTCACAGCTGAGAAAAATGTATATTGGGTAATGTTACAGGAAATTTACTATATCTGATTTTTATTGTATTCCTGTTGATCACAACATAAAGTTAGTAGTTCAAAAAGTCATGAGGCACAATAGCAGACTGCTTAAGATCCACTTAATTTTCATATTACTGATTTACTGTAATGTAAATGCTGGTTTTAAAAGTTGACAGGTGAGTGAATCTGTACATGTTCATACATAACAAACAACTCTTTCTACCTCTGTTAGTGACATATAGTACTATATAGCTTGTTGAAAACAGTACACTGTTCTCTCCTGATTGACAAGAAAGGATTTCAGAAGAAATGTAAAAGTTATTAGTCCACAGATATTCAGTAAAAAACCCTTGCATATTCTGAAACCAGCTAGCAAATGTTTCCAAGGGAGCCAATGGTACCCTTGGGAAAAGAATTGGGGTTACACCACCGCTGACCTCATTCATCACTTCCTGACAGTGACCTAGATAAAGTTTACAAGTTTTTCTATAAATGCTGCTTTGTGAAGTGTAAATGCACCAGGTGCAGTGACTCAATTTCAGACTAATGCATTCATTCAAACCAACATGTGAAGTGTATGGTTTTCACTAATTTCCTGCAGTTCATATGAATATATTAAAAAAACCAAAACTGTACAAAGCTATGATTTACATATGTGATGGTAATTACTTTGTTTTGGATCCTTATTATATGCTTTCATTTTACATTTTATCTGTATTAAGTCCTAGATCTATGCCCTAGGAGCTTCTTCGAACTGTTTTTTTCTCTTACCTCCTTATCACCACAGAAATTATTAATAAGTTATTCCATATTTCCTTATATGAGTGAAATGGAATCCTGCCCACACTGATGCTTTTTAACAGCAATTATGTTCATATTCTTAAGCTAATGCCCATCATGATAGTATCAAGAGTATTCCCCAAAGGTTTAAAGTGACGTATGACAAGAAGTATAACTTCCACTTTGCTGACTATTTTCTTTGGTGCTGAAGTACTTTTAACTTGCTTTCTCTTCTCCTTGTGCCTTTTTACTTCCATTTTTTTACATATTTATATTTAGCGTGTTTTAAAGGAATAAAAATAGGAGAGAGCACTATCCATTTTACAAGGGTATCTTTGTACATAAATGTTCTCCATGCGCAACTGAAAACTCTTAAAGCACAGAAAAAATGTGACTGCAAAGGACATGAAGGCAGCTTTCCTAACAGAATATATTCAGTCAGAGGTGAGCTCATGCATGTGCTCTAATTTTAGCATACTGAACCACTAATTGGTGCTTAAGGTAGATAAGCAGATAAACCTTTTTTGTTCTGAAGAAATATGAAGACAGAGTGTATGAAATGAATTGAGACTTCCTTGTTGCATCCTTTTGTGTCTCTTTGTAGACTATCTTGAAATACAGAATCATATCCAGCACAAATTATGCACATCTCTTCCCATGCTGTTCTAGCCCACATTGAAAGATACAGTAAACAGCACAGCCACATTTTCTTCTGGATTTTGCCATAGAGGAAAGTGAAAATGGAAACTGTAGCTGGACTGTACAGTTTCTTCTTCTATGGAAAACACAAAAAGCGTAATACTAATCACTGCATTTCTGTGCAGCCTTGACCACATCCTTTCCACCACATAGTGCAAACATTTCTGACAGCTGAATCATCACTGTGGCAGGGCTGCCGTTCCTGAAAAATCCTATTCTGTAAATCAGCATA
Source organism: Actenoides hombroni (assembly GCA_024336885.1). Lineage (NCBI taxonomy): Eukaryota > Metazoa > Chordata > Aves > Coraciiformes > Alcedinidae > Actenoides > Actenoides hombroni. The sequence continues at coordinate 78,178 of WUAM01000368.1, read as the reverse complement.
AACTGAGCATATATGACCAATATTCTGTAAATAGTAAAAGAAAAAAACCCAAAATTCTGCAAGGGTGAATGGCTTTTTCTGAACATCTCCAACATATGTTTTACTGTATTTTAGCTTGAATTGGAAATTAGCTTGAAACTTCAATATGATGCCACTGGGTTCGTTCACCTTATTACAGATTGGTGGTGTGACTTTGTTTCCAAACTGTTTGATTCTGAGGTATGTTCTTTTTTATGGGTTTATTGTTGTTGGTTTTCAGTTGTTTTCAAGTTAATTTATATTCAGTTTCAATTGAATATGTGGTAACAACAGAAACCAAAAATAAAACAGAAATTTTCCTTTTTTTCATTTTGCAAAATATTTTTTCTGATAGGCATATCTAGAAATGCATCACTTTTGCACACCTACTCATGATTCATGTGACATTTTTCATATGAAAAGACTGTTTTTATTTTGATTGTCATTAACCTTGTTAATCATCCTGATTTCACAGCTGTTTGTCATCTCCTATTACGGAACTGATAACAAGAGACACTACCTAGCTCTTTGTTGATTTATCTTGTGAATATCAGGTTGGAAATACATTTTTGTGTTCTTCAAACATTCAGGAAGTCACACAGCTATTAAACTTGACATGAAGCATTAAAACAAATTTCTTATTCTCGTCTTTTTCTTTTACAATACGTAAAACCTCAGAATGCTTGAAGAATAGTAGGGGGCTACTTCTTCAGTATATAGCATGATATACTGAACCATTATGTCTGAACTCAATATGTAGCTCTATGAAAGAAAAAATAAATCCCCCCCCCCAAATATCCTAAAACAATGTCAATGAAACTCAAATATGATCATTATCTTAAATGCTAGGAAATAAATATCCTCTATAATTAAATCACGCTTAAAAACAGAGTTGTAAAATATTATAATATCTTAACTAAAGATCTCATATATGGATATGTTTATACCAGTCTGAATCACTCCTTTCGAAACTTCATTTCTATGTGAGATTAAAGTTTCAAAGGAACCACATTGTTGCACATTGATTAACAACAAAAGTTTGGACTAATCTTTGCTAATTATACATGTCCTATAACTGGCAGTAGTCACCCAAAACTGATCATGTAGGCTCTGTTTTCAGTGAATAGGCTGAAACCTCTGGAGTGCTTTCATTATAAAATACATATACATTACTATTCTTACACTAGATTATACCTGATTAGAAGAGAAATAATTACAAATACAAATTGTAAAGTACATGGATGAAAATTATTATCAGAAAATATTATAAGTCTATGGTATGCAGCATATAAAATGACTATCAGCCAAGACATACTTCTGGTGGAATAGAGTAAAGATAATAGATGAAAGACAGGAGAACCATGGTTCCCTGTCATGACACCCCACCTTCTGTACATTGTACACTATTGGCAGCATTACAGATTCTATTTTGAAGCAACAGAAAGACTTTAGTGATATTTAGTGTTTATTTTTAAGGCAGTGTGATTCAAAGAATTCCCTGACATCTCAGATCAAAATCTTTTCTTGATCTTTCCCCACTGACTTACTTGATTAAATGTCTGTGACAAACTGATGCTGAAATGTTCCTCTTATAAAACATAATCTGCAAAATTACTGGTAAGTATCCCCCAGTCATTTTTCTGTGCAAGAAAGATTTACAAAAGCTAACAACACTTAAAAGCATGCATTTGCATCAGACTCTAATTATACTCAACCTTACCAAGCATTGTATGCTAGTGTGTTAAACATTCCTACTTACTGCTTTCTCATGGCTCTTACCAGGTACTGCAACAATGAGAAATTAATTTCAATCATTATGTGTCACATGTTTTGTTGCTTCTGCCTTATAACTATTTTGCAGTTAAATAAAAGACTTTGCTCTTTAAGACTGTCACTTAAGGTCTCAGGAGCACCAGGTTCACCAAAATGTGTAAATGCTGGAAAAATACACAGTAATTGAATTCACTGTGAATTTCACTTCTGATGTAGCTAAAACTTCATCCTGATCTCTAGTTTTTTGTTTTGATAATCATTGTTAAATTCGTTTGGAAAACAGATATGCAGACAGAGGATTCAGAAAAACAAAAACAAAAAAACCAACAAAAAAACCCCCAACCAACCAAATAAAAAAGAACAACCAAAAAACCCCAACAAAACAGAATAATTTCTTACTTCTATTAGAACTTTCTATGTGATCTGCACATATTTTATGTAACTGTGGAGGAAATACAGTTCTTAAAATTTGCCTTCTACTCAGAAACACAACTTGAATCCCTTTGTTCACTTCTCAAATGCTTTTTACCAGCTCAGGTTTGTCAGTGATACACAAATTGTGCCAGCTAGAAACTTAGCATCATAAAAGGTAAGTATGCCAAGAGAAATAACGTTTACATGGAACCCTCTTGCTTGCAGACAGACCCTTTTCTCACTACAACAGCTATGATTTTCAATCTTTTCAATAATTTCCCACCTATTGTAATAACTACATCCTTCAAAAATATTGATGGTAGGAATGGAAATGCATGTCCAATATCAAATGACTATTATACTGCTGTTAGGTTTTTTGAAATGTCAGCTTGTAAGTATTGTGCAACAACTTCAAAGACAAAAAGAAGTGTGGATTAAAAAGCAAAAATCCCCAACATTCTATGTCCCAACCCTTCTCAGCTAAGCCAAAGAGAAATATATATTAAAATTTTTTCTTTACTTACAGTTAGAGATGCTCATAAAAATACCATATGCTAAACCATTGGAGGTCATCTTCAAATGCCAGAAACAGCAATATTAGAATCTGATTACATCCTCTATGTTTCTCGTGGTGTCTATAATATTACAATGTAATTTATCCTTATTATTTCAGTGAGATGGATCTAACTTTTCTTTATTGAATGTTATAAAAAGAAAAATAATAATTAATTGCATTTGAACAAGTTGTAGCTACTGGCAGTGGCATTGCATAAATTTTTTTTAGAGCTTGACTATAATGCCATTTTATAAAACAGTTTCCTCTGAGTTACATAAACACTTTCATAGCCCATAATTTTTATAAACTTCAAGCTGTCAATAACATTTTTTCTTGTTTTGCTGGATACGAACCCTACAGTTTATTTACACTTCCTGGCACAGTGAAGGAATACAACAATCACAAAGTGCAGAGAGAAAGAATGCAGTATCTTTTTGTTTGTTTGGGTTTTTTTGGTTACTTAGAAAAATTCCTCTGCTTCTTCATATTCAGTATTAGCTTCCTTTTCTATGCCAAGGCTGTAAATTAGTAAGAACAGTAAGTAGGGAAGCTGGAAACACCATATTCAAAACTGCTTTTGTCTTGATGGTCAAAGAAGATTTTGTGATCTTTAAAATCAGTGTAGTTGCACTAATTCATAAATACTTCTTTATTTTGGAGAATGTCCTGGATGTTAAAACCAATATAATATATGAGGTTCTGCTTACTAGTATTCCATTAACCCAAAGGAAGCCTGTCTCTTTAAAACTAGAAAGCAAATTCAGAATAAATTCAGTCTAATCAAGTTATCTTTGCACCTTCAAAAGCCAATATTACACCTTCAGCTCACTGGGAAGAAATATTTCACTTTGCTATCAGCTCATCATCAGCTGACAATTCATGGAAGGCAAGCAATTCCTAGGAGTTGTTTCAATGCTTTTAATCTCTGGATATTGTGGCAGTTTTATTTGTAAATTTTCCTATATTACCTAGTTCCTTAAAACCTTTAACATGATTTTAGCATAGATTTTGATTCATATTTTAAAATTCTTTATTAAAATATAATATGCAAAAGGAAAGGAATCTTTTAAGCTCCCAACTGACAATGAAATAGTACTTACATTGTCATAGGGAGCTAACTTCCTATTAATACAATTGCATTTGACATTTCTATTAAAAAATCTTCCACTAGTGTTATATTATTATGCTTATGATAGTTCACTGTGGGTTCTATGGCTACATACTGATTTTAGATAAACACTTTACTGCATTATTTTCAATGTACGTAAGAGGCCCAGTTTAGAATAACACTAATTTGATTTTGTCTTCAAAGGGCAGTAAGAAAATATTTACTGTCTTCAGTTAAAGTTTTGCATAAGTGTATATGATGTTCTTAATTTAAAGAAATTGAAGGAACTTCTTGCTTAAGGGAGAATTGAAATTAAGCTTCGGAAGTAGCTTTGCTAATTTTATGTCAGTTAAATGTAGGCTTTTGAACGATGTAAAGGAATACCTCTCAAGAGGCACTATGAAACACAGGAAGCCGGACATAAGTGAGAAATGAATATTCAAGGAAAGGCATTAGACTGACCAGACAAAATCCTAAAATCAGCTATGTTTAGCTTAAATTCTGAAGAATATGATTTCTGTCATGTTCCCATCATAAGATACTTCCAAGGGTGTACAGGAGCACAGAAAACCCAGCCTCCAGGATTTCAAAATCGGGACCTTTAAACATACGTGTATAACCATATATATGTGACTTTAGTAGTGACATATGATTTCAAGTACTACCTTATAATGCAATTCAGACAACAATTTAAAGAGCATTAACAATAACATCAGAAGGTCAGGTAAGTATCACAATAGAAAAAAAAAATATTAGTTTTCATAGAGTATCTTTTATACACAAATTATCTATTCAGGTACATGATATATTCTGTCTGGGAGCTTGACCTCTGCATTGCCATCTGCTGATTGTAAATTTTGTGAAAAACATTGCGCCAACCTCAGATTTTTGCTTGTTCAGAAGATTATCCTTTCTATATTATTTAACTACCTGTCATTTGACCTTGTCTTGAAAATCATTGTATGCATCTCATGTCCCTGCATTCACTGTTGACAGCTGGTGTTTATCACCAGAAGCTGTGGGGGGAAAATTACTCAGTGAACAGCCTAGCCCACTTACAAAAGCAGATCGAATGAAAAATAAATAGAAATGAGGAATCCCTAAATATCAGCAGCTAGCACTTCAACAAATACAGGGAATGCACAATGGTTATATCAGGTTTCATTGTACAGCTGCTGTCAGCATTCCTACTGCTCAAGAAAATAGTTGAAGTGATACCTGTGGTTTCTAATATCAGAAACTGCTAGCTTTAAAATATGTCAAAATGCAGCACGTTATTCTGCAGAACTGCTATTTTCTGTGGTACGCTAAGACCTAAACAAGGTAGTGACTGATCACTGTTCTCCCCGCTCTTATAATCATCCATTACTGGCAACTGTCAGAGACAAATTCTGAGCTAGACGGGGTTCTACGCTCAGCCGGTGTGGCTGCTCCTCTGTTTTGATAAAACACCTGTCAGGTGCAGAAAGCAGCATCAGGACGGTGATGCAGGGGACATCATATTTCAAGTGTGAAATACAATCCCACTCCTGGTCAAGCTTGGTTAGTAAAACTACACTACATGTTTTCATTTAAAGGCATCAAGTCTTGCATCATAGATAAATGCAATAATTTACCCTTTAACAACTGAAAATACATTGGATTGCAGTTTGATGTGTTAATCCACCTGAGTTCCCACCAATTCTTTTGCACTGGTGACATGAGCTGCTTGAATAGCTACGTTTCAGTAAAGCTACAACAGTCAGTTGTATTTAGTTTTCATGTTTATCTATTTAGTTTTCATGTTTATCTATTTAGTTTATTTTGAAAGCTCATCGGTGCTGTATCAAAACAGAAGGGATAGACATACAAAGCACTGTCAATATATTTTTCCTAAATACTGTTTCCTGCACTTGAGAGGTCCCTCTCCTTCATTTGCACTAATTAGCTCCTTTAAAACTCATTTTCCTCATTTTACCTTTCTATCATCTGAAAGCTGTCAGTGGTATATGCATAGTTGATGAAAATGAAAATCCATCATGTGAATTTATGTAAAGACAACTAGCCCTGGTTCATGAAGTATCTGATCGTGTATCATAGGATTATTGGCAAGCAATAGGAGGCATTCTAAAAGCTTGATCTAAAACACTTTGTCTACTTATAATCTTCCCTGAACATCCAATTGATGACTCCTAGGTAGATCTTTGGTTTGGCAGACTAAAGCTTTTGACACATTAAAGACAACGTGAAATTATATTCTCTCCAACAAGCTTTAGTTCCACTTTCTTGACTCATCTTATTTCTTTATATTACACCTTTATGATTTAGACCTACAAACTGTTTATGACAGTGAAGCTTGCCTTGCACATAAAGAGATATGTGCATTGCAACTACTGAAAAACAAAAGACTAAGTCTATATCCAAACATAAAGTTAATTAGGCTTTATCAAAATTTCTTGGATTATCACACAAATAATTAAGATGGGATGGACACACATTACTTTGAATATGCAAAACTGCAAAACTGCAACTGGGTTTGCATTGCACAGTCTTCAGATATGAGTATTAATTTTAAGGGTCTCAACCACTGAACAGGTAATCCTATGTATAATAATACTCATGCAGTACTCCCTCCTAGTCGATGAGTAAAACGAGAACAAAGAAGGGATAGAGAAATGACTGATGACTATTCTTGCACATTAAAGGCTAGTGGGTTCACTCACATGTGACTCTTAATAGATTTTTCAATCTTGTGGGCTGTGGGCTTGTGGAAAGTGAACAAGTGGCACAGAATGTAATTGCTGTTGTAGGAAACAAATAGTAGCTTTAATTGTTCTTTTAAAGTGTATTCATCCAAATAACATGATCTTTAGGATAGTCCTATGTGTTTGCTTCTGCCCTTAAATATGCTACAAGTATTCCATAAAAGAGAAAACAGCTAAACAAGATTTTTAAAAGATCATTGATGAAGATGTCCCATTTTTTTTCATTTGCTCACAGCAAAGAAATTTTGGAAACCTGCGTCACTAGCAAAGAATTTGCATTTCATACAATGCTTCAAACATACTCTTAATACAGGAAATAACACTTCTATGTTTTCTTGAAATGAATTTAAGTCTTCACAAATAACATTTTGATTAATTAAATGTAAATTAATTCTAAGAAGTCTATAAAGGGATTTCTTCAGTTGTCAAGGTGATTTTTAATTAACATAAAGTGGGAGTTGCTTTCCTGGTTTCTAGAAGTACTTATGATGTTACCAGTGGAGCTACAGCTCATCTTCATAAGGCTTACTTAATGTTTTTAGTATTTAGGTAGCTTAGTCATATATAGATCATAGAATCATAGAATAGTAGGGGTTGAAAGGCACCTCTGGAGATGATCGAGTCCAACTCCCTGCCAGTGCCGGAACATCTGGGACATGCCACAGAGGAGCAGATCCAGGGTGGTCTTGAAGGTCTCCAGAGAAGGAGACTCCACAACCTCTCTGGGCAGCCTGTTCCAGTGCATTGCCACTCTCACAGTGAAGAAGTTTTTCTTCATGTTGAGGTGGAACTTCTTGTGTTTCACCTTGCTACTATTACCTCTCATTCTATCACAAGGCCCCACTGAAAAGAGACTGGCCCCTTCTACTTGACACCCACCCTTCAGATATTTGTAAACATTAGTAAGATCCCCTCTCTGTCTTCTCCAGGCTAAACAGTCCCAGGGCTCTCAGCCTTTCCTCATAAGAGAGAGGTTACAGTCCCTTCATCATCTTTGTAGCTCTCTGTTGGACTCTCTGTAGTCTCTCTTGAACTGATGAGACCAGAACTGAACACAATACTCCAAATGTGGTCTCACTAGTTCAGAGTAGAGGGGCAGGAGACCCTCCCTCGACCTGCTGGCAACACTCTTCTTTATGCACTCCAGGATGCCGTTGGCCTTCCTGGCCACAAGTCACATTGCTGTTCCATGGATAAGTTATTGTCCACCAGGATGTCAAGGTCCCTATCCATGAGGGACTACCCCTAACCTGTACCGGTACATGGTGTTGTTCCTTCCCAGGTGTAGGACTCTACACTTGTTGAACTTCATTTGTTTTGCCTTTGCCCAACTCTCCAGTCTGTCCAGAAGATATATCCATGTCCAGATATATATATAAAAATTAGAAAAAAACCAAACCTACAGCACTTGTCTGTTTTCACATAAGATCTAGTACTACAAATTCACAGAATCTCACTTCAGCTTGGATGGATCATGAGCAACGTCATTCTAAGTCATCTAATTATTGTTCATAGACAAAACATGGTTAGACACAGCAGCAAAACCATCTGAAAAGTGCAAGTTTGAGCAGAGTTACAGCTTCCTGATGAAACCTTCAAATATCCCAGCTCATTTTCCCACAAAATTTTCAACATGAAATGTTTTAATTCTACTTAACAAGACACATCTTACATCTTGTAATTTTGGTTACTGTATTTTCTTACAAGTATGAATGCAATATTTTTTGCAATTATTACTTTAATTACACAAGTAATAAAGGCAGATCTAGATACTGACTTAGTCAGATGACAATATTACATACTGCTACTCTCTGACAATCAGTCAAAAATCATTTGGCCTATAATTTAAAAGCTTGGGCATGTGGGATGAAATTAGTGAATAAAAGGGGATATTCGTCTTCTCCAGGGGACCAATATTTCATTCATTTTGTTTCTTGGGGTCCAGATCCCAGTGTCATCTTCAATTTCTGTGAGCTCTTTTTTCTGTGGCCTCATTGCAGAGGTTTAGATTTAAAGGCCAGAAGGAACTCTTACAGTCATCTGGTCTTTTCATAACAGAGGCTATAAAATGTCATGCAATAATTCAGGAATTAAGTCCTTCATTTCTGTCCTGGTTTGAGTGAGAACAGAACTAATTCTGTTCAGTAATTTTACTTTTCAGCTTAGTTGTTTTAACTAACTGCACTTTCTGAAGTCAGCAGCCTGTTCTCACAGGCAGTGTCTCTGCAATCCTTTCTTACCCTTTTCTTCAGGAGACTCAGATATGCTCTAGGCTTTGGGCAACACTGTTCACTTGCTACAACCAGTCTACAAATTCATCTTTGGCAAAACAATCAGGGAACTTATTTTTCTTTTAAATGAGTCAGGAAAAGGTAATTCCTTTTTATATTTTTTTCCTGTGACTGTTTTATGTAAAGTACAAAAGTTAATCCTTGCATCAGGTACCACTAAAGGTCCTACTTATAGATGCATTTCTTAATTACTGGGTCACAGGTTCATGTTTCCTTTCATATTCTTTCTTTAGCTTAACAACACTTGAAGAAATTTTTTAAACCATGTAAGTACTTTATGAGAAAGAGTGGAAAGTTTCCACACTGAGCTTACATCCCAGTCAGCTTTTGTTCTCTCCTGAGTACTGCACACCATCTGACACCCTCATTCCTGGGTAGGCTTCACTATGTTATATAAAAAGTGCTGCCACACATTATGCATTACCCATCATACCTATCTGTGTTTGAAACATACTCTGATAATTTCTAAGGGTGAAAGGAGCATAAAGTCTCCGGAAAACATTATGTTTCTCCATCTCACATAGAGGTGGACAGCATTTATGGAGCATATCTAGGTAGATATGGGGATCAGTGACTATAAAGTTCCACGTCTATACAGCCTTTAAGAAATTTAAGAAGATCAAACAGTGTCAGACTAGAGAGGCAGTTGAAAGAAGGATTTCTATTCACTGATACTGATTTTCCTTCAACTTGCTTTATTTGGTCAGTAGACCTCCCATGTGTCTATGATACCAACATCAGAACCTCTCAGGGAGCTATATCTCAGAAAACTACTCAATAAATCTTCCAATAGCTCACATTCCTTTGAAATGATGCTTAAAGAGTATAATTTTCTATATTTTTGGGGGGTGACTGGAGAAAAACATATATTTTCATTGATGCATTTATGTATTAAGAAACAGAGAAACTGAACATAAATAAAAAATATTTTATTGAACTTTGTTTCAAATACTAGAATATCTGTACGTTACAGTCCATAAGAGCAGTAGTTCATTTCAGAAGCTAATTTCAAATACAAGATTTTATGATACAGTTGGGAAAGCTCAGTAAAGACTTCTATACATAAAAGGAGAGTAAATAAAATCTTCTATAAATGGACTGCTGATGTCTGTTCTTTTAAATAGAGAAAAACTATCTAGAGATAGGGACGGTACAGATACTGACCAACATACATTCCTTAAAATTATATTCAGAATCTTTATCTTTAAGCTAAGATGGAACTTAACTGTAAAATACAATACACAAAGGTACATTTAATAAGTAATGTAGTTTTTCTGAAAGGAAGTGTGAGAGTTTCCAAATATTATATAATATTTGGGAAAAGAAATGAGATTCCGAGCACAGAAAATTGTGTGATCTTTCCCTTCCCTTACTTCACAAGGCCAAAAACTCATAGGGCTAAAAAAACTTTGGAGAATCAAACTACAAACTACTGCCTAGGAAAATACAACTGTTTAACAGAAAGTTATATATGCTGAGGTTTGGAATTCAAAATTCTGGCTTCTAAAAACCAGTGTAAAGATGAAACCATAGCAAAATTAAATAGAGAAAACCAAATATTTTTTTAAAAATTAAAAGCCCACAGAGCAGTCCATATATAATCACATATATGATTTAAAGAAAAAAAAAAAAAAAAAAAGAAAGAAAGAAAAATAGTCTTGCAGTTCAGTCAATCCTCTGGAAATAAAAATGGCCTTGTGTTACTGCAGATTTCCCATTGCAATTTTTCCATTGCTTGTTCAATGTTACTAAACCAACTAAAGAAAAATATATTATATATCACCCCTATTTTTATTCTGAGTTGTCATGAACAGGATATGTCTTACTGAGTGTAGTGGTGCATTATCTTTAATCCATTTTTAAACATAAAGACTTTTAAGGTCATTGCTAATTAGGGAAAGGTCCAAACTCTTCCTAAGGCTGTGGATGTATCACTGTGGTTAAGCAAATTTACCTGTTTTGATTAATATAAACATTTGAGAATTAGATGATCTTATCCCACTGACTTTCCACCATTTTACTAGCATTTCTGGGCAGGAAATAAGATAAACTTCTTTCATACAAGTAATAAGCAGTATTGCCAATAAAAAGGTAATACTGGATGAAACTAAGAGGGGGAACCTGTTAATCTGTTAATTTCTCACAGAACTACAAAACTACTGAAGGGAGTAAAATAAATGTCAAAGAAGGAATGTCAACAGTAGCATTATAAGGATAGAATCAAGAAGAAAGAAAATGTGACAGAAATGTTGTACCAAATATACTCCCTTTTAAATTGCTTCATGGATAGAAATTAGGCAATTCAACAGCAACCTTAAATTATTAGGAAGAAAACTGACTGTAGGGCATTTTGCTCTTCATAAGCTACACAGCAGATATACATTCAGCCCAATTTACAGAGTACTGTTTTGATTTAGCTTATTGAATGGTATCTATGTTTCAGACAAGCAACTGTCACATTGTATTTCCACTCTCTAAAGTCACCAAATTCTGCAGAGTTTGTCCTTCCTTCGATTAACTTCACTTGGGTTTTAATAACATGTTTTATACATCAGTGTCATGATTGTCTTTGTAAATTACAAACCAATTTAGATTGGTCAGTGCTACCCAGACATGGAGAAAAGATTTTACCATTTTTTGTTATCAGTACTACAGTGAAAATAGACATATATCTCAGAAAATATTACAGAATCATAGAATCATTGGAGTTGGAAAGGATCTCTAGAGATCATCTTGTCCACCCCTCACCATCAAAGCAGGTTTCCCTAGAGCACATTACACAGGATTCCATCCAGGCAGGTTTTAAAAGTCTCCAGAGAAGGAGACTCCACAACCTCCCTGGGCAGTCTGTTCCAGGCTCCATCAGCTTCACAGCAAAGAAGTTTTATCTCATATCTTAACCACCTTGTGCCCATTGCCCCTTTGTCCTGTCACCAGGCACCACTGAAAAGAGTCCAGCTCCATCCTCCTTGCACCCACCATTTAGATATTTATAGACATTGATAAGGTCTCTTTAGTCTGCAGGATAAATATTGGCAGCTCTCTCAACCTTTCCTTATATGAGAGATGCTCCAATCCCTCAATCATCTTTGTTGCTCTCTGCTGCACTCCAGTAGTTTTCTGTCTCTTTTGAACTGGGGAGCTCAGAATACTGGACACAGTATTCCAAACGCAGCCTCACCAAGGCAGAATAGAGAGGGTGGACAGCCTCCCTTGACCTACTGGCCACACTCTTCTTAACACACCCCAGGATACCATTTGCCCTCTTGGCCACAAGTGCACATTGCTGGATCGTGGTTAACTTACTGTCTATCACGACTCCAAGACCTTTCTCCTCATTGCTGCTTTCCAGCAGGTCTACCCCTAACCTATACTGATGCATGGGATTGTTCCTCCCCAGGTGCAGGACCCTACGTTTGCCCTTGTTGAACCTCATTAAGTTCTGCTCTGCCCAACACTCCAATCTGTTGAGGTGACGCTGGATGGCAGCGCAGCCCTCTGGTGTGTCAGTCACATCTCCCAGTTTTGTGTCACCATCAAGCTTGCTGGGCATACATTATGTCTCCTCTCTTAGGTCATTGATGAATATGTTAAGTAAGACTGGACCCAGTACTGACCCCTGGGGAACACCTCTGGTTACAGGCCTCCAGCTTGACCCTGCACCATTGATCATGACTCTCTGTTACTCAACCAGCTCTCAGTCTGCTAACACACAATTTCTGAGTTTCCTAATGAGGATATTATGAGACACAGTGTCAAAAGCCTTGCTGAAGTCAAGGTAGATAACATGGGTCGCTCTCCCCTCATTGAACCAGCCAGTTATGACATCACAGAAGGCTATCAGATTGGTCAAGCATGATTTCCCCTTGGTGAATCCGTGTTGACCTTTTTTTCAACCTCATTTTCAATGCTCAATTGCAAGATTTACTTCATAATATAAATAAAAAATCAAGTATAATAGGAAAATATTGGTTCAGCTGTGATCCCAAAGCCTTTCTTGAAAATATTCACCCAGTCTAGCATACATCTCTGAATGAACATCCCATTAGTCCTTATCATTGCTAGTTGTTGAAAACCAAAAACGTTCAACGAAAAGATGTGGAATTATGCAATGGAAGAAATATAGAAAGACTAACCATATACCTCTAGCTGTTGTACCCAGACTGGAAGATCCAATGACCCTCTGAAGCTCCTTAGAGGTCTTGAGGCAATATGCATTTAACAACAAGAACTTAAAATACAAGAACTACAAGGAAATGCCAGGTGGAAGTCTGTGGTGCAAAGTTCTGAAGGGGAAGGAATATTAATATAATATTCTTACCCCAGACATTTCTCATGGATGATAGACCTATATATTCTTCTTCTCTGCGTGATTGCACACTTTTGCTTTGACATTTTTACACTTTTGAAAATACAGTTCTACAGTTCTCTTGGTTTAATGAGCCATATATGGAAACTGGATTTTATCTGACTACGCTAAAACTTGCATGAATTTGCAGAGACAAATGTCAGGTAGATTTTCCTCTCCAAGTCACTTCATGAATCAAACAATTTGGACCAGTTTCAATAGAGGATTGATGTATGAATTTGCTTCCATGGCATTATGCATAAATTAAAAGCAAATGTTTTGTGTTGAAGAAATAAGCAAAGAATATTAAAAAAAATGTACTGTAGATTTTTTAAAATGAAACTTCAGAAAGATTCTTTTAATATTCACTGCTATGGGTACTAAACCATGTAATTGAATATCTTTCTTCAACAGAAATAATGTTTCTTCTTCTCTATGGTCTACTTTTTACCACAGTGGTCATACTACTGACCAAGTTGATTGCTACAGTCTGTAACTTGAATTAGTGAGAAGGAAGAGACTAGGGTAGCCATGAAAATGTTTACATTAATGTTATATAATTATTGGCAAAGAGTAGGAAACTGTAGGGAAGAGTAACTTCTAAAATGTCCCTTACTGCTCCACAGTGATTTAAGATGCACTGCTGGTTTCTTCACGTATCAGTAAAAGCAAAGACAATAGGTAAAAATGAGCATGCTTCACTAATTAGATCTTTTTTTTTTTTTTCAAGTATATGTTCAGCTTCTCAGTAGCATTACTTGTCATACAGCATTAAAATGGTACCTTTTTCTTAACCGTATGTACAATAAAATAAAATAGACAGTTCTCATTTAAAAAAAAACTACCTTGCAAGGAGGCATGCTAACAATGAAACACCTTTACAATAAAGGGCTTTTTTTTGAAATACTTTTTATGAATACCTAGAGACCATAAAGCACAGTTCCCAAAGCAAATCTGAATTTGTTTTTATGATACATTGTTCAGTAAAAGCAGAAATCTGCAAGAACCTTCAAGTCCATTATGTTTATCCCCACTCTGCTGTATAGTTTGCTTTCATAAAACATTATTTTGCTAAAAGAATCAAAATTATTCTTTGACAAGGAAACTTTCTGAATCAGATATATCAGCTTTTCATCAATTAGAAATTTTGGTTTTATTTGCCTGACCTGTTCATACACCTTTTTTTAGATGTAAAATAATGAAAAATCAAAAACAGATTTTTTTTTTCTTCTCTTTTATTAGTGTTATTTTATGTGAACAATAGCTAGCAAAAGTACATGGACAGAGACCTACTTTGTTTTGAAGGGCAGTCAAGCAAAATAACAGTTTAAGCTTTATTAGGAACAAGAATGAACACTTAAAACTGTAAGCCATTTTTATCTTTAAATCCAGGAAATTTACTAATATTACTCTGAACTGTCTCAGACAGTCAAGATCTAGCATCTGTTGCACCAACTCATCATATATTTCATATCCTAAGGCAAAACTAAGACTTTGAGCTCTCACATCTTATAGAAACATGGAGTATTTTACAAGTGATATCTTTCCCTCACTTACTTTCAACATTTACAACTAAAAAAAAATATATATATATATAGAAAGTTGTAACCCCCCTCCCAACAACAAAAAAACCTCTATTGCCTTACCCCTAGGATTTCAAAGTAACGTCACCAGCAGCACCACTGGGACGACAGTAGGTTCTACATTATGAATCTGTTGTGGAATGTGGAATGAAGCAATGCTAACCTTGCCAAAATTAATATAGAAGCATATGGCTGGCCAGCCCCCTGGCGTTGCCAGAATACACACAGGAGGAGGCATTGAATTAGTCCCAGACATTGCCAAAAATCCAGATGAGCCAACATATACTAGCACATTTACACCTGGATTCAGAGACCATAGCAGTAAATGTCAGGCATTTGGAAACCTTCCTGAAATCTCATCAGACTTACCCAACTTTACAGTTCTGAAATGAAATGAAAACATGATAGGTTCATAAAGGTGAAGAGCTGTGTTAAATCACATCTGCAAACTTCTTTGTTTACTTCTCCACAACACACACATTGCCTGAGAAGTTACTTTCAAATTTGGAACATCAATTCTTTAATTTTTAAAATTCTCTTGTTTATTGACTAATTTCATCCAGTAGAATGAAGGAGTACACTAAAATGAGTGGAGCATGGGAGTTCAGGAACAGGAGAGCAGATTTAATTCATGTCTGCAAATTACATTCCAGTACAGGGTTCAGGAACATCTTTCTACCACCTATTCCTCATGCTAGATACACAAAGAGAATCATGAGGCTGCCTCAGGTTCCTTTGGCAAATGCTGAATGGCTGGTTCCATCGATGGCCAAAAGAATAGTTTTTCAATACAGTGTTGCAGGCTTATCCTAATTGGGATGTTTGACACTTAATATAAATGCCCTGAGAAAACCAAGATCATGTTGATTGGTAATTTGGGGTTTGGAAGGAATTTCTTCCCCTCGTTAGACAAAGAATTTGGACTTTTTTCTTTTTTCTTCTTTTTCACCTTTCTTCCAAAAGGCAGGATTTGGTGTACTCAAATCTTACGCATCTCACCTAAATAATATTCTTCCTTCGCTGCACTTCCGGTTGTACACTGTTTTCTTCCTCTGGCACTCAGCCTAGTCACCTGAAGATTCAAATGGTTTGACCTAACTCATGTCTTGCATAGGTATTATATTGTCACACATAGCTTTTAGATTAATATCTGCATTGCATCTTGAGCCTACTCAAGATTCAGATACTGCCAAGACAAAGACCTAAAGGCTAGATTTTGTATTTTATCATGCTGTCTGGGCTTAAGCTCTGTGATACTTTAGTAGATAAACTGTGATCTATCTAGTCATAGTTACCACCTCTCTTTTTTACTCAAATTTACACACCTATTGACTTTTGGGAATTGTGGCACTTTGCTCAGCTGACAGAAACAGACCTATTGTAGGAATTGGTTAAGCCCTTAAATAATGTTTATGTGTTGCCTTGTTCATGAAAGACATAACAGTTGATTTAAAAGATGATTTGCTACTCCAAGGAAAAGTGGATTCAGTGACTTTTCTTCTTTCTTTAAATGTTGATGCAATATTTCCTCCAGGTATCTCAGTCCTTTTTGTTACATTCCCCCTTTACACTATTCCTTGAATCAAGAGTGCATCACTACAGAAGTTATTACTCAAATATGACAAAGATTTGAAAATTGCTTTCAGCAAAGTGATAATTCTCTGAATTAAATTCTGTTTCTGTTTGATTGTATTATGACTTATATTTCAACATCCAGAGGATATAGCTCAGGACACAGAATGGAAAAAAAAAAATTGCAGTCACAAATTCCCTGCTTATATATAGTAAGAAAATACAAATTGTATTTAAAGGGAGTGGGAAGAGACTTAATGGAGAGCAACTTCCTCCTCCCATAAAATAACCCAGACAAAATGTTTATGAACCTATATTTATCTCCTGCATTAAGGGGAGAGAGAAAAATGGTTTCTGTGATTAAAAAGGGAAAAGAAAAAAAAAAAGATTTCCCAGCATGATTGGATAATACCAAATATTATGTAAAATAAAATGTGCAGTGTTCCAAGACTTATAAATAATAACAGAAACATTCTAATATACCTCATAATCAGGAGTCAAAGATCAGGGCTTCAGAGTGAGAATTTATTCTACAAGGTGTTTGAGCAGGATTAATATCTGATTTTGGTTGACAAGAGATGTGAAATATATGGGTGCAATGTAACCTGTAGGATCACCAGTAGTTTAAAAATTATTTAAGAACTTATAATACTGCTTGGATCACTTATAAACTATTTCTTTAAAAGGGGAATATAAAAGAATGAAAAATAAAGGATGATTTCTGAACAACACATCACCTTTCAACTGATTCTTTTAACAGTGTCACATCAAGGTAAAGGCACAATGTTTTCTTCAATATGGTATTTCACATCATATATTGGCAGTGAGCCAGTCTCTGTGTTGATATTCTGCTGCATCTGAGAACTGGTGACATTTGGAACAACATTAAAACTACGATTAAAAAATATGGTGTTTCAGAGACCTAAATTGCATTCTCATCCAATGTATCTTCATTGGCTGTCCAAAATGAATGAATGAATAGCAATAAAAGGATAGTGCCATATATGATAACTGGGTAGATGCAGGACATTGCAGCCATTTATACCCTGTCCCAGATACACACTATTCTTGTTAATGACATGGAATTCAGAACATAGCATTCACCCTATCTTAATTTTTTCTCTCTGTACTTTCTTATATACTTTTATCAACCACCATATTACTAAGCCTAAGGTAACAGAATGGTCATGAAAATGTTGATATTGTTATTATCTTTTTGTTATTATCTCTATCTCATCACAAAGATTTTTTTTTTCTTCTGCACCATCCCTACTTCCTTTGTCTATTAGGATGGATTCTGTCAACCTTACATCCCTATTGTTCATAATGATTAAATATTCATACAAAATATACCATTTCTCTATCATATATGCCCAGAATACACATAAGTTATCGGCTGAAACAAATTTATCTTTGATCTTATCTCCTCTGATATTCCTCAACCCACAGCTTTGTATAGTATTATATAATAATATTAGAGAAGTTTTAATAGCAAAAGTCTCATATTATGTATATCATCAGCCTTCATAACACATTACAATAAAGTGCATGATTTAACTGACAGATCCTCTATTTTGAAGTAAAATAAATGAATGTATATATTAAAGCTGCATACAAAGTACCTACTACTCAACATAATTTATAATAGTAATAATCTGACAGTTTAAATCATACATTAATTTCCTTATTGGATGGGTTTATGACACCTCAGAGGTCCAATATTTATAGCTAGTCTTCTGCCCCATTAGTGATGTGCCAATTTATTAGAGACTTTTTTAATTAAATGTGAAGACTGCATTTTTATTTATTTAGAAAGAGGCTTTCAATTACCATTACGTGCATTCTCACTTTTAATAAAGCTCAAATCTTTAATCCTATACTACTGACCAACTGAAAAACTAAGGCGCTGACCGAGGCGCTCATTGCTCTGTGGCTTTCCAAAATGCCTGCTGGCTACTTAGAGTACTGCAACTTTAATTACAGCATTGCATAAAAGGAGTGATTGGATATGGTGGCCACCCTAACAGTCACTTGAGTTGCAAAAGTAGTCTGAAAAAGGCTGTGTTATTTATTGGAATTGCCACTGAAATGATCCCACACGTGGCAATGAGGTGCAGCAGGGGAGATTGTACTAGTGGATGAGAGCTGCAATGGGTGGACACAGGTTGCTCTGAAAAGAACAGCTTGGAAAGGGAGGAGGAGAAGTAATCGCTGCGCAGAGGAGTGTGCTGAATGCCTAGAGTTTGGCCTTGGGACTGGTGATGGAACAGTACAGAGGTTACAGGGAAGGCTCAGAGGACAGACTGACACAGCTGACACCATGGTATGCTTCTGCTATAGACCACCTGTCTGAGCAGAGGAAACAGAGGAAGCTTTCTTGAGAAAGCTGGAGGAAGCTTCATAAGAGGCCCCAGTAGTTATGGTACAAAATGGCTCTCATCTTTGCTGGAAGAACAAGAGGGGAGGAGAGGAGAGGAGAGGAGAGGAGAGGAGAGGAGAGGAGAGGAGAGGAGAGGAGAGGAGGGGAGAGGAGAGGAGA